>CM055102.1:40041219-40605630 GCA_029204225.1 Diphasiastrum complanatum | reverse complement strand
ATCATGTAATAAACCTAGTACCAGGTACAGCACCTGTTTCTAAACCTCCGTATCGGGTCAGCCGAACAGAGGATGAAGAAATAACTAGGCAGTTAACAGACTATCTTGGGAAAGGCCAAATTCAGACCAGTAGTTCACCATGGGCCTCACCAGTCTTATTGGTGAAAAAGAAAGAGGGGTCTATGCGTCTTTGCGTAGATTACAGAGCCCTCAATAAAGTCACAATTAAGAATAAATACCCTATGCCTCGGGCAGACGAGTTGTTTGATCAACTCGACGGGGCTAAGTTTTTTCAGTAAAATAGACCTTAGATCGGGATATCATCAAGTCCGTATAAAATCAGAAGATGTCTCAAAAACAGCCTTTAGGACTCGTCACGGTCATTATGAGTTTAAGGTGATGCCATTTGGGCTCACAAATGCTCCAGCTACTTTTATGACCTTGATGAACAGTGTCCTCAGACCATACTTGGGTAAGTTTGTGGTCGTATTTTTAGATGACATCCTCGTCTACAGCAAAACGAGGAAGGAGCATCTAAAACACCTCAGAAAGGTGTTTCGACTGCTCAGAAAGCATAAGCTTTATGCTAAACAATCCAAGTGTGAATTCTTCGTTGAAGAAGTAGCATATTTGGGTCACATTATCTCTTCAGATGGGATTAAGATGGACCCAAATAAGGTTAAAGCCATACTCAGTTGGCTGAGACCTCAGAATATTTTGGAACTTCAAATCTTTCTTGGTCTCGCGGGATATTACAGACGATTTGTCAAGGAATATGCTCAGATAGCAGTCCCTATGACAAATCTTCTTAAGGGGAAGGGAAAGGAGTTCATTTGGGAGTCTGCACAACAGGAGAGCTTTGATGCTCTCAAAACAGCCTTAGCTACAGCACCAGTCTTAAAAGTCGTCGACCCCAATCAGCCATTTGTGGTCGAAACATATGCTAGCGACTTTGCAGTAGGTGCTGTGCTAACTCAGGGTGGACGACCAGTTGTGTTCGAGAGTAAAAAACTCGAGCCAGCACAGACTAGGTATAGTGCCTATGAAAAGGAACTCTTTTCTATAGTCCATGCCCTTAAGACTTGGAGGCATTATTTGTATGGTGCCAACTTTGAGGTCCTGACAGACCATGAGAGTCTCAGATACCTTTGCAATCAACCTGAGCTTAGAGGTCGGAAAGCTCGTTGGGCAGAGTTGATGCAAGAGTTTGACATGTCTATCAGATATAGGCGTGGAAAATTCAATACAGTAGCAGATGCCCTTAGCAGAATGCCTATGATAAACGAGCTGAGTTTTACTCAGATTCGTAATGAGTTACTCGAGTCCTTGAGAGGGAAATGCCAGCATGATGCATTCTTCTCTATTATCTGGAACTCAGTCCAGAACAGACAGTTACAGACTCCAGAACCAGTTCCCGGGGCTGGTGCCAGTTCATCCAAGAATACGGCAGCTTCCGTTGAGGATGATGATGAGTCCGAGTATACGTCGTCAGATGACGTTGAGGATTCTGAGCCTGTATTACCCAAGCAAACCCCAGTGGTTGAGGGTCAGTTGACTCAAGGATTCAAATGGAAACAGTATTCCATTCAGGATGAGTACTTGCTCTATAGAGATAGAGTATGTGTCCCCAATTCAGAGGATTATAGGCAGCAGGTCCTATATGAATGTCATGACAATCCTAGCGCGGGACACCCAGGCATACAGAAGACCTATGAGCTTCTTCGTAGGCAATTTTTCTGGCCCAGTATGAAAAAGGACGTCCACCAGTATGTAACCAGTTGCCAGAAATGTCAAGTAAATAAAGCAGAGCGTTTAAAGGCAAGAGGGTTGTTGCATCCCTTAGAAATACCAGCTGGTAAATGGGAGAGTATCTCCATGGATTTTATAGTAGGCCTGCCTAAAACCCAAAAGGGTAATGACGCTATATGGGTCACAGTTGACCGTCTGACCAAAATGGCTCATTTTATTCCGACCAAAACAACCGTTAGAGCTCCAGAGTTAGCGAGGTTGTTTGTAGACGGGCTATTTAAATTGTACGGTCTACCTTCCGGCATAGTCAGCGACCGGGACAGTAAGTTTACTGGAAATTTTTGGAAGGCAGTATTCCATCATCTCCATACTAAACTTAATATGAGTACCACTGACCATCCACAGACGGACGGTCAAACAGAAAGGGTAAATCAAGTGCTGGAGGATATGCTTCGTGCATACGTCAGCAAGAGGCAGACTAATTGGGAGGAGTATCTCTCAATATTAGAGTTTGCTTACAACAGTACCAAACATTCAGCTACGGGATACAGCCCATTTATGCTGATGTACGGTTTTCAGCCACGCTCACCCACAGCTGTAGGGTTTAAACAAGAAAAAGTTGAAGCAGCCAGAAACTTTTTAGAAGACCTAAACCAGATGATAGAACATGCTAAGCGTAGCATTAGACAATCCCAGGATCGAGCCAGGCATTATGCAGATCCACACAGACGGGATGTGCAGTTCTCCACTGGTGAGAAAGTCTACTTGAGAGTCCCAGTTGACTCTAAAACCCTCAAATCAGGAGTGTGTGCTAAGTTGTCTCCAAGGTATTGTGGTCCCTTTACCATCAGTAGGAGACTAGGCGAGGTCACCTATGAACTAGAACTCCCACACAGCAGTAAGGTTTTTCCAGTTTTTCATGTAAGTCAGTTACGAAAAGCCTTAACCAGATCAGATAATCTGGTAGGGGACAGTGTTCTAGTTCTCCCATTGGATCCTCAACAACCTCCACATGAACCAGAGGAAATTCTTGATAGTAGAGAGACGCAGACTCGTCATACTCTATACCGAGAATATCTGGTTAAGTGGAATGATCAGCCTGTTGAGAATGCCACTTGGGAAAGAGGCAGCGTCCTTCGCAAGATTTTTCCAGACTTTGTCTTAGAGGACCAAGACGGTTCTTAAGGGGGAGGGAGTGTTACGAGCTCGTAACCAGTGCCGAACCCTAGAGAACACAGATAGGTCAGATACCACAGTCAGGGTCGTGTCCAGCGTACATGACCAACAGGGCAAGACAGTGTGAGTAGTGTGCCCCAGCACGGTCCATAGCCATGGCGGGCCTAACACAGCCTAGGGACCCTGTCAGCAGGATAGGGCCCCCAGTTGGGTCCCGACGTGCAGTCGGCCACGTCAGTGCCACGTGGCCGACACTTGGCAGTAGCATGCTACCAGTCCTCACACTGGGCTAGGAGGGGCTTACTCTATATCAGGGAGTAGGCAAGGTTGGGTGGATCAGTTAGTGTTTGCCCTACTGTGGTGTTAGGATCTATTACACGAGTACAGCGGCGATATGTACTGAAAGGGGCGCTGCGGTGGCCAGTAATGGTACATCCTGGGTGCTACCAAAGGGGGAGCCAGTGGAGTGGGTGCTGCCAAAGGATGAGGATCTGGAGTGGGTGCTGCCACTGGAGGACCCTGCATGGCCTCCCATGCCTCATCATGTGCACCCTGTAGACCCTGCATGGCCTCCCAATCTGTGCAATCAAAGTCATCTGGTGCCTCCTCTGGTGTGCTGTCGTAGTAACGGCCATGACTCTGTGCTGCACGCATCCAAACATCTGTGGGACCGGCATCTAAACCACTTTGCCCTCTATCAAGAGCCTCCTCCCTCATGTCGACATAGGTAGGTATGCCACTGCCCCCCCCTGTGTGCCCTGCCTGTCTGCCAGTATAACCTGTGCCATGTGTCCCACCTCTGCCACGTGATGCACCTGTGACCCCTGCCCGTGGCGTGTGCCCTGCACCTGTATCATCTGCCTCATCCCTCTCTGATCTGGCAAACACAACCCGAATGGGCTCATCCTCATCATGCTCATCCTCTGACACTGGGTCATCTGCCTCATACAATGGGGGCTCTCTGTGCTCAAGCCCAAGCTCTCTCTCTCTCATCTTGGCAAGCTCCCTCTCTCTCTCTGCCATCAACTGTGTGCCCAGGTCATCTGCAGGCATGGGATGGGTGTTGTCCGTAGGCAAGTCAACATGGCGCTCCAAATCAGATATCTTCGTCTGCAAGGTTTAAAATTTGCATGTCAGAGAGACAACTTTATGAAGAAATGAACCAACGTACTAGGAGTCAACCAACATGCTATGGGAGAATAGCTAATCACCTGCAATGCGCTGGTAATGGTCGGAAGTCTCCTGGCGAGACGTGCGTTGGTGCTACAGAACACCAACCGCTCCAACTGACTCACTGACAACCGGTTTCTTCTCCTCGTGTGAATCAGTGCCCATGTGCTCCAATTACGCTCACACACGGAGGCAGCGCAGTCCTGTGGTACGTGCAATGAAATGGTTCAGCACACGTGCACAGGTGGAACGTCAACGAAACACAACAAGGGAGGATGAGATGAGATGCATACCTGTGAAAGGACCTACAATGCAAGACGCTGTATGGATGGATAGGTGCTGCCGAACATGGTCCACCAGGTAATGGGGAGCTGCCTCCTCTCTGGATCCTGAGCAGCCGGGTGACCGAACGTGCCCATGGAGAAACGAAATGCAGCGAGCTCCTCCATGAGCCTGATAGGATCCAAACCTATGTGTGGACCCACCCTGTGAATGTACTGAAGCCAATCGGCCTCGAGTTCCCTGTCTGCGATCTGTGTCGGAGAGAGGAAGAGGGGATGCAGCATGTGTGCAACACTGTGAATACTCCTGTGGAAGTAGTTCCACCGCGTCTCCCATATGAACTTCAACTCTGTCATCGCTTACCTCTCTGGCTGCAAGATGGGCAGCTGCAGGAACTGTCCAATCCGGTCCATGAGCTCATACACCAGTCCAAGTGTCGACCCCTCGCTGTCAGCCATGCGGAGCACAATGTAGAGTGTCGAAGCACTCCTGACAATGTCTGTGCATCCCTCTAGAACTGGTCTCCCCTCACCGTGGAAGAAAAGTGCTCCCCATCCTCAGTGCGCGGAAACGTACTGGCACCCCAAAGATCACTGGCAACCATCTGTAGAAGCTGGGCCCTGCACCTGATCAAACGGTCGATGACCACCAAGTCGAATGCAAAGCGTGTGGGGGCTGGCTTATGGAGGTCCAGATGGCTGAACACCCGGAACATGGCAAGAACACGCCTCTTTTTGGTGACAAAAGTCACCAGGAAGAGGGCCTCCCGGACGATGGCTCTAACCCAGGGAAGTGCTCCAATGTCCCCCATCAGAAGGTCTATGTCGTGCGCTGCACAGGGGGTATGAACAATATGAGAGAACTCGGCCTCTAGCAGTACACCCATCTGAATGCAATTCGTGGCATTGTCCGCCACCACGTGACGACATGTTGTGGGCCTATGGCTAGGATGGTAGACCTGATGACATCAAACATGAACTCTGCAGATATGACTCTTCCCCCCCCTACTGCAATCCACTGCCCTCAAAAACTGTGTGCCCATGCAGCTGGAGACCAGTATGTTGAGGAACGGCCTCCTCCTGACATCAGTCCAGCCATCAGACATGATGCTACAACCGTAAGTGGCCCAGTGCCGACGCAGAGGCTCCATCTCTCTAGACAAGGACTCAACCCTATCCCTCAGCATGTGTGTGCGGACAACCTCTGAACTAGGGACTCTCCAGCTAGGGCTGACAGACTGTGCAAGGCGAAAGGCCCTTCTGAAGGGCTCAGAGTCGGTGATGGCAAAGGGCAGGTTCAGCTCGTAAATCAAACTGGCCACGGCCTGTGTGGCCTCTCTGTCCATGTGCGGCTGATGCGCGCCGCGAATGGTCTGCTGCACAAGGGCTCTCCCTGGTGGGCAACAGGTGGTGGACCTCCAGCACGGTGCACCAACCGTGACGGGAATGGACGATGACGCGACAGGCTGGGCACTGGTGGATGGGCTGTAGACGTGGAATGGGGAGGGTGGGATGCACTGGCAGGGATGGGTGCAACAGCATAGGTGGGGTGCACTGGTGGAGGGGCAACAACTGGCATGGGATACGCGCCGCGAATGGTCTGCTGCACAAGGGCTCTCCCTGGTGGGCGACGGGTGGTGGACCTCCAGCACGGTGCACCAACCGTGACGGGAATGGACGATGACGCGACAGGCTGGGCACTGGTGGATGCATGGGCTGTAGACGTGGAATGGGGAGGGTGGGATGCACTGGCAGGGATGGGTGCAACAGCATAGGTGGGGTGCACTGGTGGAGGGGCAACATCTGGCATGGGATACGAAAACTGCTGGCTGAGGAGGTCATCCGGATGGGAAGGGAAGAAAGAAAGGATCTCTTCCACATCCTCGAAGGCCTCAGCAGTAGCATCCTGGGCCTGCTCGGGTGGCGGAGAGTCCATGAGAAAGTCATAAACCGGGGGCGTGCGAGCAACAGGACGTGGAGGTGGAACCGCAGTGGCAACTGGCGGACGCGATGGGACGGGATCCACCGAAATCTGAGCAGATGGGGGTGCGTGAGGCGGAACTGTCTGAGGGGGATGAGGGGCAAAAGGGACTGGACGAAGATGCACTCCCTCTCCTCGTGCATGCCAGCCAAGCAGGCAGCAACTCTGGGTCAGCCACATAAGGAGCGGTGCAAAATCGGATGATGCCCTCCGAAATGGTGTTCTCCCCCGCCACGAGCCGTGGCCCGTAGGTGTCCAGTAGTCGCTGCCTGTCGGGGACGATCATGCTGCCACAAGGGGCAGCATTCAAGGTGGCACCATTTTTGGCGCGTGCACCGTGCAGATGGCCTTTAAGGCGAGTGAGGGATGCAGCAAGCTCGACGAGACAGTATCGGCAGCGCACGATCTTTTGACCGGTTTTGTTGGCCTTGTCGGCAACCCGCCTGACAATGTCAAACTCGTCCCACAGACCGGAAAGGTCGGATTGCACCATTGCGATGGAGAAAACTAGGGACAAAATGCAGATGAAGCTAAAGCTGCAAGGATGGAACGTTGGAAAAAAAACAACAGGGTACACTGTTGGAGAGACGCTGAAAATGGGCGAAGGCAGGGCGAAGCAAGTCAAATGCAAGGCAGGGCATTGCGTGGGCAAAGGGCGACGCAAGGAATCGAAGGCAGGCAGGCGGAAACAGTAGCGATAACAGGGCGGAGGAGGGCGCAAAAAAATTTCTGATGAAATGCGAGGGGGGCGGGAAGTTTAGGTTAAAAAAAAATTTTAAAAATATTAAATAATAAATAATATATTATATTATGGTACCGCGGTACCAACATGGTAGTGCGGTACGGTACCAATACGGTCCCGCGGTACCGGGATCCGCGGGACCTATGATGGTTTTATATATAAGGTAGCGGACGGTGCGTCCGAACACGCCACGTCCGGGGGTCCGGACGCGTCCGCTTTTTTTTTTTTTTTTATAAGTGATATTTAATGGTAAGAAAATAAATAAAATGTGGAGGTGTCCGACCTCGCGTCTGGGGGTTGGACGCGTCCGGGTCCGGACGCCGGACGCGGAGGCACTTGTTTGAAGTTGTTTTTATGCCATTAACCCGAAATCTTTTTAAGTTTTAAAAAAATTCGCAACACATTTAAAAAACCAATCAAAATAGTATAAAACCAAAATGTACTGTCAGATCTGCGAAGGTCCAAATCAACTATGAAATTACGACATTTTAAAAGACATTTGTCAAAAAAATTCTCTTCCCCCGACGACACAAGTGGGGGGGCAAGCCCCCCCCCCACACACCCCCGTCGGGAACTGGATATCAAACGTGGCTGAACCAAGACTTCCGAAACAAGAAGATAATCAGGCTCCAGAGAGGCAGGCTAGGGAGAGAGGCAGAGGCAGAGACGTGAGTAGTGGCACACGCCGACACAGAGCCAAGGCATCAACACCACCGACATCAGCCTCATTATCAGAGAGGGAGTCCCTGTATCATGCTAGCACAGAGTCAGAGAGAGCACAGTCTATTTCATTGAGGTCAATATTCCCAAATGTTGATAATGTCGCTGTAGACTTTTAATGCATTCATCAGTGAATCAGTTAATCAACACATCAAGAATCAGTGATGTAGTCATAGAACCCACGGTCTTAGGAACCGTGGGGTGAACCGTGGTACGGTTCCTCTATATAATTATTTAATTAATTAATTACCAGATTTGGACCTGATCCATAATAGATTTGGACAGACAAATAGGACCTTATCCATAATAGAATTTTTGGTCCAAAATAGGACCTGATCCACACAGACAGATTTGGACCTGATCCATAACAGACACAGATTTGGACAGATTTGGACAGACACAGACACAGATTTCTAGTTTTTATTGGCATTTTTTTAGAATTTTTTTGGGCTGTTTTTGGTGGGAAACTTAAAAAAAAATTAATTAATTGTACGGTTCACCACGGTTCTGGCCAAAAATGTAGTGAACCGTACGTTTCTCAAAACCGTGGTGAACCGTACACTAAATTCTATGGATGTAGTGAACCATGAACACTTAGTATTCAACAAAATCTTGCTTCCACAGTGCATAAAAAAATTTGAAAAATTATATTTGGATTCCCCACAAAAAATGGAGGAATATGACACCCATATTGCCAAAAAAAAACAAGTGTTCCTGGACAGCATTCCGGGCAAATTTCCGGAACGCGTTCCACGTTCCAGAACGCGTCATGCATCTATGATATATATATACCAAGTTTGACCAACTACAATCACAGGTTCCTAAACATATGAAAGAAACGTCCAATTGGACGGATAAGGTAAGAGGCTCTTTGTTGGAAGTTCGGGGACTGGACAAACTTTATCTTTTTAGAGAGGTCTCCACTCCAGTGAAAGAAGATTAGGAAATCTTGAAGTCATCTTCAAATCTTCAAAAGATTTACCTGAACAGGAAATCCATTTTGGACTTTTTGTTTGACAAGATGGGGCTTGTAAAAGAAAGCATCAAAGAGTATTGACTAGGAAAAGTGGTTGCCAATAAAGCTCAACAACGGCAAGGGAGTTCATAATACAAAATACAAGTAAGTTACGTGGCACTCAAGTTGATGTGGCTAAAGACCTTACACCTACTCAACAAGCAGAAGTTTGACATGAACGGGCAAAGGTGAAATCATGGAGATTGGAAGGCAAACGAGATGCTTTACGTCATAGTAAGGGAGTTTGAAAGGATGTTCCTCCTATCAAATACGATGAGGTGGTCTATGGGACCAAAAACTGAACTGCAATGGTTTTCCATGGGCAAAGGTCAGTTTGAGTGAAACAACACAAGGTAAAGGCATGATACTTTTTGCGGAGACATCGGAACATGAGACTTCTCCATTTGCCAATTTTTAAGAAGTTTCACCCCCTATTCTATACAAAATAAAAAGGTCATAGAGAAAGAGGTGATGGTGGGGTTGCTTATTACATTCATAACTCTCTCGAGAAGTATATCAAGCTTGCAAAAAAAGACAAGAATAATCAATTCATATGGCTGAGAATCACAAAGGATGAGAAGGTAATCTCTTTATGCGCTTGTTACTTTGCTCTCAAACTTCAATTTTCTACCAAAATTTGGGTTTGGATAGTGAAGATCCTTTTAGGGAAATCAGCCTCAATATAATCAGATTTAAGAGGAAGAACATAGTCTATCACTAGGACATTTTATTGATATTATCCAGACATTCAGCCAACATTAATAAGACTTTCCTGCCATATTGTCACATAGCATAAGCGTTCCATATTTTAAAGCGTTGACAAAAGATAAAATCCTTCCAATTATTGTGTACCAAAATCTGGATCAATTTTGTTGTACTATCATCTAAACGTGTTTGCCTCTCTTCTGAACTATATTGTCTGGCGACAAGAGTATACAATTAAAAAGCTCTCCAAGGGTGCCTAACACAAAATTGTATTGAAGAACGACAACATATTCATGATAAGTTGATCTCTAATGCTCTAATGTATCCAACTGCAGTGCTATTGGTTGGATTCGTGCCTTTTCAAGACAAAAAACAAGCAAAACAACTGAAATTTGATGCATGATAACCTTCAATAGATGCCAATGGATAGCCAACAAGCATTGCCAATGTCATAGCTTCAAAACCATAAATAGTATGATATGTGGCTTATGTGCATTTTAAAATGCACAGTAAAGCATGATAAAAGACAACTGAATCCTGAAAAAGGCTCACGGCTAGAGAAGATGAGATCCACTTTGATTGCAAGTAGAAAATATCATTGTAACATAATGATGATCTATCCTTGCTTTAAGCGAAAATCTCACTTTGCAATAACTTGATGTAGATAGAATCAATTGACACACTACACACTCTTGCCACTGTGCAACTTCTACTTTCCACAATGCATTTTTCTCTTAAGGTCAAATTGTTTGTTTGGGATACTTAGTTTCTTGATGGAAAACGCAGCCACTGTTGTCGCCTGAATCCTTGAATCCCTTGGAAACCAGCCAGTTGATTCTCCTAATTGCTGGTGGAAAATCAATGTGAAAGTGAATCAGCAAAGCAATGCTGAAATTTTCACTTCTTTGTTAGTATTCTTTGTTTGATCTCAGTTTGCAGTTATTTATTGATCATTGAGCATTGATTTCTCATTAGGTAAGTGCTTTTTTCCTATTTTGCTCATAAGTTTCCACTAGAGCATTTTGTCCAACAAAATTTAGTGGGTGCGAGAACTTTGTCCAGTTTTCTTTTTGGGGGGGAGCGGAAATCTCAAATTTTGATTTTTGGCCATGAATTTTTTTAAAAAGGTTAAATTTTGCTTTGATAATTTCATCAGGTTCCATGCATCAAGTCACTGCAAGGGAGGTGATGTTTTAAAAAACAATCAGCAAAGCAAGTTTTTTCTGGAAAAACTCTATTTTCTAGTTTTGGTCAAAGTTAATATTTTTTCTTTTCTTTTTTTGGTGACAAAAGTTGGAAAGTCACTACATTTTTAAGGTTGTGAAATTGAGACACATCTATAGAAATAGAAAAAACATTGATCGATATTGTATCATCAACTTGAATTTTTCGTCAAAGGGGTATTTTTCCACTGCTAATATTTGTTTGTTTTAAATTATTATTGAATCTCCTTGCTTTATGCGTTTATATGATCATTAAGATCCAATAACAGGTCCATTTTGACCATCTAGAAGTCAAGATATTGCAAATTTAGATTGGGAATATTTTGATATTTGTTGTAAAGTCAGACTCTTGGTGGATCTTAGTATTCCTTGTCATGAAACAAGATGTATAATAAATATTGCAACTGCTCAATGAGAGTTCAAAGCTATTACAAATTCAAAAATTGGCCCATTGGTTTAGCTCATCTTTTGGTTTCTACAACTCTGGCAAAGGCACATCTGAATGTCTTGGTTATAACACAATATACATCAAAATTGTAGCTGATTATCACGAAGAATAACAGTTCCATTCAGATCTACAAAAGATCCAATCTACAAAAGCAAAAAATCCGATTTTGGTGTAGAATCCTCTCTAGCATGCTCTAGACTTGATATCTTCACCAAATCATTGATAGATCTGATTTCCTCCTTCATAACCTGAAACACAAGCTCTGATACCATGTTTCCTTACAGTAAGGGCTACGATACTATAATTCCTTTTGCAATGAGAGTTCTCCTCCTATGATGGTTTGAACTTTGGATCTCACAATGGCATCAAGTTGATATTTGCATCAATATTGGTTTGCAATAGCTTCTTAATCATAGATTATGCAGTATATGGGTACTTTTGACAGCTAGTATGATCCTTTATGTAATCCTATTGAGAGAACAATTTCTATGATTGTCGATATTCAATTTCCACATTGCTACAATGTGATATCCACCCACGATCATGCTTGCCTAGGTCCAACTAAGTGATTGAATCCACTTCTAGAATATCGTATGCACGATTCCTATAGTCAATGTGATATCCACCCATGATCACGCTTGCCTAGGTCCAACCAACTAATTAAATCCACTGAAATACTAGGCATGAAGCTCTCCACCCAACCATGAAACACAAGACTATGTTCATCGAGCCTAACGACTACTCCGACATCACTCATCAACTCGTTAGAAAGCAATCATGGCATCCCAAATCACCATAGCTCACCTTGCTAAAAAGATATTTTGCCTATTTCGAAACATCATTGAGAGCTCTCATCACTTCAAGCCATTATTGATTTGACTGACACAACTACTACCCCTAGGTATGTCTTATACCTGCAGTTCCACCTATACAAATCGAGGCAGCTCTTCAGGTCATTATCTATATTCAGAGGGTACAGGCATTGCCAGAGATAGATAGACGATACATACAGATTCCTCACATTATCTTCATAATCATGGCTATAGATTATCATGGTTCTCTCAGGCATCTCACCTCCTACTTGAGTCGTTTGGTATCTCCAACACAGAGCTTCCCTCGGGCACTCATCAGTATATCAGACGATTTCTCTATCGAGCATATCTGGAGCAAACTTGGAGTCGCCAGTTAGGGGTTAAGCCAGCTTTCTACCGGACCCATTTTCTGAAGCTGGATGCAAGAGGAATCCCAGTCCTGCCACGCTACTTGGATTCAGGACTATCACATTGCCTCAGATTCACACTGGGACAGCTTAGGGTGTCTTCTCACCAGCTAGCTATTGAATTTTACAAATTTCTCAATCACAACTTAATAGATTAGTACAATTTGTACATGAAATAGCATCTATAGGCATAAAGTTTCAGCATCTATTGTTGCGAAATTGTCACGCTACTCAGGTTTGACAGTGTTATTGCATCCAAAGTAACTTTAGCATCAAAGAACAATGCACCCCACTAATTACGAGACAAGACAACAAAGGATATGAAGAGTTACAGCAGCAAATGACTCTTAATACAAGGATTTTCGAACACGTACAGCAGTGCTATCTATACTTTGATTCACAGTTATCTGGAATAACTGCATTGTTAAAAAGTCAAATGGTGGCTTGATATGGAAAATTGTTCTTACCCAGAACTGGCCCACAAGTAATCCAAAGGACCAAGGAATAAAGCTTTGCTTACCAGATCTGACCCTGAAGATGAAGAGATCTCATCCATGTTGACATTATCAGATTCGGTTGAGGCAGTCAGACCCTCCTCATCATTGGCGTGTTTTTCCTCTTCCAACAAAGCCATTTCATGCTACCAATTGGCACATGTCAGATCTACCCGCATCAGGCATATTTTGTTTCAGTTTTGGTATCAGAAATAATAAGCCTAGAAATACCTGTCGAGCAAGGATGTGATTGACTAAATCATCAACCTCCGCAGTTCCTGTATTTCACAAGAAATGCTTGCTTGTCCTTAACGTTCAAAAAAAGCACCTTCACTACAAGGACTTTATCAAACCAAGCCTAAGATTAGATAAGCTGTTCTTGTCATGCTTGAGTCTTTCACGTTCAAAGGTCAGAAAGAAAAAGTGCATTCACTATAAGGACTTTATCAAACCAAGCCTAAGATTAGATAAGCTGTTCTTGTCATGCTTGAGTCATAGATTGTTTTTACAGTAAGCTCGAAAAGCCACATGCATACCACAAGCAACTATGGCCTCTCTGGCATCCTCAGCAGAGAATCCCATCGCTTGCAATGTAGGCAAAAGTGAGGTATCTGATGATAGCACCTGTGTGAAGAATACATATGCTGTAAGTAGCAACTTGAAAACTTGAAGTAAACACAAAGTACCAATCTTCAAAACATCATGACTTTGCATTAGAAAGAGCAGATAAGAGAAGTAAACATTGGAATAAACCTAGTTGTATATTTCCTTATTAGGGATTCACTTTGTTAGTCCAGTTAGTGCAGATGGTACAGCACAACAGTGAAGGATAATGAGACGTGAATGAATTTTTTCCATAGTAGAAAATCTTTGGCTGTCAATGGAAAGTTAAGTGTATCATACATACATTGATAGTTTTGAAGATTGTTCAACTTATGCCTACTGCATAACATAATAGAGCATAAGAGAAATGGATTCAACTGCCTTCTTTGCATTGATTATTGATAGAGACATCAATGATAAATCATTATATACATATTTCTGTACACGAGGTTTGAAAATGAAGCAGAAGTCGGCAACTTTAGATTTGTTAGTCGTCGTCTTCTACCCAAATCGTGCAGGAAAGATGTTAAAGAAAATAAGACACTAAACTATGTCCTTATCGGTTGTCACGAATATTAATTGAAAACACACACAACGTTTGCAAGTCTCTTCTACCGGAATCTAAACAGGGTGTTTAGATCCTGCTTTTCATATTTGCCAAAGCCAAAATTGGAACAGTAGCAAGTGGCTGATGTGGCATTGAGCAATAATCACTTCGGTAAAATGACCCTTCTAGGTCCTTACTTGCATCAAAATAATCTAAATGTACTTCTTAAAGATAGTACTTGATGTGTTTTTGTTACAGCCTTTGACTGTCATTCAAGTCTAAGAAGTTTAGCGGTTAAAACTAAAAACATGAAGAAGGCAGTTCAAATCTATCTAAAAATCACTATCCTGCTCTGATCTTCAAGAATAGAACATTATGTAGATTGCACAAGCTGGTACATCTTCAGTTACTCACAGCCATTTTTGTAATAACTGACAGATAGGAAAACAAACTTTCTGGATATGGAAACCCACCTCCGATAAAGAAAAACCTCATGTATTCTTTGAAGGTTCAGATTGAACCCATATTGGTGGTCTGTTGAATTTGTAACTTGTTCCGTAAGTGTCAGCTCAATCTTGATTCACTTTTGCAGCTTGTAAGCTAGGTGAAGATTCATTAGCTTTCACATACATCTTACTTTCATTAGCGTTTTGTGAGCTCAGCTGTTATGCGTTGGCTCGGCTTATAATTCAGTGATAAAATACTTAAAAGGGAATCTGAAGCCTCATCTTAACCAACTCTGCCACTTCCTTGGACTTGTTGTTGGCTTGTTAGTTCTCTGTAGAGTATGAGATCTAACACAGCTTTTATCATTAGCTAGCTAGGTATATACTTGTAGATTATGCGGGTTCTCGGTCACTAAAGGCATACCTGTTCATCTCTCACGTATGAACATGAGGCCTTTTCACAGTCTGCCTCTTTTTTCACCTTGTCGAGTAGGAATTGTTTGCACTCTTTCATGATTGCTTTTCCTCTATCCCTGCTTCTTTCACTCGACTTAAACATTGTCCTCTTTACCTCTTCTTCTTCAGAGGCGTAGTCCACGAGAGGACTAGACATGCTGTGCCAAATTTCCAGCTAATGCTGGAAAGAGGAACCAATTTGCAAAGCCAAAGTGTGAGCAGAATAAGTGCTACCTTTCTATTGAATCTTCAGATTGTATCATGCAATGCGCGCATCACACAATGACCAACCACACTCTTGTCCTTGCTCTTTTTCACATTTTCATTGCTGATCTATCTTACCTCTTGTGGGTGCTCCTCCTTCTTCTTCTTTTCCTTGTCAGTTATGTTGGGTGGATTATGGCTATGGCTTTGCATCAAATCAGCTGTTTCCAACACCCATCTACCACCCAATTACGCATATGCTTGCTCACTCTCGCTCGCTCGCGCTCTTGCTTCCTTTCTCACTTTTTGGCTTTTACTCCCCCTCTCTCTCTCTCTTTCTCTCCCTCCTTTTATTCAATGTATTATACTTTGAGATTATTTATTACTTCACTAGACATCCTTATTAAATGCAAAATGTTAGAGGCATAAAGCAACATTGGGAGTACCAACTTGAACCAAATGTATATGAGCCACGTGCTACATCATGATGAATATAAATTTGCACATGAAATTAGGGTGACAGAGTTTATTGAAATTAGGGTGAGAGTATATGTATGTGGAACCTCTATTTCGCTCTTAGGCGAGATGCCTTGGTCTCTCGTCTCTTACTTGAGGTTAAGGATACATGATTTAAACTTGGCACTTGGATGTAAGCCTCTGGTCCCTTGAAAATGATGTTAAGAGAGGGTGGGAGATACTTTACATGTACCCAAGCATTCTCCCAAACTTACCATGGGGTGAGGGGCTGCTTTGCACATCATATGGGTTGAGGGTTTCGCCAGTTTTGCAAATTTCTACCTATTGCAATGTTTTTCGTAGTTGTGATTTCATCACACCATCTCCTCCCCTCAAAAGATGGATGGGAAGCAATAGATCAAAAACTTTTGTGGCTTGTTGCTGGCAACCAAGCCAAGCCAATGCCAACGGTTACATGGAAAGATTGACTTATGATGACCTATGAAAATGCAATCTCCCAACCCATGGAGACAATGACATCTATCATAGGCCAAAAGTCACATGTAAGCAGCCTCTAACACCCAGCTTTTGCCTCGTGCTTTCATGACATGCCATGATAAGTCATGACCAAAAACAAAGGAGCCAATCGTGCCACAACCTGGTGGCTTATTGGTCTATGTGTGTAATAGGATATAGAAACTAGGTATGGAGTATTGTCAGAACTCGATGGGCACTTTTGGTGCTGGTGGAGCCAAAGAAGCTACCAAAGGGCTAGTATTTGCCCTTATGTCTCTTACATCAAATAGAATTGGAGTACACCTAATCCTTCAAGCCTAGATTGAGAGTCAAGTATGTTTACATTTGCCAGGAAAAACATACAAGTCCATCGAAATTTGAGTTGATATTAAATTCTCCCCATGTCGTACATCTAAAGGCCTAAGAAACCTTTATCAATCAGAGAGTATGGCGTTGTGAGTAAGCAAACTTTTACGCAGTCATGTATCCTAGATACTGCTTAGGCTTCATCTCTATTCATTGTGGCTTTTGCCCGTCGTGTCAAGTTATTTTCATACCTCTTTCTTACTTTTGCTTGCTAAAGTTGGCATCAATGAGTGGCTAATGTGGTTGGTCTATCCACCATGTGTCATGTAAATAAGTTCTAAAGTGGCCCATATTCAACCCAAAAGTCCTCTTCTAGCTAAAGTTAGTCTTCTCTAGATTGTGTTAAGTAATGCCCAATTAGCCTTGTGAACTAAAACTTTATAGTGAAGTAAATTGGCCTTCGAACCCTGTCTCACCAGTTGGGCCCTTTCAACACATTTCAAGCTAATTTTTGCGTATATAAGTCTCACTTCAAAAGTCCCTTTCACTTCTCAAAATAGAAAAATAAGGTCTCAAACAACTTGAGCCTTTGATTTTACGAGCAAATTAACGAATCTCAATCACAGAATAGAGTGGAGACTTGAGCTAAGGGTTAGTAATTCCCATGCACCAAAACCCACTTCTTGCAAGTGCAACCCACTTATGTACACTATAGAAAAAAAAAATTGGTTGCGAACAAGCTCCTGCACCTTTTTCCTTTACAAATGATGGCTATGGTAACTTTTAATCCCCAAGACTATGCATGCCAATTAGATAGCCGCTATCCACGACTTATGGCAACTGATTGTATGTTATAGGGCAATTCCATGTAGCAATTTACACACTGGATATCATCCAGTATGGAACAAGTTCCATTACTCTTCTTGCATACACCTTGGCTCGCAGAATTTCTCCATAACTTATGATCGAAGTGCTCACTCTTTACTACATGGCTGAGTGCTTCTCATAGTTGCAATTGCTTAGCCTAAATAGAATGCCCTTGGTAGCAATTTACAATGCGCAATTTTGTCAACTGTAGATATGTGACTTCACATCTTTCAAAATCTTGGCCAACATCGCTAGTTCTTCAACCACTAATTTCTCCACACAACGGAAACCAATTGCCAAAACCGTTCAACACTAAGGTCACCCTCTACTCTAACTATTCATCAACTTTGATCAACAATTGATGAAGTATTGAAAAAATTTCAATCAATATTTCGAAATATTCAACTAGCCACTTTTCGAAACAAATCTATATATATTTATTTATTTATTTATTTCGTTTAGAGCAAAAATTTTCACATTGAGCAACATACTCTAATCTAAATTAGAGAAACTTTGCTTTTGCCACCTGGACTGCTTATACTCTTGTATGGTGTCCTCTCAAGGCTCCCACAATCGATGCTAGCTATATTTGTAAATCAAGCTATTTCAATAGCTTCTTTCGATCTTACACATCTATAACACCATACAACTCTAAGTACGAAATCTAGACCATTATTCAGATCATATCACAATCACCATAGCTATTAGCATCCCACGCTCTCTCAAAGAAAAAACACTATAAATAGGCAAATCCCTGAGTTGCATGGACTCAACAGTGTCCACTAAGTAGCCTACCACTCGTCGAACTAGTAAGGCCTAACATATGTCAATAGTGGGTCGAGTGCAAACAAACTACAAAAGACTAGTTTAATTGTACAGCAACGTTTGAAGCTTATATTTTTAACAAAAACTTGTCATAAGACCTTGGCTCTGGAGGGGGGGAATGGGGGGGTGGACAACAACAAACAAATTTGAAGTGTATGCAAATCTGACGAACAACATGTTGACATCATTGAGGAAGAAATGCATTTCAAATAAACTCATCACCATTATGTAGTATGAAAGGTGAGTGATTTATTGATGTGCTACATTTGCTATTGTGTGACCGTGTTACCAAATTAAGCCCAAGTTCTGCTGTAAATCTACAACTCATGTTGTGAAAATGTGCTTGTAGCCAAGACAGTCTAGAGTGGGTTTTCAAGTGTTACTGAAGAGCTTAATTACAATACACCATCGATTAATGCTTCAAAGGCCCAAGTTTGTATTGCAGAAAGCTAGTAAGTGTAGTTATCTTGCATTTTGGTGTCATGATTGCTCTTAGTTGGCATACATTGAAGTGGGATAAACCAACCACATGCGAGAGAATGGTAGTACATGTCAAACATGGGTGAAAGTTTCTCATTTTATAGTTCACTTTTTTGGAGTTAAAACTAGTCAAGTTTAAGTGACACTTGGAGGAGTCTCTCAAGGCGAATGTAAAAAGGACGTAGTAGTAAAATCTGGTGGATTTGAAAACTTCACATGATTGCAAAGGGAACTCTCTCATTCAATAGAGATTTGCAATAGTTGGCGCTTGCAATGCAATGGGTGAAGATGTCCAAATGCAATTAGTTTGATTATTCAAAGTGAAACTCGTAAGGGTAATTTAGGAACTTGACTATTTTTCATGAAGTGGTTTGTCCAAAGTTGGAGCTTGTGGAAGTCCTGTCATTGAAAAGATTAACTATTGTGATTTAAATGAGTTGCATTATAGATAGCAATGATGTAAAAAAAGCATGTATTCAGGTGTTCGTGAATGAGAGTTAGCAAGTGGATCACTAAAATTTCTAGAATTGAGCTTGCACAATGAAACTTCATATGGTCCATTGTACAGATCTTCTTATTTTCATGTCCCACATGTAATTAGCCCACATGCTTAATTAATAATAAGTAATGCTAAATTAGAGTAGGACTAGTTTTATAATGTAGTTAATGTTATGTGCCAATCTTAGCATTAAAATATTTAATCCATTCATGCACATCAAATAAGCATGGAAATGCCAGAAATCAAGAAAATTAGGCAAAAATGGAAAAAGATGGATAAATGAAGCAAAACTTTATCAAAATAGACAAAGTAAAGTATCATTATTCATCATTAGTGATCGTTCACAAGATAGGGCCTATTTCTAGAGCATGCTCTCATGTAGTTTTAAGGCACATGAACCATAAACACCTTCAAGAAAGCTCTCAAAGATAAGCTTCAAGAACACTTAGAATTTAAAATTAGACAAATGAACAACATTTTCCAAATTTAGCATGACCTTAGCTATTTATAGTGGTCATTTGTGCCTCTACTATAAGTTTGGGCCCTTTATAAGCTAAATTGGGCCTCCCAACCATTATTTCAATTCTGCTATTCACAAATATAGCGAGGTTGTTCGAGCCACTTTATTAACTGTCCTATTGACTGAATCTAATTTAATTTAGCTCCATGGCTATATTTATCATTGCATTTAGTAAGCTCATGGACTAATTACATGCAGCACATGATAATTAATAAGATGCTTTAAGCACCCACTCTATATTTGCTAATGGAAGCCTTTGGAATAATGGTGAAACGCCCCAATTTAGCCCAATAAGGCTCCAAACTCATATTAGAAGCACCAACAGGCCACTATAAATAGCTAAGGTTGTGCTAAAATTGGAACTATCTTCATTTTCAAAAGCGAAACTCTTTTTAATGAAATTTGGGAGCTTCTCTTCAATGAGAGAAATGGCTTTGCCAATAGGTGATTCATGTGCCTACCATCACATAAGAGCTTGATCATGCTCTAGCTTAAGGCCTTATGTAATAAATGATCATCAATAATAGAGATTCTTACCTTTCTTTGTCATAAGCTTCTTATATCTCATCTAGTTTTATTGATTCTTGTCTATTTTCTCAACTTCTTGTCTTGTTGTGTAAATGTGATACTAATGAATGGATCAAATGTTAGGATGGTATGATTGGCACATGACAATTTTGGTATTAGAGCAAGTCTAGGTTGAGCTTCTAATAACTAGTTAGCTAGTTTTCTTGATTTTCAATTTTCAATTATTCAAGTTCAAAACTATTGATTTTTTTTATTTTATTTGTAGCACATACTCCTCTTCAAAGACAACATCCAAAGAAATGTGAACTTTCTTTGACTTGGGAATGTAAACTCTATAAGCTTCCCTTACTTCACTATAGCCAGCAAAGGTTCCCATCAAGAATCCATTAGATGAGTTGCATGGCAAGTACTACCAAAGATGTTGATATGCTCCAAGCTTGGCTTCTTACCAAAAAGAACCTCAAATGAACTCTTACCATCCAAGACTTCATCTGACCACCTATTGCAAACAAAGTTAGCACACATCAAAACATCTCCCAAAAAAGACTTAGGAAGATTTGCATTCACCCTCATGGCTTTAGATCTTTCACAAAGAGTTCTCTTCCACTCCTTGCATAATCTTTGAATTTGAAAGCTCTCTCTTGATCTCGTGTGCCACACAAACCTCTTTGAACTTTGTTGATATGTCTTCGTCTCCATTTTCCAACTTTAAGCACTTGTTCTTCATGCTCAATTGACTCTCTAGAAAAACATCAAGGACTTCTCTCTTGCTGTTTAGAAGATAGATCCAACAATATCCACTAAAGTCATCAATGGAAGTGTAAGGGAAAGCTCCATGAGATGCTGCTTACAAGACAAGAAAATAGAGAACACACTATGGAGAAACCACCCAACCAAGTAGAAGCAACCAATCAATCTTTAGAATCTTCACCCCCAAGCCAAGGATTGGGAAGCATGTGAGTAAAGAGAGGTCCTGGCAGCCAAACAATAATGGAGTAGGGCGAGTTTTTCCTCCTTATATAGGCCTAAGACCCTCCTGTGCATATAGTAATGCAAGGTCCCAACTCTCCTATAGATAGATTCATTTGCTATTGATACTCTACACATGCATTGACTGTCTAAAACCTTGTACTAACTCCAGTTAGTGTGTCTAGACCTCACAAGTTCATTAATAATATTACGGGTCACATCCATTATGATGTGGCATAGCTAATTAACTTGATTCACTGGAGTACCGGGTATCCAAGACTAGGAGTATACTGAATCCTATATTTTGGTCATGGATATAACATGAAGTCACAAACATCTTTGCTCCACTATTACTCAAAGCACTAGTACAATGAACATCCAAACGTACTATATGGAAAAGCATCTTAGATCTTGAGCTAGATCTAGAATAAAATAACTTATGTGACTTTGACATTGAATAAAGTCACCAACTTGCTTCTTTGCCTTCACACCACCCATGGTTAGAAATAACACATCCATCAAGTTTGTACATCTCACATTGTCTCTTGCCCTTGGCAATCAAGGTCTCAGTCTTTTTTATCATGCAAGAATCACCAACAAATTCCACTTTAAGCCCTTGTCAACCATTTGACATACTGTTATGTACCCATAAGGGCACGCAATAGATTACCTAAGGTGACGGTATCATTTATGGGACAGAATGCTAGTCTTTCAAGTGCCACATGTCAATGTGTTATTGGTGTGAGGCGACCCTTTGTTATGGACTCGCGTCAATGTGCACAACTGACGTGTGTCGTTGGTCATGCATGGCACCCATGGTTGGAGATGGCCCCACCTAGACTATGTATACAAAGGTGGATCTACATGAGTTTGCAATTCATTCTTTGTAGGAGAATGAGAGCTCTTCCACTGGTGGTCAGGTAAGAAGGATTATCTAAGCCTCATGATGTAGGTAGGTGAGGGTTGAGAGTAAGGTATGGTGGTATGGAAATGGCTTATTGGAAATCTGAACTTGCTTGATGATGGTCTATAGCTCCAGTGCACGACGGAGAGGTGGCAGTACCTCTTAGGATGGGTGGTAACGTAGCGTTCCTCACCTAATTGTGTCTTAGCAATGACCGAAACGACGAGGGAGATTCTAACATTTGGTATCAGAGCCACCGATCATTGTGAATAAGGTGCAATAATTTCTACTTAAGATTCAGTTGGTTTGAAATTCTTGTTGATGTGTTTGGAAGGCTTGGTTTCATCGTTGGATCGATGTGAACAACTTTGCTTTTCGGGTCGTTTGATTTCGACGTCGTTTGGATAGGTTTTGGGCCTTGTACACATGCTAAAAGGTTTGTTTTTTACAATTTTTCATGATTTCTGGTAGCCATTATGGTTGCAGAAAAATTTAAGCCATGTTTTGAGAATCTACATGTCGGAATATGTAGGTAGAACCGTCAAAAAATCTCTGTTTTTTTACAGGTGTATAAAATAGCCCATAAGGACTATTTTGCGATCTTTTGGAAGCCGAAAACAAAATAATTTGGCAGTTTGTTACTGTCCAAAAAAAATTTGTTTTTTTTTTCAAGAAACAAAAAAAAAATCCGTGCACCCGTGCATGCACGCTCGGCTGCGGGTGCCCAGTCGTTGTGCACCGTGAGAGGGGAGGCCAACATGCGATAGCAGGCCTGTTGTCTGTTGGTCCTTTCTCTTTAGAATGGGAGGAGTGAAGTTTAATTATGATTTCTATTTTTGAAAGGTACAAAGCTTCAAAAGTACGAAGCTTGAGATGTACAAAGCTTGAAATACATAAACTTTTTCAAGTTTTGAAACTTAACCGTCTTAAGTATTAAATATATCATACAAAGCTATAAAACCTTTGTGAAGCTAAATTATGAAACTTTTGCTTACAAAGTTTTATAACTTTGTAAACTTAAGAGTTTTAAAAATCTTTTAAACTTATGTTTGAAAAGCTTAAAAAGTTTGAAGCAGCTTAAACTTTAGATTTCCTAAAGGTTGTTAAATGTTTGAACCTATGCTTGAAAGCTAAGTCAATAAAAGTTTTGGTTTGAAAGAAAGGGCGGGGGGGATAGAAGTAGTACACAATCTATATTTGTAACTTGTACTTGTAGCAAGTATAGGCCTCTGTGGGCTTACTATCCATCTCCTTGACTCTTCTCCCATTCTGAGCATTCCACCTACACATAAATTTTGTTTTGCAAAGGAAACATTCCCACTACTTTTTGGGAGGAAAATTGTATTTTCTTTTCCCACCTCCTCCTCTTGAACGTACAATTGTGTCTGCTCCTCCTCCCAAGCCTAAGGAGAAGCCTTAGGGAGTTCTAGGAGTTTCTTGGGGCCATAAGGCCAAAGGATTGAGGGAGGTGACTAAAAGTGTTCGTGGGGGTTGTGACCCAAGTGATCCTTGGGTGAGGTGGCATAGGGAGGGTGGTGGCCCTGTGATTTCAGGATAGGTGGCCCCCATAAGGGGTTGCCACTTGTTTTTGGGACCATGTGCTTGCTAGGTGGTGTCCATAAGGCCCTCCACCCAACAAAGCCAAAAGAGAAGGAAAGGGTGTGGGTGGGGGGAAAATGCTCCACTCTCATCATTGAGGAGCTTGTTTGGCTTAGTCTCCTTGAGTTGAGCTCTCGGGTCCTCTAGGCCATTTTGTAACCAAACTCTTGTCAAGTTTTCCTTCGAGCCTTCCTTAGTGCACCATGAACCCCGTCATGCCCTCGAGTGAAAGGTCGTCTTCACCACTTCCTCCTCTTGATCTTGATACCATGTAGCTTGTACATGCCTTGAATGAATTTCAAAAGCCAAGATTCCCTCCTCTCTTGCATTCAGTCACCTTGGCTTGGGGGTGAAGTGGTTAGAGTTTTGACTAGCCATTTTCTGTTGGTTGAGTGGTTTTGCTCCACATGTGTCCTTTGGGTTGCATGTAACAATATTTGAAAATATCATCACTTGGCGATCATAATAGTGGTATCAGAGCTTAGGAATACATCAATCAGAAGGTGGAGTTGAGATTCTTGTTTTTTGCAACTTTTTGGTGGATCTCTTTTCTTTTTGCTTCCAGGTTGACCTCCAAGTAGGTGGTTTATTGGATATTGATGTAATTTCAACCTATTGGTCATGATTATGGACTTTTCTCATAGAAAATGATGGGAATCAATGGATTTTTGACGGTTTTTTGATATTTTTCAACTATAATTCAATGTTTTTGCTTGAAATTCATCGAAGCTACTGATCTTGAAAGTTTTCCAAACTTTTACTTGTTGTTTTCCAGTCATGATGATTGATTCTAACAATTGCATGTTAGTTGAAAAGTCAAAAGGGGACTTCGATAGTGATTTTTAGCCAAAATTTTGGGTTTTGGGGCTAGAAATGGGCTATATGGACCATGATTGACTAAAATCAGAACTTTTAGTGCTTGCATGTAATTGAATTATAGTAGATATATCCTGATTTCACTTGCATGTGGATTCGATCCACAAGAAATTGCAAAAGATTGAAAAATGGTCAAAAAAACATGGTTTTTTATGGGGTTTTTAATGTTTTTGATGATTTTCATCAAATCCATGGCTAATACTTTGCATTCATGTTTTTAGAGGTGTAATGATTCTTTCATAAGGCTTTCATGAAGTTTGGATAGGATGAGACACCATTAAGGGTCTCAAAAAGTCATAAAATAATGTATTTTTGAGGTTTTTTGAGCATAAATAACTCTAAATTGGTAGTCTGAACCTGTTGGATATCTTTACAAGCTGAAATATATGATGGATTTCCTCTTATTTTTGCCATAATTCTTAGAAGAGTGCTTGAATGGATTCTTATTGGGCTGGGTATGGATTTTTTATGATCTCCCTTTGAAAAAGTGCCCCCTCCTACTGCAATTTCAATCAATTATTGTTGAAGGTATTCCCAACATATTGTAAATAAATAATACCAGCTAATAAAATATGTTGCGAGGGCATGGCATCCTGCGCGTATAAGCCCATGACCCAATGAGCACGCAAGTTGAGTTCTAAATATATAATAGACTTGGGCCCCTTTGTAATTAAAATAAAACTTGAGGCCCAAAGTCATTTTAAACTTAGAAGTCTATTATTTTAGAGTTGGGTCCAAATGGAGACTCACATGAATCATGTGAAATCCAATGTACTTTTTTAAAACCTTTGGATCAAGTTGGGTCCAAGATGAATGGATAGGATTAGTGGACATATTAACCAATAGTATTTTGGGGCAAGGGCCTTCCCCATTTATAAAAAGGCACCTCATGTACTCTATTTTGCATGCTTAATGAGAAGGATGAAACTCTACCAAATTGGAGAGCCAAGCCTCCTCATTTGCTAAGCACTCATGCTAATGCTTTTGTTGTGTGTTTCTAATTGTTTCCATTTCTATGTTGTTGTTTAATAGTTATGGTTTCTCCATTAGCATGCATCTTGAGCTTTTGAGCTAACCTCCCTCTCCACTCTATCTCTCTCTTTCTCTCTTCTTCTCTCTATCCCTTCTATTCTTCTCTTCTCTTTCACACAAAATCATGATGAATGATCACTTTAGTAGAGTAGAGTTAGGGGTGTGTAGTGTTAGTGGTGATAGAGTTAGAGAGAAAGTAAAGAACTATCTAAAAGTAGCATCTATTCATAGTTAGGCACCTATCCAGTGTTCTAACCCTTGTTGACAGGTAGGAGACCTACTACGATGCGAGATCTTCGACCCTACAGTGGTGCCGATGTCGGGGATAGGTTGTCACTAACTATTATAGTTGTATTGCTTTTTGGAGTAGATTTAGGTAGATTTTTGGGTGTTTAGAGATAGTTTTATGTATTTTTTTGTGTTTGAACTGTTCACAGCTAGCGCAGGAGGTGGGAGAGGGTAGAGGAGACCCTGAACAATCTCTCAAAGGGCTTGACATCCAAATTAAAACTTGAGAAAACCCAAAAAAACACACCAATCTGCATTTTAGGGGAAAAAAGAGCCAAAATTCCCATCAGATTTTGTTTTCTCCAAAACCAGTGAGAGACAACCCTCGCATGACTGGCAACAGCTCCAAGGTATTGTCTCAGACCTGCATAGAAGCCTGCGAGAGTTAGTTCCAAGCATATTGCAAAAATCAGAGAAAAAATCATAAAAATTAAAAAAAAAAACCCTTGTAAAAATCCAAAAAAAATGCAAATCTTCACCAAAACTCTTGTAGAGCCCTTTGAAGTTCCATCTCAATGAGACCAGGACACAGAGAAGCTTGTGAGAGCTACTTCACTATCTAATTGTCTGTGCGAGAGTTCCCAGTATAAAAAACACGGGAAAATATCAAAGAACCATCGCAGACACTAAAAATTTCAGTTCTAGTGGGCAAGAACCCTCGCAAAAAATTCTAAAGTTTCCATCTCAGTGAGACCAGGACACAGAAGAGTCTGCGAGAGTTAGTTTGATTTTAGTAAGCAAAAAATTGGTTCTAAGTGCTAAAAAAATCACTAAAAAGTAAAGATCCAACAAATCCTTCTAGAAAGAACTCTCGCAGACCATTTCAATCGATCTAAAATATCAAATTCCATTAGTGAAGAAGCCTACGAGAGTTAGTACTAAGTATCGGTGAAGATCAAGCCAAATTAGTGGTTTTGAACCCTCGCAAATAGTGAAATTTTCACTTCTTGTGAGAGTTAACTCTTGCAGAGATTTTTAGAGTCAGATCCAGACCAGATTCAACTCATGTGATCCTTGCGAGAGTTACTTCCCAATTATCTGAGATATATCAAATTTTTTTGTCTGCAAAACAGCTAAAAAACCCTCGCACAGCCAACCCTCGCATCAGAGAACTCTCGCAGACTAGATCAGTGGAAAGATCTGCACCAGATCTAGCTACTATCAAAGTCTCAGGTCAATCAGTCTAAGGAGTAGTTATCAAGGAAAAACCACCGCCAATCAGATTGATCAGATCCTTAAGATCCAGAGTGCATCCCATTGTACAAGCAAGATCCAACTATCTTGGACCCCACCATCGGATGAATCTGAGATATGGATGATCAGTAGCAAGAAGGACATGAATCAAGCACCACACCTTCCCAGATTAGCAACTGCACAACAAGAGATAGAACCAGAACCAATGCAAATGCATCCAATGGGTCAACCCATACATGTTGCTCCCTTGCAAGCAGTCCAGAGGGCGCCTCGGATGGAGATACCAAAATACAATGGATTATCAGATCCCATCTGCTTCCTCCAGATCTACAAGCAAGCTTGTGAAATCTACGATGATCAGACACTTGAAGAGAAGTTGATGTTGTTCCCTATGTCACTAGTAGCGGTGGCTCAAGATTGGTTTTTCAACCTATTAGAGGAAGAGAAATCCACCTGGGAAGCGGTTAAAGCGGCTCTCATCACGCGTTTTAAACCAAGGAAGTTCCTAGAAACCCATTTCTCCTGCTCAACAAGGTCAAAATGGAGAAAAGAGAAAGGGTCCGAGACGATATTGAGCAAGTCAAACATCTACGATCCGAGTGCAGTGCAGTCCTAACTCCCGATCATGCGGTGATCATGTGGTTCCTAGCAGGACTACCACGTAGCATCAGGAGAGAACTGAAGCGACGGAAGCAGTACCCTACTCTGCAAGAAGCTATGGAGGATGCCATCAAGGAAGAGGATGAGGGATCAAATGACGAATATCCATCCACCCATAATTCTACTCCATCGATAGCATCATCATCATCAATTGCTTCCACTCTAACCACAGACGGCGCCAACCAATAGGTGGCCCACGTAAACTTGACAGCAGCATAACCAGAGATGCCAGTACCACCTCAACCTGAGCAGCAACATTGGTATGGGCCGGATGATCCATATATGGATCTTTCCATGAATGAATATATTGCAGCCTATGCAGCTCAAACTCAGCGTCAAGACGAAAGAAATTATGGCTGTTACGGATGTGGTGAAGGACATGGAATTGCTGAATGTCCTTACAAGGGGCAATATACATCCTTCTGCCGAGAATGCGGTTATGGACACTGCTACAAGAATTGTCCATTGAGACCTGGGACTAGCGCACCATTGAACTTCATTGCAATACAACAAGCAACAGTTCCAACAGGGATGCCAACAGAAAGGCAACAATTTCATGCCCATGTGTTAGCCATTATGCGAGCACAAAAGAGGAAGGAAGTGGCTCCCTCACCACCACCATCAGTCACTAATGAGCAACCCTCAATTTCAGCGCCATATCCAAATGTGAGGGAAGAAAGGAGACAGTACCAGAAGATATGGCATTGGGTACAGAGTGCACAAGCGGAGGAAAAAGAGCACGAAAAGGATAACCCTATAGAACTTCCTGCTGATGACGAACGGGAACCATGAACGGGCTCACCATTATGCACTAATCAGAACGATCGATTGCATCGTCATGAACCACCTTTCCACATAGTGGAACCCGAGGAACTGCGCACTGAAAGGCTCACAAGCCTGCTGGCGAGCCGTGTTAGTTTACTCCTCGGGGAATTACTGCGGATTGTACCACAAGCTAAAAGCCTTCTGGTTGAATGGGCCAAAGCGGACACAAAGCCAATAGCGCCAGAGCCCAAATACTATACGGGCTATGAAGAGACTAGCAACGTCCTCCACATAGGGACATCGTGGGAAAGCGAGGAACACAACATCACCCTGCTAATCAAACACAAGAGATTTGAGGATGAGGCAGCAGTAGTAGATGGAGAATCAAGTGTCAATTTGATCTCCACTACTTTATACCAAAAGTGGGGTCTACAGGGATTGAAGCCAGCAAGATTCGCCATCAAACTAGCAGATTAATCCTATGTAAAACTGAAGGGTGTGGTTGTCGATATCCTTGTAAAAATAGCAGGCATGCAGTTTGTGATCACCTTTGTAATAATGGATATACATGAATCTCCATATGCATGCCGTGTTTTAATGGGAAGACCATGGTTGAGGATTGCGCAAGTAGTACACAACTGGGGTACGAGGAAACTCACCTTTGAAAACAAAGAGCAGACTGTAAAGGTCGATCCAACCACATGGGCGGTGAAACCACTTGCACCCAAGGCTAATGACGGATCATCCATGACAGATCACACGATAGATCACCCAAGGCAAGCCAAGGATGGTCACTACGATTTAGAGATGGATGTTGTGAGATGGACGAATGCATTAGCAACAACTGACTGCCAAGCATGTCAATACAAATCAGATCCTAAATCCAGCACATCTTCACCCAAGTGTTACACCATGGATACACCAATTACATTTGGAGTAAATATGATAAATGTAGCATGGTTGTCAGCATAATCTATTGAGAACCCAATGGACGATGATTTAGTCCCTTGGCAACATGCTCTGACTCATAACAAGGAGACTGAACTGACTGATGAGCAGGTCCTACAGCACATGGACCCAGATCGTTATGAAATTAAGAAAGTACTAGCTCAACCGTCGCAAAAATCTGTTATGCCTAAAGTTTCAAGGATAGATCCACCAAGGGCACCTGCGAACAAGAAGAATTAGTTCAAACAACACTACAACTAGGTGACCTGATAGAGTGATCTACTCGAAGAAGCTATAGCTATAGTGGATGTTGATATTCGCAACCACCAGGCGAATGTCACACCGGTTTCGAAGAAAGACAACAAGGACGAATCCACCGATATGACAAAAAGAGACAAAAAGAAGGTGTTGGATTCTTTGAAGTCAATTAGGATGAACTCTGATACAGCGTCATCCTCCTCTCAGATGACGAAAAATCAAAAGATGACCAGTCGGGCTGAGATCAATATGCTGAAGGAGGAATCCTGACGAGCATCAGTTCACGAGATGCTTGAGACCTTCAAGAATTATACCTTGGACGACGTGATAATTATGATGTTGCAAGCCCAACGAGAACCTGATCAAAGTCAGGCACCAGCGAAACAAGTCTTCAAAGGACCTGCGTGAACACAACCAATGAACTTTGCTAAGCCAGGTGAAGAAGAAAAGATAGTGCATGTGGGAGAGCAGTTAACGCCCACACAATTCAAAAGGCTACGATCATTGTTGGTGGAGTACAAGGACTGTTTTGTCTGGAATTATAGTGATCTGAAGGGCATTCCACCAACAGTAGTCCAACACACCATACCCTTTGTGGATGGAACAGTCGCCAAGGTGAGTCATTAATATCGCTGCAACTCGAACTACACAAAGCTGATCAAGTAGGAATTGCAGAAGCTGTTAGACGCGGATTTCATTTACAAAATCGAGCACACTGAATGGATATCGCCGATAGTTATAGTACCCAAGAAGAATGGCAATATGTGGATCTGTGTGAATCTAAAGGCGCTAAATGCAGTCATAAAAAAGGATCATTTTTTTTTGCCCTTTACGGAAAGTGTCCTTGACAGAGTAGTTGGAACCAAAGCCTACAGTTTTTTGGACGGCCTCAGCGGTTACAACCAATTGAAGATAGCACCCCAAGACTAGCATAAGACAACATTTGCCATGGAATGGGAAACCTCTGTCTATAAGGTGATGCCATTCATACTTTGCAATGCCCCAAGCACTTTCCAACGAGTCATGCAGGCGGCATTCAAAGAGTATTTGTAGAAATTTCTAGAAATTTTCTTGGACGATCTATGCGTGCATGGACCAAACTCTGAACACTTATCCAATCTAGAGAAGGTGCTACAAAAATGCCGCGAATGCCATATCTCCTTGAATCCAAAAAAATGTCAATTTTCGGTTACACATGGCTTGATTTTCGGCCATATAGTGTCTAGACACAGGATCACCACAAACCTATAAAAAATCAAGCATTGTTGATCTACCACCTCCAGGAACGATCCGCGAGGTCTACATTTTTATAGGTCACGCTAACTATTAGAGAATTTTCATTTTAGATTTTGCGGAGTTAGCACGAGCAATTTACAAACTCACAACGGATCCACATTGGAACGAGGAAGCCCTAAAGGCTTTCCAAAAACTTAAAGATGCATTGGTTTCAACACCAATCCTACGTCCGCCCAATTGGTCCATTGAGTTTCATGTGCATACGGACGCATCGAAGTATGCAGTTGGAGTAGTCTTAACCCAGCCAGGAGAACACAATAAGGATTTTTCGATTCAATTTGCAAGCCGACAACTCAGTGATTCATAAATGAATTATTCAACCATAGAGAGGGAAGCCCTGGCAATGATATATGCGGTGAAGAAGTTTCGGCACTACCTGATGGCCACACACTTTGCTACCATCAACCCTTGCTCTATCTCATTAACAAAACCTGCAATACAGGGAGGACCACTCAATGGCTACTTTTGTTATTAGAGTTTGATTTTTAGATATTAGTTTGCAAGGGGAAACAACACTACATGGCGGATCATGTGTCGCTATCAAGGGGAAGGAGGTTGCACTCCAACCCGACGATGAGCTGGCCGATGCTGCGTTATTTTACGTTGACACAGTACCGGAATGGGCTATTGACATAGTTGAATATCTGATGAGGGGCCAACTAGACAAACCACTACCAAAGGCGGATCAACGAAAATTGATCTTGAAAGCTAGACCTTATCAGCTGATTGTAGGCCAACTGTACCGAAGAGGGCCAGACGGGATTCTTCGGCGATGTATTCTTCCTCATGAGGCCACCCAGATCATTTTACTTTCACATGAAGGCATGGGTGGAGGCCATTTTGCATCCAACATTATAGTTCGCAAGATCATGCAATCAGGATGCTGGTGGCCAATGATTCATAGGGATACATACAGAGGAATATATGAGGAAGTGCGATGTGTGCCAAAGGGCAAGGAGACCAATGAGATTGAATTATGAACTTTTGCACCCGGTCTTAGCCCAAGCACCATTTGAAAAGTGGGTATTAGATTACATTGGTCCAATTCACCCTGCAACAAGAAGTACCCAGGCTTGATACATAATTGTGGCCACCAACTATCTCACCAAGTGGGTCGAAGCCAAGGCAGCAAGAGTAGCTGATGCTAGGACCACTGCCAAATTTCTCTATGAAAATATTATTGTGCGCTTTGGATGTCCGGTGGAGATAGTCAGGGATCGTGGGAGTCATTTCATCACTGAGACCATCAAGGTCTTGTTGGAGGAATTCTTCGTGATCCATAGAACCAGTACGCCCAACTATCCTCGCGGTAATGGGCAAGCAAAATCATCCAATAAGATCCTGTGTAGCGTGCTCACGAAAACAGTTGAAGCCAGCAGATCGGATTGGGAACACAAGTTGCATGCTGCTATGTGGGCATTTAGGATAGCATATAAGGGAAACACTGATCAAACACCCTTCCAATTGGTGTGAAAGATTCAACTAGTAAATCACATTTTGCAATATTTCCATAATTGGCATATTGAGGCCAAAACTTGTTTTAGACTTAGAGGTTGACTTTTCAAAGTTCATTAGTCTAATTTTCATCTGAATTAACACTTTTTGAAAGTGTGGAAAAGTTAGAATGCGAGTTTGAGTAGATTCAATCTGAATAGTTGGGTACATTAAATCTAGACCCAAAATTAGTAGGGTTAGCATTTTGGTGGGAAAGCCAAGTGGCCAAATAGGGTTTGGACCTGTTATAGTTGGATGTAACTTGTGGAGAGAGCAATCTTCTCTCTTCTCTATCTCATTTCATGCTTCTACATGGTTCTCTTGGGTTCTAGTATCCATTGGTGCACTGTCTTGGTGATTGCTTGCAATTCTATGTGTAGAATGATTTCTATATTTGTTATTTTTGGATCCACACGTGTGAAATACAATAGCTTGCTGGTTTTGTACAGAAAGCAACAATACATAATCATTTCATTCAAGTTTGATCAAGTTCTATTGGTGTTTGCATCTCAATTTGTGTGTAAATGTTGATTTTTCTACATTGGTGAGATTGGTAGTGTATTTCTCTTTCTAACCAAATATCATTCAAGTAGATTGGATCTTAAGGATCTGAAATCTTTCACATGGTATCAGAGCTTGTGTTTCAGGTTATGAAGGAGAAAATCAGATCTATCAATGATTTGGTGAAGATATCAAGTCTAGAGCATGCTAGAGAAGAATCTACACCAAAATCGAATTTTTTGCTTTTGTAGATTGGATCTTTTGTAGATCAAAACACTAAATAGGTCAATATACTTGTTCAATTCCAATTTTTGAATTCACATACTAGATTTGCCAATTTTTGGATCATTGGTTCAGCCTAAGTGGTGGCTTATAGATTGCATATTAAATTTTCAGCATTTGCATGTAGATTTGGAATAATCAATTTTTTGTGATTTTGTCAAAACCCTAATTTTGATTGGATCTCTAGATAGTGAGGTTGCTGGACTTCATTTGAGTGTGTTTCAATCTTAGTAAGTGGCAAAAGTCATTAGATTGAGGATAGATCATAGATTGATCAAGATTCCATGATTCTATATGCTGATTTGCTTGGATAAGTGCTAGAAGAGAATTTGTGAGATAGTTTCAAATCTTGGTGATTTACTTTGAAAGCATTTGTTGTTGTTCAAAGGAGTGCTTTGTGCATTGAAGCAGGTTGAAAGAGAAGATCAGGTCATTGCTACATGGCAATCTCAATTGGAGTCATGTTGGAAGCCATTGTTATGCTTACCTCAAGTAACTATTCATTGTGGAAAGTGAGGATGGAGTCACTTCTTGAGATGAACTATGTTTTGGATATTTTTGTAGGTTTTGAGGAGAGACTAGCAACACAACAAGATTAATTGAGGTATGACAAGAGGGCCAAGAAAGCTCTACACATGATAAATATGAATGTTACCAATGAACTTCTCGAGGAAGTTGGTAAGTGTACATCATCTTTGGAAGCTTGAAATTCATTGAAGAAGCTTTATGAATCCAGATCTACTTCTAGAGTATTGACTCTAAGAAGGCAAATCTTTTCTTGTTTGCAAAATAATGAAGAAAGTCCATTAAGTTCAAGAATGTTTGGGATCAAGCTTTGTTGTGTGACAATTTCTTGTGCAATAGGTGGCCGAGTGCTATTTTGGATGGAAGGACACCTTTTGAGATGCTATTCAAGAGGAGGTTGAGTCTCAACTTTCTAAGAACTTTTGGATGCACATGTTATGTCAACATCACTCTTGATGATAGGTCCAAGGAGGATCCATCTTCAAGGAAAGGTAATTTTGTTGGATATAGTGAGGTGAGTAAAGCCTACAAGGTTTACATTCCTTCTACTAACAAAGTGATTGTTGGTAGAGATGTCATTTTTGATGTGTCGTAAAACGTGGGATGACTGGCAGTGGAAGCTCGAAGCTTTGAGCATAGGCATGTAGGATCGGAAACGCAACAGTTAGCAGCAGAAATTTTCAAGATGAATCATACATACAAAGTGCGCAAATGAACAATACAGTAGTGAGACATAAAATTGCACTATGATTAATATCAACAGTCAGTACAATGCTTGAAGTGATTACTTCAGCTTGATTTTTGAGCGTGATTACACTGGCTACAGATAACTCTGATAATAATAAATCTTACTTAGCTTGATTCAACTAGTAATATGTATTTGCAAGTGTCTTCAAAAATATCTTACAAGAATTGAATGCTATTTACGCCAGCCTTTGTATATGTACAAAGTAGGTAACTACCCTTGGGATATTTAGCTGTCCAGCTATTTTTAGGGTTGATAAGTTGGCGACGTTGGTCTGCCACTATTGCGAAAATCCCCAAAAACCCGAAGGTAGGTCTGAAATGGACTTCAAGGCATTCTGGTCACTTTGTCGCATTTTTCTCGAAGGCATTAGAGGAGTTCTCAATATCAAAAAGACCCTTTATAAAGATACTTTTATTTATTTTTCTTTAGTTACGACTGTCACCAGGCCCAATCAAAATGCACAGATTTGAAATCTACGTAACGTAGTTCAAATTAACTAAAAAATAAAAATGCAATATATAAAACTTTGAAATTTGTGTCCGGGCAGCATGGACGTATCTCATTGGTTTCTTCTTCCTGCCCGACACGTGCTAATCTGCCCGACGTCAATACCTCAAGTTAAATTTACTTGACTATGCTGGTTAGTATAATGGAATTTTCTAACTATACTAGTTACAGTTATAGAAATACAGTATGTACAGTTACATAAAATATGGTATACGCAGTAACTGTGACTATGTTGGCATTCACATTAGATTAAATGTGATACAAAAATTTGAAATTAAGTATCATATCAGAGAGATTTTTGGCGCCCAAGTTTTGAAAATATCAATGGCAAGGAGACCCAGATCTACAATTGATTATGTGATTCTTTACAATGAGAAAGATGAAGCTGATAACTGGAAGCCAACAAAATATACGAAGAACTCATGGGTATTGCTGCATCCATCATCAAAGGGCAATTTTCGACAAAAGAAAAGAGCAAAAATGGCTTACCAATCTTATTGGAAAGCAAATTTTTTGGAGTTTAAGACTACCCCGGGAGGTCAATCGATATCAGAAGTCTTAGTACAACATGTATATATGCATTCAAAAATCAAAGTACATGATATCAATCCTCATGATCATCAAAAATGTAATTGTAAGTATATCAAAACATATGCACTCTACATCAATCATAGGTGATTTCCTTTATCGATGCTCTTCAGATTATGATTTAAATGCTTCAACATTGTTTTTTCTTTCAGATTTATATCCATCATGCATAAGTGAATGGGAGCCCGCACAATCACTTGCAAGAATATTAGACGTGATTCACTCTGATGTTGGAAAGTTGCAATACAGAGGAAGAAGTCCAAAGGAACTTGCAGATTGTGGTATCTATTTTTATGAATCTTTATATACGCCACAAACAGATGGAGGTTTTGGCAAGCTCGAAGCAATTTCATTGCCTAGTTTTCAAAGTGATGAGTGGCCTACTCCTGACAGCATTGTTTCTGAATCCTTGAGATGCAAGCTACTCATTGATATTAGAAATGCTATGAAGATAAGCACAGACTCAAAAATTGTTCACCTAAGTTGGTTTATCTCATTACATATATTTGTTGATTTTTTTTCGAGTACTAGTGTTCGTAGGACACCAAGGATTTATCATATGAAACTTTGTCAGATCTCATGGATCAAGGTTGGTATAGTAATACAAATAATGACATAGAATGCAGGATTAAAAAGTCCTCAATGATCTTTCATTATCATATCGAAAAGCAAATGCTCAGTCTCACATTTAGCTACCAAAGATACAAGAAAATTGAAGGTACATGGCTACCACTGGATCAAGACTTTGAACTAAATGGTCACACAAATCGAATGGAGATAAGCATTATCTATAATGAGAAATATTTGACTATGGTCGAGGTGAAAGAGCATTGGAAGCTTGATTTTATTAGAACAGAGCTCATGCTATTACAAACCAATCTACCAACATATTTCAGATTTATCATCAACAAAAGACTCGTAAGTACTTTATGTTTATTGCCATTTCAAAATAGAACAAAATAATAGAGAATGTCATCATTTACAATTGCACATTCACTAATATTTGTCATGTCACATATGCAAAAAAGACAGGAGTTGATAATGTGCTGCAAAGATCTACCTACAACAATCACCATTGTGGGAGAACAATAGTTTCATATAAACTTTAGTAAAAATCTGTGTATACACTCTTTCATTCGAGAACTGAAAGCCCAAGTTGGGCATCAGTCTATGTATTTTGTGCTCCCAAATTCATAAAATGGAGGAGCATTTGATATATCAGTGTATATTTTTCTATGAATTCTATACATGTTTTTTTGTTCTATGCTATCTATATTTGTTCTGATCTTAATTTAGTATAACTACATCATCCTTTGCACCATCATCAATAACGGGAGGCTAAAGCCTTGCCCTAGCTAGTATACTCAGGATAATTTCTTGTCTAAATTTGTACACCTGGCTTAATGTGTACTCATGAAGTGTAAGCTGCAAAACAGAACATTCATGTATTAGTAATGGCTAAAAACATCAACAAAATTAAAAACTAATAATGATTCCAAAATAAGAATAAACAGACTTTTTACCTTAGAAATATCAACTTCTTGTTGGAGGTTGAACCACTCAAAAAATAACTTCGCATTGTATAATGTGTACCACCCACAACTGAATGAATCATTTTGCTGGGGTGACTGCAAAAAAATTCAGCACACAAGAAATCAATTATGAAACAAAATGAATTAGAATGAAACAATTATATTAGAATACTGATTTTAAAATGCTATTAGGAAAGACAGAGTTTACCTCCAAACTGATGATCTACTAGTCCACGGAATGGGGAACATCTGTGGGAATATATTTACTTAATTATGGAAGGTATATATCTACATCCTTATGTGTATTTCTCGCCGAATTCATCTTGACACAAAATCCTTTAATACTATTATCTACAGATCTCTTAATAGAGATCAAGTTCAAACTCCAGTGGTCACTACAAAATAAGATTGAAATTTCTTTAGCTGCAATTCTGAGAACTATTTCCATTGACAATGCCAACGTTAATGCATAAAACAGCAAGAAACATTTAATATATCTTACTTGGTATGATAAGGGATGAGCAGATACTTTGTTGCTGGTGTGAATCTACTTGTCAGACACTGTGACAATGTGTCATTATTCTCCTTGAAGGCCTGAAGCAAATAGTTACTCAGCACCAGCAACTCATTGGATGAATCTCTTGCAATGTCATATTGCAAGAGTGTAAGCCCAGACTCTATTACAGGATCAATGATAGAATCCCATCTGTCTTTGAGATCCAAGCAATCTAGAACTCTAAAATTAATACTAAAATCAAGTTCATCTATTCTAAAACAAAAAGGAGTACCAATTGTATCTATAGCATCGGATATGTCTTTCTCAAATTAAAGATAATCATCCGAATCTATATATGTATAAAAATCTGGAGGAGGAGGAGGAAGTGGATGTGTAGTATCTACAAGAATTGAAGGGGTATCCAAAACAGACGTAGCTATATTTACAACATTATCAACAGGAGCATTATCTACAACTGAGTCCAAGTTAGGCTTCACAGAATCTGTGGTGTCTACCCTCCTTACTTTCTTGGGAGCTCTCTTGGGGGCTGTCTGCTTCCTAGGATGCTTCGTAGGAAGATCAGTCATATCTAGAGGAGCTGGTTTGGGAGTGGCAGGCCGAGATACGTGTAACCTACAAAACCTATCCCTCATTCTCATCAGGAGCTGAAAATCCTTGGGCATTATGGTGACTCTCTTGGAATGGATTGCAAGCAAAAAAGAATCTTAAAAAAAAAGGCTAATGTTAATCTTCAGCAGCCTCCTGAAGGCACTGAAGAGTTGTGGGTGTGAATCTAACCAGCTATCCGAGATCATTTCTTGTTATGTTTCAGACAACACGGTAGAATGGAGCTCTTGGGATCAACAGAGTGGTTGATCTATGATACTTGCGTATCTCAGAGAGTGACCTGCTGTGGTTGTGCGTTCTAGGTCTAGCGGGAGGTGTAATGGCAACCGCAGGAGCTGAGGATGAGCCAGGAGAGAAGAATTCCCTCCTTGTTTGCTTTCTCTTATCCATGGACGTGTACTATGGGATAGCGGACTTGTGCGTGACGGCAAGGATGAGCAGAGAAGGATGATAAAGAAGTCGCAGAGGACAGATATGTACGGACAGAACGTACGGTATATCGGACCTGTGCGAGGAGAATATAAGAGAGAGAAGTTAGTTTAGACAAAAGACGCACAAGTGCGATAAGGGGAGACACGTAGGCAAACGTATCGGACCTGTGCGCATGGAAGGCGGTAGTAGGAATATTGATAGTGAAGGTCGCGCACAAGTGCGATATGCGGAGCGAAAAAAAAGCGAAAAAAAAAGCATCGAAGTTTGTGATTGTATATCGCGGTTCGCACGTGCGAAACAACGCCCTGTCACACGTGTGGAACTTGTACGGTCAAATGCAAGAGCGACACATGTTGCCTTGTCACTTCACACATGTGGGATATGTACGGGCAAATGTGGGAGCGACACATATTGTCGAACAAACGAATGAACACGAGACACGTGTACAAGTGTCATTTCACACGTGTCTAGGTGTCACCTCACACGTGCTAGTGCCTGCACTCCAATTGAAAGTAGACACGTGTCCTTTGACCGTTGACCACACGTGTGAAAATTTAGTATAAATGGCACAAAACCTATTTAATTTTTTACATTTTTCCTTCTCAAAATTGACAGCATATTGCTCTTGTGCACGCCCATTGTTGTCCGTTTGTATGCAACTATACCTACTTGTGCACAAGTGCAATATCGGTATCTACCTGCCGTACATATCCCTTTTGTGCGCGATCTTGATAGTTAGTTTTGTTTCAGTTTTCCATTGCGCACAAGTGCGATATCTACGTCACTTAAATGGCCTCTTCCTCGGGATCCTCACATCAGGCTTGAGTTTTTCTCTTAGTGAATTTGGAATTACTGAAAATTTAGACTACTTCCATAGCCTATTCAGGCCATATCTACATGTTTTCAAGACTGCACAACCAAATTTTGATGTATTTTATGATCATTATGTTAGATTCAAAGATATACTTAGTAAGCCTGTTTTCTCCATCGGTGCATTCCAGTACATGCACTATATTGATCTTGTTCATTTCTTCTCAGTTTTCAGACACAGACTAGATAGAATGTTCACCAAATTGTTTGGTCTATTCAAAAGTAGTTCAATGTGTCCTTATTGCAACAAGAAATGTCGATTGGTAGAATATCAGAGTGGTTTTGTACTTTTCCTTTTAGTTCAGATCCCAGATGATGAGGAAGTTTCTGTTGTTGACCCTCCTTTTGCATCATCATCTGTTCAGTCAGCCATTAAGAATATCAGTCACTTCCTTATCGACACTCCTGATAAGGAAAGTGACTTTATTGATGTAAATACTGATTTTCTCCGGGATTTATTTATTGGCCAAAGTGCATCTGCTGATGAATCGATCCCTATAAAGGAGTCTAAATGTCTTTTCAATTTGTCTGTATATTATATTAATGACGATGTGTATTTTACTACTACTGATTTATGTAAATTTTTTCACTATCGTAAAGATGAGGTTCTATGTTTATTATGCGGCACAATTTCTGAATTCTCCAACTTTGTAGATTTTGAAACAGATGACCTTGTTGATGGTATTGATTCTGATGATGAGGAGAGTTTTATGACCGGTGAAGAATGCCTCACTAAGACTTTATTAAATATTGCTGAGGATGGGCGAGGCAGACCATCCGATGAAGAATTCACGACATTTCAATCCCAGATGGGCTTCCCTTGTCTATCATTAATGCATTTCACTGATGATTCCACTTCAGTACGTGGTCATTATATTGATCATCCTGATCTGGTTGCTGGTAATGATTAAGAATGTGTAAGTGTTTAAACTTCCTTTCATTAGAATGTTTTTAATCACTGAATGTGTTTTTGCTAGCATATTTCCTATTGCAGGATGCTCTCCTAATTGATGATTTTGCTGCGAGACGAGGTGGTTTCAGACAACACACATCCTCATTCCAGAGGGATAGTGGACTTGGCCACTATCTTAGGCATTTCCTAAAGAATGAGATCTGTATTGCTCACTTCAAGCTGAGCCCAGTTGGGGAGAGTCTTGTCAAAATATTGAGAAATCTATCTAATGTTGTGAGTATGGGTCCTAAAAATGCCAAAGATGAATTGAGCTCTTTTGGCTTAGTAAAGACCCATCTTAGAATAAAATACTCAAGGTAGGTAGAAATAGAAACTCGAGCTACCATAGGAATTGCCATTTGTACTTTACATGCCACATTTAATACATGAAAAGACTATGTGGCACAATTAGACATAGTGAAGTGGCTTAGATAAGTCTAGATAGCTTGAGAGGTGGATCCACAACTCCAATTCAACTTCAAGTAGGAGAAGAGTCCATGGATCTATATATATGTGATGTATTCTCATTGAGATGATGATGAAATTTGCGTGCAATGCAAATTTGGAGACAAGCTCTTTGTGCTCTCTCTCTCTCCACGAGTTTTGTACTTTCTATTTTCTCTCTCTAGCCGAGTAGAGGCATTTATGATGCTTTGTCTTATGTTTTGTTGACAGATCTTACTTGAAACACAATAATATTGCTTGTATGATTAGCTTTCCTATTGACAACCAATGCTAGTCTGATCTTTATGGTGTTATTGTGCTTAGGAGATCAAAAATACATGTGTAGGGCGTCCCACACGTGTGAATTCATCATGGTATCAGAGCCTACCTAAGTTTTACAAGCAAATCTAATCAAAAAGTTTGCAGATCTGATCAGATTTCAAGCTAGGAATTGTCTAGATTCTACCTTCTAGCTAGTTTGCAGTTTTCTTGTGATTCTAAGCTACAAACCACATTGAATGGGCCAGATCCTGTATTGTACGGAATTTCAGGTGCTAACACGTGAAATCTATCCATTTTCAGATTGGTGGTTCTCTCTCACCTCAGATCCAAATTTCAAGCAAGTTAGCTCACTAGAAAGCTAGAAATGATAGGATCTGATGCAATTTGAATCATGACAGTTGGATAAGCCAATCAGAAGTTATAAGCTTTTGAAGAGTCGTAGGTGGGGCGCCTAGACCTGTGGCAAATCGTGTGTACATGTCATTTATTGTTTGAATGATCACAAAAATCATCCAGAAGCTACACAATCTCATCTATATGTGATTTAGACAAAACTTATAGGTTCTAGGCAAATTGTTTCATACAAATAGATTGTATTTGAGTCAATTTGACATTTTTGGAATATTTCACACGTGTGAAATTCAGAGAACCATAACTTTTGTCATGCTTCATCTTTTTTTGATGATTCAAATCTTGTTTTAGAGAGATTGTCAAGCTAGTGAGATCTATCTCACAGTTTTTGCTAAGTCTTACATAGAATTTGGTTCTGTACCCTTGATTGGTTCCTATAGTGAGAAGAAAAGCAATTCTCTCATCCATCTTTTTTTTCTTTTCATCATTCTTTATGACTTCAATGGGTGTCTTTCTATTAGAAGCAAGTGAAAGATTGTCAACCTCCAATTACTCATTTTGGAAGGTTAGAATGGAATCTGTCTTAATACTACAAGATGTGATGGATATTGTACTTGACATTGAAGAAGAACCACAAATTCCTCAAGAAATTCCAAAGTACAAAAAAAGAGCCAGGATGGCTCTGCATTATATTAAGATGAATGTCTCAAATGACATCTTAAGAGAAATTGGTGCTTGTACTAATGCCAAAGAAGCTGGGATACTCTCAAGACTATCTATGAGACAAAAAATACTTCTAGACTTCTAACACTAAGAAACCAAATTTTTCAAAGTGTACAGAGAAGTGATGAATGTGCTTCAGCTTATGTAATGAGAGTTAAAGACCTCCATAGAGAATTGTCATGCATAAGAGACTCCATCAACCAAAATGAACTTGTTCAAGTCATACTTAATGGGTTAAAGGAGGAATATGACAACCTTGTTCAGAGTTATGCCATTAAGGAGGAGCTACCAAGTTTGGAAGCACTCCAAAGTATGCTCATTTCTGAAGAATCAAGACAAGAGTATAAACTCTTGAAAATGGAGAGACTGTCTCTCAACATTGATGGTAAAGCTCTCTTTACCAAAGACAAGCACAAGACAAGAAGTAAGAATCAACACCAATTCTCTTCAAGCAAGAACAATCTTATTTCCAAGGAGAAAGGAGATGAGGATGAGTCCTCTCAAGCTTCCACATCCAAGAAGAAGAAGAAAAACATCAAGTGTTTCTTTTGTGGCAAGAAGGGGCATTATGCCACCAATTGATTCAAGAAGAAGATTCAATTCAAGCAAGCCAACATTTCTAATGAAAAGAAGGAAGATGCTCATGCAAGTGATGAAGATGGATCTCTTATGGTCTCAGGTTTTTCTTCATCACCTTTCAAGAAGGATGGTTCGTGGTATATCAACAGTGGAGCTTCCTCACATATGTGTAGCTCCAAGCATTCTTTTTCATCGATGTCACCTTATGAAGAAGCCAAGAAGTCCATCTACACAACAAATGATCATGAGTGTGCTATTGAAGGCATAGGGACCATTCCCTTAAAGCTTTCTTCATCAAAAGTTCTTTCTCTGTCTAATGCACTTTTTGTTCCCAAGCTAACAAATAATCTTATTAGTGTTGGGCAATTGTTTGATAGTGGACTAGATGTGAATTTCAATGTTGATACATGTACAATCAAGAAGCATAATGAAATCCTTGCATTTGGGTCTAGATATGGTGGAATCTACAAGCTTGATCCCAAAGAGTATGCTAACTCTTGTGATAGTGCTTTTGCTACTCATATGTCATTGGATGAACTATGGCATAGAAGGTTGAGACATCCTAACTTTAATTTTATGGTTTCCATGGTCAAAAATTCCAAAGCTATTGGCTTGCCTAATCTTATCTCCAAGAATTTCAAGCCATGTGAGGCTTGTGCCATATCTAAGTCCCATAAGAAGCCTTTTTCAAAGTCATCTATCAAGACTACACATCCATTGGAGCTCATACACTCGGATGTGCCTTCTCATCTTCAAAGAGCAAGGGTGGTGCTACTTGCTTTGTAACTTTCATTGATGATTTCACTAGATTTACTTGGGTATATCTTCTAGCTTCAAAATCTATGGTGTTTGACTATCTCCTAAAGTTCAAAGCTCTAGCTGAAAAGCAATTTTCTTACAAAATCAAGATTCTTAGAAGTGATGGAGGTGGTGAGTACACTTCCAATAAAGTTCATGATTATTATGAGCTTGAAGGCATTAAAAGGGAGTTTTCTTGTGCATATACACCATCTCAAATGCGGTGGCTGAAAGAAAGAATAGAACACTGTGTGAATGTGCCAAAACCATCAAAATTGAGGCATCTTTGCCAAAAGACTTTTGGGGCGAGGCTATCAATTGTTCAAACCATCTTTGCAATAGACTCCCTCATGTTGCACTTGGAGGAAAGTCACCATATGAACCACTCTATTTGAAGAAACCTAAGGTTGAACACCTTAGAATATTTGGATGCATATGCTTTGTCCATATTCCCTTGGAAACGAGAAAGAAGGATGATCCTTGTGCAAGCAAAGGAGTAATGGTTGGATATTCATCCAACAAGAAAGCCTATCGAATCTACATGCTCTCTGCCTCTAAAGTAATTGATAGTAGATATGTAGTTTTTCATGAAGAAGAAAAGTCCAATCTTGGAGGTGCCGAGATCAAGCAACCTCAAAATCTATCACCTATTGTTATTGCAGAGCCCAAGAGGCTCACTTATGATGACAAAGGAAAACAAGTGGACCTTGAGACGACTTATGCTTATTTTGTTTCTCATGAGGAGCCCAAAGATGTTCAAGAAGCCCTCAATACCAAGGAGTGGTATGAGGCCATGAAGATTGAATATGATGCCTTGATCACCAACCACACATGGGAGCTAGTGGATCCACCACATTACATGCATATCATTGGATGCAAGTGGGTGTTCAAGATCAAGTACAATCATGATGGCTCCATCAACAAGCACAAGGCAAGATTGTGTGCTAAAGGCTTTGCACAAATATATGGCCTTGACTATGAAAAAACCTTTGTTCCTATAGCAAAGATGGTGACAATAAGAATCATAATCTCTCTTGCCTTATTTTTAAAGTGAAAACTGTTTCAACTTGATGTCTCCAACACTTTTTTGAATGGCTATCTTGAGGAGGAGATATACATGGAACAGCCTCCAAGGATAAATCTAATGTGTGTTTGCTATTTAGAAGTTTTTATGGCTTAAAGCAAGCACCTAGATCATGGTATTCAAGACTCAACAACTTTCTACTTTCATTAGGATTTGTGCTTAGTGACTACGATCCTTCTATGTACTTAAAATTTGATGGTAGTAATATTGTCATTCTCCTAATCTATGTAGATGACATTATTCTTAATGGAAGTTGTTTGATGCTAGTTCAAGAAACCAAAGATGCATTAGGAAAAGAATTTAAAATGCAAGATCTAGGAGATATCCATTACATTTTGGGCCTTGAGATTGATTTTCATGAAGAGTATGCTTTTATTTGTCAATCTAGATATGTCTTTTCTATGTTGAGAAAATTCAAATGCAAAGTTGTAAAGGCATAGATACTCCCATGGAGCAATATTTAAAAGATCAAAGGTGATGAAAGATCCTTTGAGAACATCACACTTTATAGGAGTCTTATAGGCTCATTTATTTGGCTTACTATCACTAGACCCGATTTGAGCTATTGTGTGCACAAATTGAGTCAATTTATGCAAGATCCCAAGATCCAACATTGGAAGATGGCCAAGAGAGTTCTAAGATATGTATCTTCTACTCAAGATTATGGTTTATTGTACAAGAATGAAAATCTAACCATTGTTGGCTATTCATATTCCGATTTTGCACTTCTACTTAGCAATCATCTAATTTTCTCTTCCTGTATAAACTTGCATGCTTTTCTAAACTTGTTGTATTGTGTGGACTTTGTTATATGTCAAATCTGAACTCTGTAGTAGAACCATTGAATCAATTGACAAATGTAGTTTCATTTTTCATTGGTTCCTCCATGTTGTGTGTTTCGATGAAATGTTGCTTGTGCTTGCCAGTGTGACTTCTCCATCCCTTGTGATGACCATACACTCAAGCTTCCATATGTGTTTGCAAAAAATGTTGTATGATCTCTTAGTATGTGCTGCATATGTCAAAATCATAATGTTAGTCTTATGTTTGTATCTAAATATACATGAAAAATTGAAAGCATCTTGAAAATTTTATACTAACCATGTAATGAGTGATATGATCTTCTCCCCATGCTTTTGATACTGCATTGATCACATTTAAATTCTACTCTACTTCATTTATCAACTACTCTGCTCTAGATCTGTGATTCTGCTTACAGAGAGCAGATTCGTAGATAAATTTGGTACATACATGACTTTAGAAAGTAGTCTAAACTGATCATTTGCAAAGCTTAATCTTACAGTACCTTCACCTTTAATAGCTTGTGTGCTATTGTCGCCAAGGTGAACATATTTCTTGGTATTGTAAGGTGTATAGGACTCGAAACAACCAATGATGCTGGTCATGTGCTAAGTGGCTCCGGAATCTAGGAACCAAGAAGTGTCACCGGATGCTCCTTGATGGCTGATCATGAAGACATCATGATCCACTTCTTGAATAGGCTGTGGAGCTTCTGCAGCTGCATTTACCACTTGATTTGACTGCCCCTTGCTGTTGTTCTTTGCTTGTAGTATCCGGCAGTCTTGAATTTCGTGGTTGTTTCGCTTGTAGTATCTGCATAACAACTTCTTCTTCATCTGCAGATTCAACTGTTCTTTGTGCTGTGCTGGTTTCTGGTCTAGCTTTGATTGTTTCAGACCTTTCTAAAAATGTTGTGGAGCACAAGACAATAGCAGACAAAACTGCGTGCTCTACAAAGCTAATTCAATCTGTAAAAAAGTAATGAACCTATTACTAACAATACAAAGGAATCAATGCGCAAGGCAACTACTTCGTCTATCTCTGATAAGCTTTTGATCAGCATCTACACACAAATTGAGATGCAAACACCAATAGAACTTGATCAAACTTGAATGAAATGATAAAGTACTGTTGCTGTCCGTACAAAATCAGCAAGCTACTATATTTCACACATGTAGATCCAAAAATAACAAATATAGATCATTCTACACATAGAATTGCAAGCAATCACCAAGATAGTGCACCAATGGATACTAGAACCCAAGAGAACCATGGCCACTTGGCTTTCCCACCAAAATGCTAACCCTTCTAATTTTGGGTCTAGATTCAATGTTCCCAACTATTCAATTTTTAATCTACTGAAACTCGCATTCTAAGTTTCCCACACTTTCAAAAAGTGTTTATTCAAATGAAATTTAGACTAATGAACTTTGAAAAGTCAACCTATAATCTAAAACAAGTTTTGGCCTGAATATGCCAAATATGGAAATACAGCAAAATGTGATGAAACTAGTTGAATCTTTCACACTCCCTCTTCAACTAGTTTTAGCATAGACATTGATAGCAATCCAAGTGAAGTCCTATGCTTCATGAACAAGTCTTTCCCCAATGCTTTGGTGAAGATATCAGCTACACATTCCCTTGAAGACACATGTTGAAGCTCCACCTCCTTTGCAATGACTTGCTCTCTCACAAAATGATATTGTATCTCAATATGCTTGCTCCTAGCATGAAAGATAGAATTGGATGCCATTCTTTGGGCTGATTGATTGTCACAAAAGATGATTGGGCTCTCTAAAAAATTCCAGCAAGTGAAGATCCTTGATCATCCTCTTGATCCATACCATCTCCTTTGTGCAATGTGTAAGAGCTTTGTACTCGGCCTCACTAGATGACAATGAGATAGTGGCTTGTTTCTTTGACATCCATGATATAGCTCCATCACCTATGAAAATACAATAAGCACTAATGGATTTCCTATCCATTACATCTCTGACATAGTCCAAATCTGAAAATTCAAAAAGATTAGGTGATGATCCCCCATACAATATACCAAAATCTCAAGTTCCAATGATGTACCTCAAAACTCGCTTTCCTAGCTTCCAATGCTCCTCACTAGGACCTTGTATGAATTGACTTAATCTTCCAACACAATAGCTTATATCAGGTCTAGTAATGGTTAGATAGATGAGTGAACCAACTAGTTTCCTATAGAGAGTAATGTTCTCGAAGGATCTTTCATTACCTCTTATAGTTAGCTTTACATGAGGCTTTGTTGATGAAATGTAGCTCTCGAATTGCTCCTTTGAACAACAACAAATGCTCTCAAAAGAAATCACCAAGATTTGAAACCATCTCATAAATTCTCTTATAACACTTATCCAAGCAAATCAACACATAGAATCATGGAATCTTGAACAACCTATGATCTATCCTCAATCTAATGACTTTTGCCACTTCCTAAGATTGAAACACACTCAAATGAAGTCCAGCAACCTCACTATCTAGAGATCCAATCAAAATTAGGGTTTTGACAAAATCACAAAAAATTGACTATTCCAAATCTACATGCAAATGCTAAAAATTTGATATGCAATCTATAAGCCACCACTTAGTCTGATCCAATGATCAAAAAATCGGCCAAATCTTGTATGTGAATTCAAAAATTGGGATTGATCAAGACTATTGAACTATATAGTGTTTTGATTTTCAAAAGATCCAATCTACAAAAGCAAAAAACTGGATTTGGGTGTAGAATCATCTCTAACATACTCTAGACTTGATATCTTGACCAAATCATTGATAGATCTGATTTCCTCCTTCATAACCTGAAACACAAGCTCTGATACCATGTGAATTATTTTAGATCCTTAAGATCCAATCTACTTGAATGATATTTGGTTAGAAAGAGAAATACACTACCAATCTCACCAATGTAGAAAAATCAGCATCTACACATAAATTGAGATGCAAACATCAATAGAACTTGATAAAACTTGAATGAAATGATAAATTACTGTTTCTGTCCATACAAAACCAGCAAGCTATTGTATTTCACACATGTGGATCCAAAAATAACAAATATAGAAATCATTCTACACATAGAATTGCAAGCAATCACCGAGATACTGCACCAATGGATACTAGAACCCAAGAGAACCATGTATAAGCATGAAATGAGATAGAGAAGAGAGAAGATCACTCTCTCCATGCGTTACATCATTTTATAATAGGTCCAAACCCTATTTGGCCACTTGGCTTTCCCACCAAAATGCTAACCCTACTAATTTTGGGTCTAGATTTAATGTACCCAACTATTCAAATTTGAATCTACTCAAACTCGCATTCTAACTTTCCCACACTTTCAAAAAGTGTTTATTCAAATGAAATTTAGACTAATGAGCTTTGAAAAGTCAATCTCTAAGTCTAAAACAAGTTTTGGTCTCAATATGCCAAATATGAAAATATAGCAAAATGTGATAAAACTAGTTGAATTTTTCACAAGAGATAGAATTATCGCCAGTCCAGAAGGTAAGCTCTCTCATAGTAATGAAAACTCTGTAGATAGATTTGAACAGTGGAGGGAGAGAGATGGAAAAGGTGAACAAAGAACGGGTGAACTCAAGGAAGTAGAAATGGGGAGAGCTGTTTTGGAAGGTAGGAAGGGGAGGGAGAATAACTATCATCATAAGGGCCCAAGGTTAAGGACAAGCGAAGTTTGAATGAATACGCCTGAAGAGGAGAGAAAGGGACGTGGTGGAATGATCAAGAAGACCAAAACCCCCAAGCTTCTTAGGAGAATAGATGTCCCAATTTCGAAGACTAGGACAATTATTCCAAAGGAATTTTCGAAAGAACTTAGCAATAGAACGAGAGTAGGACGAGGGAAGAAAAAGAGAGATCATAAGAATTTCAGTGCAACAGCTTGTTATTGATCCTCTCCATGATCCAATTGAAATGGTCCCTATTGGATAGAGAAGCTCCTAGAGGAAAACCAAGGTATCTAAAAACAATGCCATGAGAGAAGACATTAAGACCCAAATTCAGACACCAAGGAGGAGGGGAGTCATGCAACAGGACAATAACATTCGACTTTTGAAAATTGATCAACGACTCAGAAAAATCACAGAATCTACGAAGTTCAAGGAGAAGCAGAGAGGCCAAATGATGATGGAGCTCAACGATGCAAGCCAAATCATCGGCAAAGAGTTGGGGGCCAAGAGGAACATCATGAAAGGAGAAGGGGTGGAAGGAAGGGCTAGAGTTAAGTTTAAGGATATCGAAAAAATAAGGGGCGCTGTAGCAATGACAAAGAGGAGGAATGAAAGAGAGCAACCTTGTCCGATACTGCAAGAAACTGAGAAGGAAGAAGAAAGGACTCCCTGGAAGAGAATAGAAGAAGAGACAGAAGCAAAAAGGGCTTGAATAGGTATTCAGGGAGACCGAACGAATAGCAACAGACAAAGAGATAGTTCCAGCTAATACGATCAAAAGCCTTGTCAAAATCAATTTTAAGAAAAAGGGTCAGATAGTTAAACCACAGAGAAGAGTCAATAGCTGACCAAACATTGAGGATATTATAAAAAAAGGATCTACCTTGAATGAAACTAGTTTGATTTTTGGAGAGATGAGAAGGAGAGAAATTATTCTTGCAATTGCCTTAGCAATAACTTTGTAGGAGGTGTTTAACATGGTAAGGGGATGATAGTCAGAAATCCTGGAGGGGGAGTCCAATTTTGGGATGAGTTTGATCGGGCCCTGTGAAAGAGATGGGGAAAAGGAACCCGAGCAAAGAGCACTAATAGAGGTCTGAAGAAGGACAGGGCCAACTAAATTTTATTGAGCAAGAAAGAAGTTAGGAGTGAAACTGTTAGGACCAAGCATTTTATCTATGTTAAGAGATTTGAGGACACAATGAAGCTCATCCAATGAGAGCGGCACAGAAAGAGTTCTAGAGTTCTCACGGGATAGGGGAAAGGAAAATGAACAATAGCTAGGAAGGTCCTGAATGGATACCTTAGAGGGGGAGGAGGGGTTGAAGAGAGAAGAGAAATGATTGAAGAAGGATTGACAGATGAAAACGGTAGAAAAAAAAGGAGATCCGTTTACGGTAAGACCTTGAGAGTCTTCTCTCTTATGCAGGGCTTTCAGCTTTCTAAAGAAAAAAGAAGAGGGAAGATCAGCTTCTCTAAGCCAATTAAGGTGAGATCGTTTGCAGAGAATGGTAGCTTTAGAATGATCAAGGATTCTAAGGGAGTTGATAGCCTCTAAAAACTCAGTTGCTCGAAAGCTAGAATCACCTAACCGATCTCTATCCAAGAGAATAACAGAGAGAGTATGTCTAAGGGAGGATTCAAGAAGGGAGGAGGTAGATTTTGCAATCTTCCCCTGAGAATGCAAGAACGAATGAGAGCAATCAATAATGTCTTCAATCTAAAATTTTTAGCACGTGTGAACTTCACCACACACCTTACATGATCTTAATGAGGTGTTGTGATTGCACAAGATTGATCAATGAATAGATTACTTGAAAAATCTAAGGCAAGAGCACAATGACATACATCAGACAAAAAAAACTAACTTCTTACTATGAAAAATGGATACAAGAAATAATTCTAAGTGCTCACTATGGGAAAAATAGCCTGCTCTCAGGTAGAGAGGAAATCAGTCATAAAACTCGAGTAGAGAGAGAACGAGCCCAAAACGCCAAAATATCAATATTCACAATATGGCAAAACATGCCAAAGTTTCCCTACATCAAAGAGGCTCGAATTCCTACAGTGGAGTTGCATGGAAAGTCCACTTTACTTAGGGATCCACATATAAAATTGCATGTATGGATATTACATGTACTGCATGTCACCTCTTAAAATTGCCTAGACATGTGTAGATCATGAAAACTACTTTGCATGTTGCATGTATTGATTGCATGTTGCTTGCATGCACACTGAATGACTTTGCATGTAATATAAACTTTTGCATGACATCAAGATTGAATCTACCTAACTCAAACTCGACCTATTCTAAAATGTTATGTGCTCAATTCACATATCTTTATGTACAATAAAATACACAATGAAAATAAGATAGGCATGGCTCCAAAACTTGAGATAAGAAGATATAATTTTACTTATCTTCACACTCCTCCTTAAAATATATGTTCCTATCCAACATAGACTTTGAATTTAGGCCAAGGTTAGACCTCATCTTGATAAAAACATTATTGAGCAATGGCTTGGTGAGAAGATCTGCAACACAATTTGAAGATCCAACATGCTCCAATAAGATCTCTCTCCTTTTCTCTTACAAAATGATGAGCTACCTCGATGTGTTTGCTCCTTGCATGGAACGTAGGATTATTTGCAAGGGCCTGAGCTGAGATGTTATCATTCTTGATAATTGGAAGGTCTTCATCTCCATAACACTAGCTCCAAAAGTAGCCTTTTGATCCATAAAACCTCTTTTGTTGTGGTTGTAAGAGATTTGTATTCAGCTTCACAAGATGATAAGGATATAGTTGCTTGCTTCTTTGATAGCCGAAAAACTAGATTCCCTCCAAAAAAAATTGTGTAAGCACTTGTGGATTCTCTATCCAACTTGTCTCCTGCAAAATCTGAATCTGAAAAAACAACCAAAGTTAGATATTCTCTTTTGTAGATAATCCATAGTCTAAGGTAGAAGATACATATTTCAAGATTCTTTTAGCCAACTTCCAATGATATATCTTTGGATCCTGCATGTGTGGGCTTAGCTTATGCACACTAAAGCTTGTGAAAAATGCAAAAATAAGCTTGGTAGAGGCCAAAAATCATGTCTATAGGATGATTATACATGTGTGGAGCCTGTTTCCACGTGTTAAAATAGTGTACTTGTCATGTACCATAATCATATAGGTTGTACATATGATTTAATTCAAGTTCTAGTGGCTAAAAAGGCCAAAAACTAGTTTTTTAGACATATGACACATGGCATCAATCTATTGATTGCATGAGCCACATCCTTTGGTTAGGTGTCATATCCCATGTGTAAAGGACAGCTCACATGTGTGGAATAAGCTGAAGTAGGCGAATTTTGACTTCTAGAAGATTTTCAAGTAGATCTCCATATAGAAGGAAAATGGACCAAAAGTGCTCAAAATAGAAGGTTTTGTCCAAGTGTCAGTTTTGCATGATGAATCATCATATGACAAAGCACCTTCACACATGTGGGATCATAGGGATGATCAGTACCATGATCTCTCACTTATCCTATATATAGAGCCACATTTGGCCATAATCAATGTGAGACACCAATCTTGGTTTTGAAAGCAATTTTGAGTGATTCTCTCCATTTGTCTACATTTGTTTTGATTGTTTAGAGGTTCTATCAATGTGTACTTGATTTTCAGGTTGGAGTCCATACTCAGACAGTGTGTCACACATGTGAAACCATAAAGTACACTTGTCTTCAATTAATGATTGTTCTTGTTAGGATTTTGTGTCTAGAATTGATCTAGATTGATCTTAATCTGAAGTAGATTGATAGATCAAGTAATCTGACAACCAATCCCTCTTGAGGATCAGATTAGGATCCACTCTTGGTCCTGTTTGTACTTTTTGCACATGGTATCAGAGCCAAGTACAAGAGTTTTTGTTGAAATTCAAGAGGGTTAATCCAAATCAAAGCCAAAATTAGCAGTTTTTTGAAAACTAGTCAAATTTTGTGTAGCGAGTTGGATTTGATAGCTATCCTCAAATTTTTTGGTCCAGATCTTGTTGTGAGCTGTAGGAATCCTTTTCACACATGTGAGGCCGTACATCTTCGATTTTGAATGAGAAATTTTAAAAATTTGTAGAATTTGACTCACATACCCAATTTGAGTGATTTTTGGTGCAAAATCAAGCATTTTCTACAGTAAATCTAATCCCTTGATTAATTCTTGGATTAGATCAGCCCAAAAATTTAAATTGAAGTTTGAAAAATGTGCATTAATTGATATTCTCTGATTTTTTGAGTGTATGTTGAAGTTAAGAGAGATTTTGCTAAAAATCATAGATTAGGGAGTGATATGCAAGGTGAGAGGTTGAAATCCATTGTACCATCACTCTAGATTTGTTCAAGAGTGATAGGGTCAAGTTTAGAAACATAAAATTGCTAGAAAACATCTTTGGATCTGTCTTCCAAGTGAAACCTTTGAGAGTTTCTAGTGCATATAGAGCATCTATGCAAATCTTTTGTAGAATTTGACATAGATTGGCTTAAATTGAGAGTTCTAGAAAAGAGATTGAGATCCAAGTCACATTGTTCAACCCTACTCAATTTTTTTGAGTGATTGTAAGGTTTGAAAAGAGTCATTAAGATGTCTATGGCAAATGTGTAGAGAGAGATCCAATTTTCTAAGAGTTCCTTCCTTTGTAGAGGGCAAGATCTAGAAGCTCATTTTGTGTTGTTATTGGTGGAGAGTATGTCTCCTCCTAGGTGATCAAATCTTTCTAAGTGGTATTAGCTCTCTGAAGCACAATATCTTAGTGAGAAAAATCACAACTTTTGATTTTGAATTTCATTCCAAGTCTTAAAAAGTAGAGTAATTGGTGGAATCCAATAGGATTGATTGAATTCAATTTATTGAGCAAAAATTGACATAGTATTTATGAAACTCAAATTAGTTCTATTCAACTTTCTTTGTGAGAGTGTGAGAGTCAATTTGAGATCCCATTGGATGTCTAGAATGAGTAGGAGTCCATATTTGAGTATTCATGCATGGTGAGATCTTTGTGAATCTCTAGTTGTCTAATTTTTTAAGCTTTGTGAAAAATTGGTGGTATAGCTTGTTGTCCAATCAAATCAAATTCATTCTAAATCTCAAGTGTGAGATTTTTGGGTCAAGAGTGAGTCCAAAAGAAGTGATCAAGTTTGATTTTCATGTATTTGAAACAAAACCCATCTTTTGTTCAAGAATCTCAAGTGTTGAGAGAAGTAGTCAAGTGAAAAAGAAAATCTAGGTGTCAAATCTTTTTCATATCCATTTCAACTTTCAAAAGAAAGAGTCATTGGTATTTGATGAGTCCAATAGAAGATTGGATCTGATTTCTTTAGTGATTTGATTCAAAGATTGTGTGCTTTTGTCTTAGTGATCAAAGCAAAGTTTCCAAGTGACCAGTCATCACTGTGAAGATTGATTCTTAGGTTTGTGAGCTAGATCTTTTGTAGATCATTCTAGATTATTGAAGATGTTCAAATCTAGTCTCTTGAAAGTCACAAATTACATTTATAAAATCATATCACAGGCTTTTATTCACATGGCATCAATAGGTGGCATCCTATTGAAGGAAAGAAAGGATCGTAAGTGCAACCTTTGTGGCAAGGGATGATATTTTTTCTCAAGATGCTACAAAAAGAAGACCAGTCCATCCAAGGAGAACCAAAGCAAGGGGGCTGAGGTGAAGGATGGAGCTTCAAGTTCAAAATGCAAATACAAGAAGGACAAGTCCAAGGAAAGGTGTTTCCTTTGTGGAAAGGTGAACGAGGCTTGGAGTCTCACAAGGACTTGCAAGATTTGTCTTCAAGAGTCCATCACAACACATGTCAAATATTTTGAAATTTTTCATTTGGAAGTGCATTGTTTAGTTCAAGATGCAAAGATAGATGTCACTTTCATGAAAGTAACTTGGATTTATTTTATGTCCTTGGAAAGTATTTTGCTTGGAACTTTAGATAAGTTCAAACTTATTGTTTTGATCCAAGAGAAATCAATCAAGAATAAGAAACAACAATCACAAAATGAAAATAGTTTCATTTATGCTATCATGTCAACTTATGAAGAACCATTTTGCTTTGAAGAGATTTTTGTATCTCAAAGGTGGATTAAGACAATACTAGTTGAGTGTGATGCCTTAAAAGATAGCAAAATATGTTTTCCTTGTAAGCTTACATTAGTTATGAAGTCAAGGAAATGGAAATATCTTCATAATGTAGGATATTTTGGTTTCAATAAGATCATGAATGATGTGTTCATTCATAAAGATGAAAATTGTAAGTTTTTAATCTTAAAAGCAAGTTGTAAACTTCTTATGAGAAGAAGTGAAGCATCCAAAGTGGACACTTATATCCATAAGCAAATAGTTAGCCTTATTGAGATGGAAATATCTTTTGATTTCAATATTGGAAAAATCATGCCAAAATGTGGTGATTTTTGGACTTATGTTTCTAGCATAAGTAATTTTAATAATCATAGGAAGTGCATATTGTGTGGTCATAGTTGTTGTGATCATTATGAGACATGGAGGTCTCGAATTTCCATAAAAAAAACGCACCATGAAGAGGATCTTAAGGAGTCATCTCAAGGTTCAAATGTGCCAAGGATTGAGGAGGAGAATCCTTCTCAAGGTTCAAGTGTGCCAAGGATTGAGGAGGAGAGACCTTCTCAAATTGTGATTCCAAGAAGAAACTCAAGAAATATGGTTGAGTCCATGTGGCTCACATTTCAAGGGAAAGAGGAGCATATCTTATGTGGTATACATCTCATACTTACTTCTCTTATGTCATTTGATAAATCAATTTGCTTTAGTGAGATCATTGCATCTCAAAATTGGAGTAAAGCCATACTAGTTGAGTATGAAGTCTCTCTTGAGAACATAGATGATGTTCTTAAAAGGTTGAAATTGATTTTGAATCAACTAGAAAGCAAATGGTTATTTCATCAAATGTATGCTCTTGAGTCATGCAACAGCAAAAGTGATTTGTTCACTCATAGTTTGAAAATTTGTATTGAGGCAAATTGTAAACTCTTTATGAGAGTAAGTGAATCATCTTCTAAAGACACTTATCTCCATAATGAAGTATTTAGCCTCATTGGATCTAAGATTAGCATGGTAAACAAGTATGAAGATATGATGCAAACACTTTGTTATTATAGCATGCATAGTCTTGCCAATTTGGATGAGTCTAATTCTCTAGATCATGGTAACATGATGTTAGGTCTTTGTGATCCTAATAAGTCAAGAAGAAATCTTTATTTTCTCATGGAGGAGCATGCACATGAAGAAGGAGCAAGACTCAAAGTCAAGCATCTACATGAAATTTGGAAGGAATTAATTTCGAAGATGCTAGGATGGTGCAAAGCTCTCAAGTTCATCAAAGATGTCAACATCAAAGAAGCACTATCATGGATATGGTGATTTCAGATCAACATCAAGCTCATTGGCTGATCTTCACATCTTTTGAACCAGCAAAGACCAATTCAGCCCATGGAGTCAAGTTCAAGATCATCATGTTTTCCATCAAGCTAAATCTACCAAGCTAGATTTTTGAGGAGGAGTGTGAAAAATGCAAAAATAAGCTTGGTAGAGGCCAAAAACCATGTATATAGGATGATTACACATGTGTGGAGCCTGTACCCACGTGTTAAAGTAGTTTACTTGTCATGTACCATGATCATATAGGTTGTACATATGATTTAATTCAAGTTCTAGTGGCTAAAAAGGCCAAAAACTAGTTTTCTAGACATATGACACATGGCATCAACCTATTGATTGCATGAGCCACATCCTTTGGTTAGGTGTCATATCACATGTGTAGAGGACAGCTCACATGTGTGGAATAAGCTGAAGTAGGCGAATTTTGACTTCTAGAAGATTTTCAAGTAGATCTCCATATAGAAGGAAAATGGACCAAAAGTGCTCAAAATAGAAGGTTTTGTCCATGTGTCAGTTTTGCATGATGAATCATCATATGACAAAGCACCTTCACACATGTGGGATCATAGGGATGATCAGTATCACAAGCTCCCACTTATTGTATATATAGAGCCACATTTGGCCATAATCAATGTGAGACACCAATCTTGGTTTTGGAAGCAATTTTGAGTGATTCTCTACATTTGTCTACATTTGTTTTGATTGTTTTGAGGTTCTATCAATGTGTACTTGATTTTCAAGTTGGAGTCCATACTCAGACAATGTTTCACACGTGTGAAACCATAAAGTACACTTGCCTTCAATTAATGATTGTTCTTGTTAGGATTTTGTGTCTAGAATTGATCTAGATTGATCTTAATCTGAAGTAGATTGATAGATCAAGTAATCTGACAACCAATCCCTCTTGAGGATCAGATTAGGATCCACTCTTGGTCCTTTTTGTACTTTTTGCACATGGTAGATCAGGCCTTATCACAGTTAACCATATAAGTGAGCCAATAAATCTCCTATAAAGAGTGTTGTCCTCAAATGATCTTTCATCATCTTTTATAGGAACTTTTACAATGTGCTCCATTGGTGTATCTATGCCTTTACAATTTTCCATTTGGAATTTCTTAAGCATGGAAAGTGCATATCTACTTTGACTTATGAAAGCACGATCTTTCCAAAAGTCAATTTGAAGGCCTAAAATATAGTGAGAAACTTCTAAATCTTGCATCTTAAATTCACTACCAAGTGCATGCTTAGTTTCTTCTACTAGCTTATCATTATTTTCACTAAGAATGATATAATCTACATAGATGAGAAAAATAATTACAAAGTTATTTACAAACTTAATATACAAAGAATGGTCATATTCACTAAGATAAAATCCGAGTGATATGAGAAAGGAGTTAAGCCTTGCATACCGAGACCTTGGTGTAAAAATTACAGCAAATAAGGATCCTAAAACACTTGAAATGATGAGGGAAACAATAGATTATGATTTCATAAGATTAGCACAAGTTGAACCATCAAAATCCATCAAAAATCTATGCTTGAACCTCACTAAATGGCCCAAATCCTTGAAGAAGGCTTCACACGTGTGAAAGTACGGCCTCCCACAGTCTGAGTACTGTACACCAGACCTACATTCAATCCTATAATCATTAGTAATCACAAGTACTCAAACAATTATGAACATAGAGAGCAATTGCACCATTATGAGAGAAAAATCATGAAATTGCTTGATTGATTTTGGTGAGATATCATCACCTATATATACATGATCCATCACGGTTTTGGGCAGGTATGAGTAGCCCTAAACCTATCCCTAATGATAATTTTGGTGGATCTTTCATCCCTACCAAGTTAGGGTTGGAATCTTGGAGATCCCTCAACAATGCAAAAATTACCAAAAATAGCTCCTATTTTTTCTCCCTTGTATCTAAGCATAATTTGGACTCATTCCAAAGGTTCTAACACTTAGGTCTACTTGAGAACATCCTTATGAATGGAATCCTATGCTATTTGGCACGTGTGACAAGCCACATCATGACCATCTAACTATTTACAAGTCATATGACCAAAACTAGTCAAGCTAGAATTGTGAATTTTTAACACTCCTCCTCACTATCTAGCTTGGTTCAATCATTGCTTTACTAATCACTCCAAGTGATGATCTGAACTTCATAAAAGGTGTCTTTTGAAGTGGTTTAGTAAGTAGATCAGCTACACATTTATTGCTTGGAACATGCTCCAAAGCAATCTCCTTGGCTTGCACCATTTCTCTCACAAAGTGATGGCATATCTCAATGTGCTTAGATCTTGCATGGAAAATTGGGTTAGATGCAAGGTGTTGGGCTGATATATTGTCATTGTAGATGATTGGTGCCTCCTCTGAATCCATGATCTTTAGTTCCACCAATAATCTCTTGATCCAAAGTACCTCCTTTGTAGTGGTTGTCAAAGCTTTGTACTCGGCCTCGGTTGAAGATAGAGATATAGTTTCTTGCTTTTTTGAAAGCCATGAAACCACACCTTCTCCTATGAAAGTTGAATAGGCACTTGTTGATTTCCTATCCCTCTTGGCCCCTGCAAAATCTGAATCACTAAATGCATGAAGGTTAATCACATCTCCTCTATATAGAATCCCAAAATCCAATGTACCCGAGATGTATCTTAGAATCCTCTTAGCCTTTTTCCAATGGATATTCAATGGCTTTTGCATGGATTGGCTCAACCTACATACACTAAAGCTAAGATCTGGTCTAGTTATAGTGATCCACATTAAGGAACCTATAAGTTGCCTAAACAAAGTGATGTCCATGAAGGATCTTTCATCATCTTCATTTGGCACTTTTACATCTTGCTCCATTGGTGTGTCAACACTTTTGCATACTTCCATCTTAAACTTCTTCAAAAGACTTTGAGCATAGTTTACTTGACTTATAAAGATAAAATCAGACCCTCTAAGTACTTCTATGCCTAAGATGAAGTGAAGACACCCTAGATCTACCATCTTGAACTCTAAGGATAGATCTATCTTGATTTTTTCAATACCATCAACACTATTTCCACTAATGATGATGTCATCTACATAAATGAGTAAAAGTACAATACCAACATCATCAATCTTAATTTAAAGAGTGGGATCATATTCACTTTGAACAAAAGAAAGTGAAATAAGATAGCAATGTAGTCTTGAATTCCAAGATCTCGAGGCTTGCTTCAAGCCATAGATGCTTCTTTGGAGATGGCATACTTTGTTCTCCATTCCATGCTTGATGAACCCTTGTGGCTGCTCCATATAGATATCCTCTTCCAAAAAACCATTCAAGAAAGCATTAGAGACATCCATTTGACATAGAATCCATCCAAAATGTGATGCAAGTGCAATGATTAGTCTTATTGTGACCATCTTGGCCACGGGTGCAAAAGTTTCCTCATAGTCTATCCCTCTCTCTTGAGCATAACCTTTTGCAACTAATCTTGCGTTATGTTTGTTAACACTCCCATTTGCATTCAACTGAAGCTTGAAGACCCACTTGCATCCTATTACATTCATTTGAGGTCTCTCAACAAGCAACCAAGTTTCATTCTCAATCAAGGCATCATACTCATCCAACATAGCTTTATACCATTCTTTGGAGTTCAATGCATCTTCAACATTAGAAGGTTCTTCAAAACTAGATAAAGCATAAGAAGTGGATGAGATACCCTCAACTTGCTGTCCTTTGCCTTGATATGTGAGCCTTGATGGCTCCACTTTTGCCCTTGAAGATCTCCTTGGTGTGATAGGTGGGTTTGGTGCTTGCTCCTCCATGAGCTCCTCCTCAAAACCAAGATCTTGCTCCTCGACCATCTTCTTCTTGATTGTTGGAGCACTTGAGCCTTCTTCAAGCATATGCATATGATGTTCATCAAAGATGACATCCCTTGAAACAACAAATTTGTTCAAGGATGGGAGATAGACTTTGTAGCCCTTGCTTGAGCTTGCATATCCAAGCATGATCCCTCTTGTGGAAGATGGATCCTCCTTGGTTCTTGTTTCCAATGGCACATGCACATAACATATACACCCAAAAACTTTCAAGTGATTAAGATTGGGTTTCTTTCCATACAACATCTCATAAGGAGTTTTGCCTTCAATTGCTTTGCAAGACACCCTATTCATCAAGTAGTTTGCACATACAAGAGACTCACCCCAAAAGGATTTGGGCAAACAAGCATCTAATCTTAAAGCCTTAGAACATTCACATAATGTTCTATTCCTTCTTTCAGCAACTCCATTTTGTTGATGAGTGTAAGGACAAGAAGTCTCTTTCTTGATCCCTTCCTCCTCACAAAAGGCCTTGAACTCATTGGAGATGAATTCTCCACCATTGTCACTTCTAAGAATCTTGATGCTATGATTATGATGCTTTTCCACAAACAACTTGAACTTTACAAAAGTATCAAATACTTGAGACTTGAAGGAAAGTAAGAACACCCAACAATATCTTGAGTAGTCATCAATGAAGGTTAAAAACATGGATGAACCTCCATTAGATTTGGTGCTAGCAATGTGCACATCCGAGTGTATGAGTTCAAGAGGATGAGATGACTTTGTGATGGAGTTAGGAAACACCTTCTTATGTGCCTTGGATAAGGCACAAGCTTCACAAACCTTGTCTTCCTTCCCAATAGACCTTGGTAGGCCTAAAGCATACTCCTCCTTGATCATAGCCTCCATGGAACCCGAGTTGACATGTCCAAGTCTTTTGTGCCATAAAGTAAAGGTAGATATCTTGCTCTTCTCGGCCAACATGACAACATTAGTATCCACAAATGCATCCAGCTTATATAGTTTGCCAAGTCTAGTGCCCTTAGCCACTATATTACCCTTCTTCTTGATGAAACATTCATTTGAAGCAAAGTCAACATTGAAACCATTGTCTACCATTTGGCCAACACTTAGTAGATTCTTTGTTATTGTAGGAATGTACAAAACACCTTCTATGTTGATCTTTTTGGAAGATCCTAAGCAAAGGGGAATGCTACCAACTCCTTCAATCTTACAAGCTTCATCATTTGCTGTATAGATAGACTTTATAGGTCCATCATAAGATAAGAGAGAAGAGAAAAACTCCCTTTTACTAGTCATGTGTGAACTAGCACCCGAGTCAATCCACCAAGGATCTTCTCCTTTGAAGCTTGTTGAAGAAAATATGGACATCATGAGAGAGTCCTCATGTGAACTCTCCTCCTCCTCCTCTTTGCTCATGTTGGCTTGGCTTTGATCTTGCTTCCTCTTGAAGCATTCCGAGGCATAATGCCCCATCTTGCTACAATAGTAGCACTTCACCTTTGATTTGTCCTTCTTGACTTTGGTGGTTGACGGAGATGCCTTTGGGGGTCCTTCTTGATCCTCAAGCTTTGTAGACTTCTTGAATGTTGATCCTTTGCCTTTGGACTTGCCTTTGCCTTTGGTGAAGAGAGATTGGTCATCTTCACCTTGGATGGAAAGCCTATCCATCCTCTCTTGCATTTGGCTCCTTCTTGATTCCTTGGCCATGAGTGTGCCTTGGAGTTCTTCAAGTATGGGTAGCTTACCCATAATTGCATATCCCTGAACCAAATTGTCAAATTCAAAGCTTAGTCCATTCAATATGAGTTGAACAAGCTCTTCATCCTTGATAGGGTCACCTATAAAGGCTAGCTCTTTGTTCAATTCCTTTACTCTTAGGACAAAAGTATGTGCACTCTCTCCTTTCTTTTGATAGCTTCTATAGATTTGATTCTTCAAAGCTAACATTCTAGTTTGGTTCTTGGATTCATAGACCTTTTGCAAAGTCTCCCAAGCATCTTGAGCTGAAGTGCAATCTCCTACCTCTCTTAAGAGTTCATTTGCAACATTCATTTTTATGCAATGTAGTGCAACATTGCACCTCTTGATGTATTTGGCTTTTTCTTGAGGATGAATAGGTTCACCCTCCTTACCATTTACAATTTCCATCAGATCTTGCATGATCATGATAGATTCCATTCTAACTTTCCATATGGAATAGTTAGTTTTGTTGAGCCTTTCATTAGTATCCAAAAGATATGCATTTATAGATGCCATCTAGTCTCCTAATCAAGGACTTGACACAAATGAAGGTTACTTCTATTGATTTGATTGAAGGTCTACCTTATCCCACTTCTTAGGGACCTGAAAATATCAGTAATAGACTTCCTATAAAGATCTAAGAATGATCTCTAACAAAATCAAATCATAGAATACTAGAAACAATGCACTTGCTTGATTGAAGTAGACAATACTAGTAGAATTGCCCCTCTTTCTATAAAGAACATTAAAGCTTCCAAATGATCTGATCAAGAGTGAATTTCAGCAACCTAATATACTTCCAAAATCACTTGTAAAAGATCTAAATGGAACTTAATGAAGATGCAACACAATCTACTATCCAATCACAAGCAAAAAATGATCAAAATTGATGAAAAATTGATCTAATTTGGTGCATAAGTCAAGCAATGGTTGGACTGAACCTAAATCACTTTAGGAGGTGTCTACTACACCTTAGAACAGCCTTGAAGAGTCCCCAAAACTCTGATCTTCCCTCTCCTTGAATGCTAGAAAGCCTTCTCTATGAAATCACCTCCAAAACTCGCTTAGAAATCAATGCTTGGAGCAAGCAAAACTTGCTATCTTGGTAATGTGAATTGAATTCAACTTTGCCTCTGGTTTTAGACACCTAAACACCTGCAAATGAAGTCACACAACACCAATCTCCAATGTATTTGACTCACTTTGAGTTCTAGAATCAATACTAGATGCTAAGATCCAATCTACACAAGATTTAGATCAAAAATTGTGATCAAATTGAATGAAAACCAAGGATTTAGCTCATTTCAGCCTTTAGGCTCTGATACCATGTAAAAATTACAGCAAATAAGGATCCTAAAACACTTGAAATGATGAGGGAAACAATAGATTATGATTTCATAAGATTAGCACAAGTTGAACCATCAAAATCCATCAAAAATCTATGCTTGAACCTCACTAAATGGCCCAAATCCTTGAAGAAGGCTTCACACGTGTGAAAGTACGGCCTCCCACAGTCTGAGTACTGTACACCAGACCTACATTCAATCCTATAATCATTAGTAATCACAAGTACTCAAACAATTATGAACATAGAGAGCAATTGCACCATTATGAGAGAAAAATCATGAAATTGCTTGATTGATTTTGGTGAGATATCATCACCTATATATACATGATCCATCACGGTTTTGGGCAGGTATGAGTAGCCCTAAACCTATCCCTAATGATAATTTTGGTGGATCTTTCATCCCTACCAAGTTAGGGTTGGAATCTTGGAGATCCCTCAACAATGCAAAAATTACCAAAAATAGCTCCTATTTTTTCTCCCTTGTATCTAAGCATAATTTGGACTCATTACAAAGGTTCTAACACTTAGGTCTACTTGAGAACATCCTTATGAATGGAATCCTATGCTATTTGGCACGTGTGACAAGCCACATCATGACCATCTAACTATTTACAAGTCATATGACCAAAACTAGTCAAGCTAGAATTGTGAATTTTTAACACTTGGTGCTTGTTTTAGTCCATAAAGACTTTTGAACAAAAGACAAACTTTTGATTCTTCACATTCTTTCACAAATCCAGGTGGTTTTTCTTTGTAAATCTCCTCAAGGTAACCATTGAGAAAGGCATCAGAAACATCAAGCTGAAACATCCTCCAATTGTGATAACATGCAAGAGAAATGAAAATTCTAGTTGTTACCATTTTTGCATCTAGTGCAAAAGTGTCTTCATAGTCAAGACCTTTGATTTGAGAGTAGCCTTTGGCACAAAGTCTTGATTTATATTTGTTGATGGATCCATCATTATTGTACTCGATCTTGAAAACCCACTTACATCCTATGACATGCATGTTGTTTGGTGGCTCCACAAGCTCACATGTGTTGTTTGACATCAAGGCCTCAAACTCTAAGGTCATTGCTTCAACCCACTTCTTGGATTGAAGTGCTTTTTGGAAATCTTTAGGCTCTTCATCTGATATGAAGAAAGCATGATAAGAAGTTTCACCTTCCACTTGCCTTCCTTCCTCATCATATGTGAGCCTTTTTGGCTCAGATCTTTCTCTTGTAGATCTCCTTGGTGTAGGTGCTTGAAGTTGCTCCTCCTCAAGCCTTGGCATCACCACTTTTTGAACAACATCAAGATTGATGATTGTAGATCTGCATGAGACTCCTTGATTTTTGCTTCATCCAAGTTAAACTTCTGATCTTCATGAAAGATCACATCTCTACTTACAACATTCTTGTCAGTAGAGGAAAGATACACTTTATATGCTTTTTTAGAAGATGCATATCCAACAAAAATTTCTTTAACAACACTAGGATCACCTTTCTTTCTAGTCTCTAAAGTACATGCACAAAGCATACACAACCAAAGATCCTAAGATGATCTACCTTAGGATTTTTCTTATAAAACATCTCAAATGATGTTCTTCCTTTTATTGCAAGATTAGGAAGTCTATTACAAAGATAATTTGCACATGCAACTGCTTCTCCCCAAAACTCTTTAGGCATAGATGCTTCTAGCCTAATGGCTTTTGCACATTCACACAAAGTTCTATTTTTGCTCTCAGCAACTCCATTTTACTGAGGAGTATAAGAACAAGAAAATTCTCTTTGTATTCCCTCTTTCTCACAAAAGTCCTTAAACTTATTGGAGGTATATTCACCTCCACTATCACGTCTCAAAGTTTTCAATTTGAAAGTAAACTGCTTTTCTACATAAGCTTTGAAAGTAAGAAAAACATCATAAACCATGGCTTTAGAAGATAGCATATAGATTCAAGAATATCTTGTATAATCATCTACAAAAGAAACAAAGCAATTTGCTCATCCTTTGCTTTTGGTTGAAGAGAAATGAACATCAGAGTGCACAAGTTCAAATGGATACTGTGTTTTAATACTTGATCTTGAAAAAGGTCTTTTGTGTGATTTTGCCAAAACACAAGCTTCACAAGGTTGAAGCTCCTTTGACAGTGTCTTTGGTAGTCCAACAACTTTTCCTTCCTTGACCATAGATTGCATGGATTTGAAATTGGGATGTCCCACTCTCTTATGCCACATATCCTCCTAAAGAACTTTGGTCTCATAAGCAATATCTGAAATGTTAGCACTTTTCCTAGAATATGATTTGTACAACTTTCCAATTCTAGATCCTCTAGCAATAACTTCATTTTCTCTCGAGATTATACATTTGTCAACATGAAACTTGACATTGAATCCACTACCAAACAATTGTCCTACACTAATGAGATTCTTGGTTAGTCTAGGTACATAAAGTACATCATGCAAACAAAAGGATTTTGATGATGATGCATGCAGTGGAATACTACTATTCCTTCAATTCTACACTCTACATCATTAGCAGTATAGATTGATCTTTTTGCACCTAGATATGGCATGAGACTTGTGAAAGAGTTTCTAGAACTAGACATATGAGAACTAGCCCCACTATCTATCCACCGGATTTTTTCATTCTTGAAAGGAAAAGATGAAATGCTAGACATCATTAAAAAATCCTCTCTTTCACTCTCAACACCTTCACACTCTTCCTCATTAGTAAGGTTCGCTTGCTTAGATTGGCTTTTCTTCTTGAAACAGTTTGATGCATAGTGGCCTTTCTTGCCACAAAAGAAACATTTGATCACAACTTCTTCTTGCCACTGGATGTTGCAACTTGCGAGGGTTGATCCTCACTACCTTCTTTGGCTTTGTCCTTCTTGAAGTGTTGTTGACCTTTGCCCTTGCCTCTTGACTTGTCCTTGGTGAAGAGTGCTTTGTCATCTCCACCATCCTTCAATGAAAGTCTGTTGATCCTCAACATCTTGTTCTCTTGCCTACTTTCTTCAGCAATGAGAACACCTTGTAGTGTCTCCAAGGATGGAAGTTCCTCTCTGACAGCATAAGTCTGCACAATATTGTCATACTCATTTCTAAGTCCATTAAGGACTACTTGAACAAGTTCAGTGTTCTTAAGAACATCTCCAATACCAGCTAACTCTTGATGAATATCCTTTACTCTCATTACATAAGATGAAGCACTCTCATCTACTCTTTGATAACTTAAAAAGATTTGATTTCTAAGTGTAAGCAATCTAGAAGTATTCTTAATTTCATAGATTGTTTTGAGAGTGTCCCAAGCCTCCTTGGCAGTGGTGCATGTACTGATCTCTCTTAACACTTCATTTGTGACATTCATTTTTATGAAATGAAGAGCAATTCTGGTTCTTTTATTGAATGCTGCAGCTTCATTAGGTGCTGCAAGTTCTTCTTCAGCTCCACTTACAATGTCCATTACATCTTGAAGAATCAATAATGATTCCATTCTAATCTTCCACATTGCATAATTGGAAGATGTTAATATCTCACTATGCTCCAAGAAATGTGAACCGGATGAAGACATATTCACTATGAGAAATTCTAGTAATGACAAAGATGGAGTTGAAAATATTGCTTGCTATCTCAACCTAGGATCTAACACTTATAATGTTGATCCAACCTATGAAATCTAGCAACAGAATGTGAGATCCAACTCACAACTGAAAAAATCAATCTATCTTGAATTTGGATCTAGCTTCAATCATAGAAATGAAGCACATGCAAGTATGAAGTCTATCTCTGCCACGAGTTTCAAAGAACTGATAAATTCTCTAGGAACTTACTTTCAACTCAGACACAATAATTTGTGTGAAATGAAAAGTCTAAGACCTCACAAAACTCACTTTTATCCAATTCTACTTGATTGATAATGAAAATTGAAAAAATTGGTGAAAAGAACTGATGTGTGCTCACTTTGGCATATCACACGAGATGAGTACTCTCCCTATCTCTTTGATTGCCTAAAAATCTTCTAAAAACAAATCAAATTGATTTAGAAACTCGAGCAACACATTCTACTCTTCAATACCTATCCAACAAGCTATAGAACATCAAATTTGGATCATTTTCTGAGAAGTAGCACTCAATCAAAGAGGGCTGATTTCACACGTGTGAGCTCTCTTTCCGTACAAGGCTCAGCTAGAGCAAATTAGGCTTGATTTGATCCACTTATGATCCACAGATGGCTTGTTTGTCAGCGAGTTTGGATTTCTCTCCCAAATCCGAGTTCCTGCAAGCAAAAGCACTTATGTTCTGATGTATACACCCTCACTTCTACAAAGCATGAAGCTTTGATACCATGTGAAGTTTTTAGCACGTGTGAACTTCACCACACACCTTACAGGATCTTAATGAGGTGTTGTGATTGCACAAGATTGATCAATGAATAGATTACTTGAAAAATCTAAGACAAGAGCACAATGACATACATCAGACTGAAAAAACTAACTTCTTACTATGAGAAATAGATACAAAAATAATTCTAAGTGCTCACTATGGGAAAAACAACCTGCTCTTGGGTAGAGAGAGAAAATCAAGCCAATTATTCTCTAAAGAATCCAGGTTAATGAAGAGCTTAATCCGTGGAATAATGAACTGGGAAATAAAAGCTTTTAAGGAGGCTAGAGAAAGAGTTCCAAAGAAAAGGACGACCGAAGACTCAAAAAGAGAGGATTGAGAAACTTTAAGAGCATCGAGGTTAGGGAGAACTTAGGGAGATCTGAGAGAGTCAGGTTGCCATCGAGGGAGATATGTGTTGGCGCTTATTGGCACGGGGACAGCTTTGGCCCCGACCCAATAAACGACTGACTGACATGTGGAGTCCGGGCAAGGGACAAAATCCTCTGTCACACGCACTGGCGCCACACGGGACCACGCCCACACTGGTGCCACCCCCTCACGCGGGACCACAATGGGCGCTGGCGCATGGGTGCCGGGACCGCCGGGACCACACAATGGCGGCGCCAGGACACTCGTGCGAGACCACATTGGGCGCCGGGCACCAAGCCTGTGCACTAGCACCTCCATATTTGCACATACATGGGAGGAATTAGGCAGTTTCATAATATATGGAGGCACATTCCTTTCTCCCAGTTGATTATGGGATATATTAAAATTTGCCATGTGGAGAAGAGGTTCGGGCAGGGTGGGCAGATTGGGCGGGCAGCAACAGGTCGGCACCTGGGACGCGTGTCGGGAGCTGAACAGGGTCGGGGCCAAACACAACTTCTTGTTATTTTGATATATAGGATTCTTCATCCTCATTTAGTGTTGGAGACAATAATCCTTGTAATGGTCGACGTAGACGACGAATGCAATACAACGGTCCACATATAAAGCAATTACCTCGTCGTCTACGTCAAGGCTTAAAAGAGATGATTGAAATTGATGAGCGCATTAATCAAGAGACTAATGCATTTGAATCTAGCTCATCTAGATCTACTTCTTCGCAAACAAGTTCCAACGATGAAAATGAGCTTCCAATGAATGATGAATTTGAAGTCGTAGGAGACATGTTGGATGATATGTACGAGAACAATAGTGCAGCTCAGCCAAGGCAACAGAAGCCGAAGAAACATTCTTAAGGGCATCAATGAAGCTGATGGGAGGGGTGGGAGCAGATGGAAGAGGAAGCAGCCACCTGGGATTTAGGGGCAGGTTATTAGGTGCACTAACAAAAGGAGGGATATCCAGGGACCTCAGAGAGGGAGTACAAGGATTCGGGAAACTACTGAATGAGGGAAAGGAAGCAATCATTGGTTTCTTAAACAGAGGACGGTTCTGATGCCTGTTAGCCATGAAAGGACAGAAAACCAAAACCAAAGCCGCAAGGAAAAGCAAACTACACAGGTCAGCAAGACAGACCAGAGTAGAAAAGGGCACTGAAATCGAAAAAAAGGTAGGCGTGTTAAAAAAACACACAGCAGCAGACAAAAGAGCAGAGAGGGGACAACGTCTAGAAGGAGGGCAGAAACGTAAAAGAGTGTTGAAAAACACAAGAAAGGTCAAACAACCTAACAAACAGCAGGCACGAACCATGACAGAACCAGCTTTCGCTATCTCAAGAGGAACCAAAGACCTCAGGGAAGAAGACCATACAAAAGAAGAGTCCAGACTTCAGCTAAAGCAGACACGAAACCCAAACTGATATGCTGAGATTAACAAAAGGACTGAGCAGGTCTAGCTGGCACGAAGCTCTTCAAAAAGCTGGATAAGAAAAGGATTCGAACATGTCTAAGATCAGCACGTCACTGCCTCCTGAAGAATCGAAAGCCACTCCTCGTCGCTCCTCAGCCCTCGTCACTCTTCTACCCTGCGACCATTTTTATCCATTTAGTTTAGAAAATTCTTGTGAAACAAGACTATCCATTGCGTGGAGTGAAATTTATATGCAGTTGCAATGAAAGATGGTGCTTTGGTATTGTTTCTAGATTTGTACAAGAATATTGTAATGATTTGAAAATTAGCACTACCCGTTTTTGAGCTAAAGGAAGATAGCTATGGAGGCTAACTATCTTTTTTCACTTACATTGGTTGAAGTTACACTTGGAGGATGGTTTGAGCTTAGATTTTGAATATAAACTAAAAGAATGTTGAGGTGTCTTGGTTTTGTTCAAGATAACATGTTGAAATTGGAAGATGCTCTTGGTCTACATGGAAGGAAGAGCTTGTGGTTTACTAGACTTTTGTAATAGCACATTGACACTTCATTCAAGAGTCTAAGTTCATACATGAGGTATTTGAGAAAGGGCTTTAACCATTGGGTTAACTATTTACAAGGCAAAAATACAAAAAGCTTCCTAGAATTTAAATAGAGATTTGAGGTGTCCAATAATCATTCATTCTTTATAAGTTTCTTTATTAAGAATGTCACTTCATGCCTAGTTTTTGGTCTTTTCTTGTGTGTGAATGATTATTGGAGCTAGGAATGGACTTAAAGTCTTGAAGATCATCCTTATAAGTATTTTATGTCATAGTAAGATCTGCTTTTAACATCATATGGACAATGTAAGTCGGGTGACACAATTGGGCTACAAGATTTGTTGTGATCAAGAAGAGTAAAGTTGGAACACTCATATGTTTTACTTGGAAAATCATTACTGCAAAGCTCTTTTCAATTTAAATAACTAGTGATACAACAAATGAGAGATTTTGTAATTAAGTGGATGTGTTCAAGGTTGGTGTATGTGAGGACGTCAAGGAAGACCATAAAGTGGGGGCTTATACAAACAACATATGGCCGAAATGAAAGGGCTACTAGTTCAAAAGTTGGACATTTTGGTTTGCTCTTATGAAGACTTCAAAGGAGTACTCCAAATTGAGACAATCATAGAGCCCCTCTCAAGGAGATAGAGCGCAGGGTACAACAAAAAATTGTTGAAATAGACTATAATAATAAGGGGGGCATGGGGATAATAAATTCCATGTGTATGATAAATATCAACAACTACTATAAGCTATCGCATATTGCAGATCATGGATAAGAAAATCGTACAGTTTGTAGTCATTGTTTGGAGGAAGTTAAATGTTGCAGAACATTAATTAATGAGAGTATACTTTTGACTAAAGTCTTACACTAATTTAGTCTATTATTAGGTCCTTATTCTTGACATGTAGATTTGGCATAATATCTAGTGTATCAAAAAGTGGTGATACACATTACTTTATTGGCTATCATGATGTTAAATAGGTTGGATCCACCATAGAGATTGATGAAGTGGATTATGATGTTATGTGAACTAGAGTATGAGATCAAACCTAAATTGTATGAACTACATAGTCTAATTTGGAGCTTGTATAAACTTTATGATTCAATACTAGGAGTAAAAGCAAAATTAATCACTTAATATACAATTACGTGTTTGGTTCAAAGCTTTTTGAACACATCTTGGTAAAAGATGACTGAAGTAAAAATTTGATGAATGGCTCTTTTGTAAGGTTTGATCAAGAGATTCTAGCAAGTGAAGAACACGAAATATAATGGAGCAAGGATATTCAAATTATCGTGTAGCTCAAATTTTAATGGTAAAGATGCAAGATGTGGAGCATGGAAACTTTATGTTCTTCGTAAGGAGTAAAACCATGTCACAATGTATGAAAATTTGGTCGACTACATGTCCACACTATCTTTTCTTAAAAAAACTGACTTAAGAAGATAAGAGGAAGTTGAGGTTGTATTAAGGTACACATAAACCATTTTTTTAATCCAATTTGTAAACTACTATTTTTTTTTGTCTCGTGGTTCATTGTGTCTTTAGGCAACAAGAATCTCCACCATCGCTAACAGATGGATTATACTATTGTTTGATTTCTAGAAAAAAATAATTGTTACTTTGTAAGTAATGCGAGTGCTTGCAAATAGATAAAATGAGTAGTAAAGACATATTTAAAACTATGGTAATGTGGAAGTTATTTGGATGGAACATGTAGCCTCGTAACCATGCAGATGATCAACTACTAATTGATGAGCCAACTTAGTGTGCTTCATGAATAGCCTCATGTGGAGACTTTTTCTCGACTCTACATACAACAAAAAAGAGAAGATGTAGTTAGGGTTGTTAATTGTTTTTGTTCATAATGATTACCATCACTCCATATTTGGGCAATCTGAATATTGTCATTTTTGCATGTTTTAGTGATTTGTTGTGGTCATTTGTAGTGTTGTGGTCATCTATGTACTACTAACATTAATGAAATGAAAATCTATTTATATCGCCAACGTGTCTTGCTTATGATCATCAACAAGCCTATGCTCATTGAGAGATTTGCAAGGTGGCTTGTGTTACTCCATAATGTTGAATTTCCATTGAGAGTAACTTTTGGGTATTTAGGTTATATCTATGTATCTATACAAATATTTTGTGGATGATTGACCAACAAGGAGAAGATGATCCACTTTGACAAACATTTAGATCAACATTTATTTGCAATCGTTCACACTATAGAATCTTGGTATGAGAACATTATCAATAGTTAATAAGAGATTTTTCCCCCAATGACATATAAGAACGTTGACAACAAGTTGCTAATTTTCAAACTCCAACATCATTTGTCGATCAACAAAAACTTATGCAAGAAGGGTCAAGACAATATTTTGAGGAAGATGCATCAACTTTGATAAGACTTAGCATTTTTTCAAGATGCTATACATGTCTTGATTCTATGGCCATGATGCTATATTGATGGCCTTGGGATGGGTTTTGACATTTCACTAATAACAAAAGAAGTGACATATGGCTCGATTGCAATGGCTTTCCAGAAAATGACAAATGCATGTGACAAGTATCAAAACAACAAATACATATTAGATTGAAACACTAAACAATATAAAATATTCATTTTATTCTACTTTCCATGTCAACAACATCTACACTATCTCACTTGCTCAAAATTATATCAATGTGGCATTCATGAAACAAGTAATCAATTTTCAGTCCGTATTCTCATGTTCAAGTTACAAAGTCTTAGATTTTGATTTTTCCAGAACCAAATTGAATAGGAAAGGATCCATAAAACTACACATGCTAATCTTGAATATTTTTATCCAAATTGCTTGCCCAATTGTTGAGCAATATATTTTATGCTTCTTTCTTGAACTTAGAATTTTTCAAATTTGATCTTTTGAATATTACTATGGAAAAGTAACTTACAAATCAATTAAATATTGAGATTAGAACCCCCATATATTGAGATTAGAACCCCCATATATGTTCTCAAGTTGTTGTCTTATAAATCATTCAAACACAACACATTAAGAACCATTTTTGTGTGAAGCTTTCTAGTGATTTATTTATTGGCTACACAACTATACAAATATAAAAAATAGAATGATGGAGCTAAATGGGTTAAATATTTTATATTGACTTATTAATTAAACACGTGAATCCAAATTTTGAGGTAAAAATCGACCTACACATATGCATGCATCAAAGAGCCTAGTCTTTATTCTGCAAGATAGTTGAAATTAGTTGTTAGATAAATCAAATGTTTGTTAGCAACTACTTTTGTGTCATCAAGTCTAGAGTTTGATTCCACCACAAAAGTAATATTTGGTTTTGAGTAGAAAACGTTACAGTAGAAAAAATCGTTTTTAGGTGGATAATGTACAAGCTATTACCTAGAAATAGATAACTAAAAGTTAAATTTCATGTAAATCAAAGGGCAAGGACCTCCAAAGAATGTGCTCAACTATAGTAGCATTCTTTGTTGACTTTGAAAAGTCTTCTTTCAATGTGCATGATTTATTGCATCTACCATCTTTATAAGCTAGTTATGTTATAAATGTATTTATTTTTACATAGCTACCAAATCTTTCATTGCATCACATGTCATAACCTCACTTGTGTAATCTATAATTTGTGACGAGGTATTCTTGATAGTTCATAATAAGCTCTTACATGTATTGCATCATATACTAGCTTAAAAATTGTGATGACCCTTGACAAAGGGTTAAGAATTCTTATCAATGGATGGCTTAATGGAAAAGTGGCTAGGAACAGTGGGGACGTAGAGGCTAGTCGAACACCGTTTGACAAAGATGGAGATACTAAAGCCCCTCTTGAGAACAATAGAGGGAATGATATCTTGAGCTCCTCAAAGTACAAGGAGGCTACAAGAGATGACTGTAATTGTTCCTCCTTAGCTTTGGATGATGACAACAATAAACCTTTGTACTCCTCAAAGGAGGAGTTAGCATGAAAAGCACCCACATTGTTACTCTCAAGAAAGAAGAAAACTACACCATGCAAATGCCACAAGACTTTGTGATGGATGAAAACAAGAAGAATTTTCTCCATATTAGAAAGCATGTTGTAGACATGACCCTACCACCTCCTCCTTTTGATGTGGACTCTCTACCTTGCAAGACATCATCTCTCCATCTGTTGTCAGTCCCCCTGCCTCCCTTCTTACAAACCTCGCTACTAGTAAGCTATGGCTCATTTTCTCATATTCTAGCCCACTTCACCACCTTTCTCAACATCTTGTAAAGACAGGTAGCCACACATAGGAAGAATTAGCATGTGTAGAATTATTTACAGTACTTGCTATACTTGGGGGCATGTCCCAAGTTTGTCGGTCGAATTTGGCCATATTGGGCCCGACCTTAGTTTGACAGGTGGTAGGCCAATTTTAGGACACCTGCCTTTTCATGCAGTTTGTGAATACTCTATATGTACAATGTTTCGTTGTAATCTATTAGCTTTTGTTGTGCCATCTTTGAGAGCTTGTGAGGAGTGGCTATGGTGATTGTGTGATGTGATCTACATACTGCACTAGATTCTATCAGAATTTCAACTTGGTATCAGAGCGTTAGGCTGTTGTAGGTATGCACGATCCGGTGGATATGGGATAGCGTCTTTCACCAGGAGAAATAACACTGAAAGCTTCTCAGGAGAGAGGACTCCATAGAGGGTATAGGCAGTCCGAATGGCTAGAGACAGCAAAGTTCCTCGATCGGAGCTTCGAGGAAGATCAAAACGATCGTCGTAGGTGGATTCTGAGGAGAATTCATGGAAAATCTTGCAGTTTCGGTGGTTTCGGAAAAATCGTCGGTGTTGGATTCATGATTCACTATGTGGACAACTGTTTGGCGCAACGGGGCTTGCAGAGGATTTGCAAAGAGCAGTGACAGAGAGCCATAGCAATTTACAAGGTCAGATTGGGTTGAAAACGGAGGAAATTTGGGAAATTTCCAGTTTTGTGGGGTGTTGACTGATTTTTGAGAAAATCGGCTTGTTTGCAATCAATACCGCATCAATTGGAGAACTGTAAATTGTATTAGAAAGCCTGAGGTAGGGCGATGTCTGTGAGATAGGTAGCTGCAAGAAGAATCTTAGAGTGAGATTCACAAAAGCCCAAGAAATCTCTCTCAGTTTTGAAGCTAGGGTTTTACAGCATAAAAGCTTGGATCTTTCACCATAGGCTGCTGTTTTTGGATCTGTGAAGCAGCATAGAAGGGTGCCATGATGAGGAGAGAGAGTTGGTAAATGGCCGTGGGCGGCCGTGCGCTGGAGAAAGCGCTAGAACAGTTCTTTGGGGTAAGCCATAGCTGTGGAGGAGAGAGAGCAAAGAAGCAAGAAGGAGCTCGGGGCAGGGCGCGCGCCCATCAAAAGGAGCCCATAGCGGCTGCAAGTGCGTAGTGCATGGAGGATCGAGCTTGAGTGTGCCAGGTCAACCACAACCATCGAATTTTGATCCATGAAGTTGAATGGCCTTGATACATTTCTCGGGGAGAAATCTGAGCCGTCAGATGGGTGGTGGCCATTAGATTTGAGCTGAAAGGGCCCTTGAAAGGGTGAAGGGTGAAAGTGGCCTTTTCTTCATTAAATTTTTTTTAATGTGAAATTCATTGAAGGGACCCAAAGTCCAAAGTGGACTTCACTTCACTAAAAAACTTCAGTTTGAAGTTATAGTTCAAATTTGCAAGGCATTTTGGAAATGGACCTATCTTTGGCTAGAGGGCACCTTTTTTGGCCATCCTTGGGCCAAAATAACCCCTAAAATTGGCTGCTCAAAGCCAGCGGACAAAGCAACGTCATAGAGTAGGGAGAAAGGCGTTTTGGAGAGTTTTCATCACCATTCCATCGAGCGGAGTGCGGGTGACCTAGTGATCGGCTACATTCACTATTTGGGTTCCATAGGGCCAAATTTGGGGCTATTTTTGGTTGGTGAAACCTGCTACAGGGTGGTACAATGAGGCACTATTGCTTCAAAATCATTATTACTTACTCCTGACAGGGTAACAGGGTGTTTGGAAGTGGTAAATGCAGTATGGGAGCGAATGGTAGTGGAATTGTGTGGAGAAAGCTAATTTTGGCAACGAAAGTGCAGTTTGGCGGCGTGACTATTCATCATTGGCGACAATTTTGAGAGGGCAAGCAATCACAGCGAGAGCTAGGCATGGTTTGCTGGTTACAGGTGAAAAATTCTTGTGATCAGGTTCCAAAACACACTGAATGGAGCTTAAACAAGGTATGAGACAATGTATGCATGTGTAGAGTTATCAATAACAATTCTATGAATAGTTGGTCCATGCATAGGACTCTATTCCAGGTGAATATATGTACAGGAAACTTAGGGCTATGCATGGCTAAGTGCCCAGGATGCTTTTGGCTCTATATATTGGGTCCAAACTCGCCCTACTCCTCATTATGGTTGTGGATTCATTGTTAGGCTCTCACTCTACATTCATGCTTCTTGTTCCTTGGCTTGGGGGTGAGGCTTCTAGAGTTTGATTGGATGCTTCTACTTGGTTATCTTCATCTTCATGTGAAGTTGAGTACAAGGCCCATGACTATTACGAAAGATTACTTCTGGAGCTCAAGTGGATCAAGGATGGAGATCTACCTATCATCAAGTGTGACAACATCTCGGCCCAAGCTCTTGCTAACAATCATATCTTCCATGCAAGAAGCAGACATATTGAGATTGCACACCACTTTGTAAGGGAAAAAGTCATTGGAGGAGAAATAAACTTGGATCATATTGGATCATCATCATGTATTGTTGATCTCCTCACTAGACCATTGCTCAAGAGTGCCTTCATCAAGTTTAGATCTAATCTTGGCTTGATTCCAAGATCCAAGTTAAATTAGATAGATATCTTTTAAGGAGGAGTGTGAAATTGTAAAAGTCATCTATCTTGAGGTTTGGGGGTCCTCTATCAAAACCACTCATTGTACACTTGTAAATAAGTGATTAGGCCAAATTTAGAAGTGTATTAGCTCATGATAGTGTAGGCTACTTCCACTTGGCTTGATGGTAGAGGTCTAGTGACATAGCACCTCTTGATTTCATTTGTCAATTTGGACCAATCATATTGTAAGATGCACCAAAATAGTCCAATCATTGTAAGAGGTGGCATGTAGGTGGTCCAATCAAAGTAAGAGGTGATCTTAGAGAGGACCAATCATTGTACACAATTTTCAGTACTCTTGATAGATCTCGAGCTACTATGAGTGAGAGTGAGATTGAGTCCACACTTAGTTTTTGAAGAGAGACCTTGATGTAGCATGCTCCAACACTTGGAATAATTTTCACATTCTCTCTCTACTCGATTTGATGTAGCATTATTTCTGTACTGGAGAGCGAGCCAATTTTACACTTAGTTTTTTTTCATCCAAAGTTGCCTCTCATGTTGTGTGGTGAATGTTTGTGATAGATGCGTGTGTCAATTTGGGCCAATAATAAAGTGAGGTGCACCAAAATAGAAAATCATTGTAAGAGGTGGCATGTAGGTGGTCCAATCATAGTAAGAGGTGATGTTTTAGAGGTCCAATCATATTTCATCATTTTCACTCTCTTGGATCTCAAGCTACTATGAGTCAGATTGAGATTGAGTCCACACTTAGTTTTTTGTAGAGAGATCTTGATGTAGCAAGCTCCAACACTCAGAATTCATTTCACAATCTCTATCTACCCGATAGATCTATGTAGAACTCTCTCTCTACTCAAGAGTAAGCCAATTTTATACTTAGTTTTTTTCATCCAAAGTTTCCTTTCATTATGTGTGATGAATGGTTTGTGACAGATGCATGTGTAGAGTGCTATTGCCTTAGATTTTTGAGCTAGTATGCTTGTATCTTATGCAAGATAGATCTACGTGCAATCACACACATCTTATGTATAAATGAAATTTCAAAATATCAATATGGAAATATAGTTTTGTTTTGGCATTCTTCCAAGAAGATTTTCTCTTTACTTGAAAATGTTGTATTTGTTGAAAAGTGGTATTCATGGATAAATTCAAATTCTTAGAAGTAAGCACATGTGTTAGAACGTCTTAGGATAATAATCTTGATGGAATATATTAAAAAATATTCAGAAAATTATTTAACAACCTTTGAAATTCAAGGCACAAGTCACATGAACTACAAGAGCCTTCCAATGCGTACTCCCCGAATTTGCCATGAATTGATTTACATAATCTAGGTGCATTGAGGAAGAGCTATTTGAGAATTCATCAGAATATAACTAATGAGTTTATAATGAATGTTCCTCTCCTGAGTGATAAAAATTAGCATTTTCTCTCTGTCTCTTTGGATATGAATTACGAGACAGTAAAGAGCAATTGGAGAGGGGTAATCTTTATCCATTGCTTCTCTCCAAAGATCATAGTCTGGCTAGTTGAGTGCTTCATCAACTATGGTCAATTCTCTAATGAGATAATAGACAGACTCATCAATATATCTTGTAGATTGTGTGTGCACTTTGATTGATCTTCTTGGAGGTAGCATGGGCTAATTATTTAATCCTTGGCTCTATTGTTGCAGGGTAGTAATGTCTTCTGATTGACTATCCAAAAGTTATTCTTCTGTAGATGTATCCATACTTGAGATTAGAATTGTCATGATAGCAGGAGTAGGTGATGATTCTAGAATTTTTCTCTTGTCTTTCAAATTGATAAACTAATTGTCAATAAAATTGACATCTCTACTGAAGAATATCTTTGAGGTGTCAGTATCATACAACTTGTAGGTTAGGTCAGAAGAAGCGTAATCAATGAATATGGATCTGATGTTGTTGGAGTCCAGCTTTTGATTGGTCTTAGTCGGAATCTGTGCATAAGCAATGCATCCAAACATTATAAGGTTCTTCAATGAAAATTTGGAGCATATCCAAACTTCGTGAGATGTTTTACCTGAGAGGCCTTTAGTCGAAAATCTATTTTGATTGTAGGCTAGATACAACTTCAACCAGAAATTATTTAGGCATTGATGCATGAGCAAGCATACACTTAGCCAATTTGACTAAAGCTTTGTTCTTCCTCTCAACAAGTTCATTAGACTAAGGCGAATTTGGGATGGCAAATTGTTTTTCAATGCTTTGGGATACTCTTGAAATGGATTGAGTTGTACTCTCCATTGTAATCTGATCTTAGTGGTTTGATCCTTTTTTCAATTTCTTTCTCAACTCACTCCTTGAAAGCTTTGAAGACGCTGAAAATCTCTGATTTATACTTGATGAAATATACAACTATTCTTTTTTGAGTATTCATCAATGAATGTAATAAAATATCTAGCTAAACATGTTCATAACAAATGGGTGATTCATATGTCCAAGCCTATTGTGCAAAATTGATTCATTGACAATTTTGCAATGATCAGTTTTAAATTCTACTCTATGTTCTAAATCAATAATTCTGTTGACAGAAAGCAGATTCATAGAAAGATTAGAAACATATAAAACTTTAGAGAGTAGTTTTGACTGATCATCTTAGAAGTGTAATCTTACGGTGCCTTCATGTTGGAAGTATTTCTAGTCAACTAGTGCTAGACCTACTTACAGATGTAGTATAGGGATGTAGAGGTTCGTCCACTTCTTAAGTTTCTACAAGCTTCCTAGCAAAATGAAAACAACAACGAAATGGAGCACTAAGGCTTCACAACTAGTACTTAGAAATAAATGAGGTGGCTAAGGCGGTACCCAACTAGCCACTTACTTAAGAAATACAAAAAGTCTTGCTAAATCTTCCTAACTAGCAAGAAGATTAATCTAAATTCTACTTAACACCCAAAGGGTAATAAAATGAGATTGCGGCTAATACTAAGCAAATAAGCAATAATGAACATGCCACAATAAAACCGATGAAAAGGAGGCAAGAGGAGGCCCGAGCACCTTCCCTCAAGCTATGCACATTTCCAAGGGGAACACAAATGAAATAGAATGATAATTCTCCAAAATAGAGAGCAAGATAGCTTAATCTCAAAAGTGTTGTTTACAATGCAAATACCTCTCCTTTTATGGCAAGGAGGGTCTTCCATAAGTGTCTACTAACATGGGACTAATTTGTTTCTAGCCTTTCTAGAACTTCTAACTTAGGATTTAGAACTTCAAATTTCTTAACTTAGAAAAACTTAAGATAAAATATTTCTAATCTTAAGTTTCCTAAGTCTAAGTTCTAAATCTAAGTTTAAGCTATTTTATTATTATTTAAGCTTCTACTCATGGACTTACAAAACACATGCCATGGCTGAAGTTTATTGACAAATACTCATACGTGGTCTTACAAAACACATGCCACGGAGTTTTATTATTATTATTTTTCTCTGTTTTAGCACAATTGCTAACATTATCCCCCTCCTTATTGGATTGGTGGTCCCACACCAATCGACGCCTTTTCGTCCTGGATCTTTTGTGCTTCTTGGAGGCGAGACTGTTGCTGTCAAGAGTGGTAGATTGTCGTGCTGATGCCCTCCATCATTTGGAACCGTAATTTGTTCAGGAAGGGCATGGGTTTGTAATTATGGAGCATACCCTGGAGAAAGTTATGGGTTTTCCATAGCTCCACCATATCAACGTGCAGGTCGAAAGTGAGTGCAGCGCGATAATAGAGCCTTGCAACGTTGATATGGTCGTCTTGCGTGTGCAAGGGTTTATTGATATGAAGGGAGATTGGGGGTAACCCTCGATCCCAAAAACCTCTGAGTTCTGTCAAAAATGTCACCAGGCTGCAATTATCCGCAAAATATCTAACGTCACGATCAAGATTGCCATGGTGCTTCTAGTAGAATACTCGACAATTGGTGACCATGTGTTCGGCTAAGTTGCCGGTATCTACGCCTGTGAGCTTAGGCCAAAAGCTTTTGTCCTTGACCTTGGTGGCAGGAAACGGTTCTCGCCTCGCTTCTGGATAGTAATAAGGATTGGTGCGCATGTAGGAGGGAGCTTCGAGATACCGTGCCATTGAGGTCTTACTTTGCAGGAAGAGCTGATGACACCAGAGAGGTTGTGGATCTAGGAGTTTGATTGTTGCTTTATGTGTCTGACACTGGTCCAAATCTGGCAGTATGTAGCCACTTCGCTCTTTCGTTGTTGGATACTTCTTGGCAAACTCCTGAGAGACGCGCAACTCCTTGCTTGGTTCTATGGGCGTGATTCTGTGCCGGATGGTTGGTGCTTCAAAGGCAATCTCGTGTTGAGTTTGTGGATCGGGTTCAGGAGAGAGAGGAGGCGAGGGATTAGCTTCTGCAATTCTTTGTGACTCAGGAGAAAATTGTTGTGGAATGAAGGTGGGGTTAGTGGTGTCGAGAGGGTTAGAAGCGGTGGAAGGGAAAAGATAATGTTGGGAGCTGGTACCCCCAGAGCCTGACAAATTGGTTGGTGTTTGAGCTCCTTGCCCTAGGGGTTGGCCTTGAAATGCAGAGCCTTGAGTTACAGGAGGAGGCTATTGGAATTCTGCTCCATCTCCACGATCTGGTCAATCAAAGTGGTGCCCTAAGTCATGGAATTGGGCGTGCTCTGCATGAACCGATGGTGTCGACTGGACAGCGGCCTTTAAGCATTCTTCCAAGGTGGCTATGTGCTGGTTTAAGGCCTCGATGGAAGCAATGTATGATTGTTGTAATTTTGAGTGTGCTCCATCGTGGCTTTCAGCCTTTGGGCCAGCGTTTGATAGGCCACCACTGGAATGGCAGTTCCCTCAGGAATAGCTGGTGGTGTGAAGTCGTTGAAGTCCACCATTTCCAACTGTTCCTTCATAGCGGAACGTGCTGCTTGTGAATCTGCCACAACCTCATCCTTTTCAGCTTTGAGGGTATCAATGGTTTGCTGCATTTTGGATACCTTCAGTTGGAGCTGGTTCTGGAGGTGGAGTACCATCTATTGTTGTTGCTGATTGTAATTCGTTAGGTTCTAGATCTGCAACTGTTGTTCTTTGTTTTTCTCCTCCAGCCTTGGTTTTTCTTTTGAAGGTCCGCCATAGCACCATCATAGAATTGCCACAATATACTGTCCCCCTAGGGTGCCGAAGAGATTGTATTGGAGCTCATTCACCAACCAGACGACTTTTTGGGCTGCAAAGGGTAAGTGCTCCCAAGGACCAATGTCAGGGAGGGTGCGTGTGTAGTTAGGATACGACATTGGGTTAAATGGTAGAAAATCAGGAGCAGAGCTAGACGGAGGTGTATGAAAAGCAGGTGGGGGTGATTGTGGATTGAGGGGTACAAGAGGTAAAGAGGTACTGCATGGTGGAGATTGTTGGATTGGGTTAATGGTGATAGTGGTTGATGGAAGTGCAGTTAGTAATTGTAATGCAAATTTATCTACGTTGACTGTGGAGTCAAGTAGGGTGGAGATTTGTACAGGGGAGGGCTTTTGTGGAAGTGTGGAAGTGAAGCTCGTGTTGAGAGTTAGTGAGGGTGTGGAGGTGGTAGTAAATGGTGGGGGCGGTGGTGGGAGTATGAGAGCAAGCGATGGAGAGGAGATTGTCTGTGTGGACGGAATCACGCCCATAGGGTCAGAGCCGGAAGTGCCTGTCATTTCGGAGCTGCCTGCTGCTGTTGCTACTGCTTGTCTGCGTTGCTAGGCCTGGTGAAGTAAGGCCACTTGCTGCTCTAGGACCTCCTTTGGGACCTGAGATGGTTTAAGGCTCCCTCCAGATTCAGCATATTCCACCCTGATGTCATTGGATAGAATGTCATGTGGGACATCGGCTTTTGGTGTTGATCGCCTTCCCTTTTGGCTTTTTACTAGGTGGGGCTGGTGAGACAGGTTCTGCTATCAGTTGGGGGGTGGCTCACTTTTTTGTGCTTGGATAAACATCCAGCTCCTTGATGGCAGCAGCCGCCCTAGACCCCAATTGTTTGGTGACCAACATGTGGAGGAGATACTCGCATTTGGTAGTTGGTTTTCGGGCTTTCAGAGCTCTGCACAGCTTCTCTGCTACGTTCTCAGCCCACTTGTAATTTTGAGTGGGATCGTCTATGGTGAGGGTCAGAGAAAAGAGGTCGCTCGGTGGTATGCGATCCATCTTGGTGGTATGCACTTCGACCATGGTGACGAGGATTTCTGAGGCGGTCCGTAGATGGGGATCCGTGATGAGGTGGATAGCGATCCCGTCGTGGGTTTGGGCAATGGTTTTGCCGTTGTCTGTCAGAAACTTTGTGAAGTACTTGGCATCATAGCTGGTGCCCTTTCCATGGATTGTCTCTCCGACATTAGGAAAGCCGATGCTCTAGAGATCCCCAGGAGAGATGTAAGAAGTTACTTTTGCAATGAGGTGATCCATGGAGTGTTGATGAATGAGCTCATTATAAAATTTATGGTGATTGGCTCATGAAGTATGTCAGTATTGAGTGTGACTCTACGTGTTCCATGCAATCCAAAAGGTGGTCTTCATCCCTCTTGTATGAATATATAAGCACTTTGTTTTCCATTTGTTGACAATCTTTCTCTCTTTGCACGACTACCAATGTGTCAAGTATGGGTTTTTAGAAGGCTTGGATCTATCCTTTCATTCATTAATATGAGGAGGGGCGAACTTGATTGCATTGTTGAAATGTTCCATAAAAAGAGATTTATCATACCTCTAGAGTCCTTGGAGAGTTTTTCAAGTTCATCAATATCTTTGAAGAGAACAAACGTGTTGCTAGAAAAGAGAAGGTAATAATCTAACTAGTGATGCTAGATAAGTTGTTCCAAGTTGAGATTGCTAGGTTGTATTCATTCAATGAGAGAACTTTCTCATTCCAATCAACACTAGGTCCTTCCTCAACATTCCCAATGCCTTGTGGTGTACTACCATATTAGATTTGAGTCTTTAATCCCTTGCCATTGCACCAAGGATCAAAGCTGATTAGTTTTCCAACAACTTTGCTTCATGAATACTTGATTGTACTAGCATCACTATGTACATCAATTGGCAATGTACATCAAGTTACAACCAAAACTAAATCGGAGTGTGTAGGCTCCCATTTGTGACTACAATATGGAGTACAATGCTCCCTAGTTTTAGAACCCATGAACTTCAAGTTGTCGCTTGTATGTGCAAACATGGAGTTGAGCTCAAAGTTCCATTGGTACAAGAACACTCTTATTTCCCACTTAGGTATGGTCAAGGATAGTTTTCTTAACAAACTCAAAATGATGAAAATATAAGGATCATTCTCTCCAACATGAAGCCAACCATGGTCATGTTAACATGTTCAATGTTATTCTTGTTCATTTTGTGTCCAATTTGAGTTTTAAAAATCATAGTGATATTACTATTCAATAAGCTATATATATTTTCATAATGATTAATGATCTTTGAATAGGTATAAAATTAGAAAACTAAACCATAAACAAAAGCATAATATTGATTGATTTGTGTGTGTGTGTGTGTGTGTGTGTGTGTGTGTGTGTGTGTGTGTGTGTGTGTGTACATCATTCGAAAGCAATCAAATATTTTACTTTATAGTAACTCACTCACTAAAATTTTCCATCTAGCATGTATGAAGCTAGTAATTAATTTCTGGTTTGTATCCTCATTTTTAAATCACGAATTCTTTAAGTTCGATTTTAACTCCATTGCAACTTCATCACTCATTATTTTCAAAAACCAAGGCTTCTATATTGAAAAGAAAACTATTTAAAAACCATTTTTAAATCTTGAACACTTTTGTCAAAACATAGGGCCAACTACTTAAGTAATTGTTGAGTAATAAATTTTCAGGCTATATGCTTCAACTTGAACTCTTTAAAAATTGGTCTTTTGAGTATCACTTTGGAAAAAGTATCCACAAATCAATTAAATATTGAGATTAGAGCCTCGAAATTCATTTTTAAGTTGTTGTCTTACAGATCATTGGGAAACAACAAGTTCAAAAATCTTTTTGTGTGAAGTTTTTCAGTGGTTTCTTTTATTGGCTACACAATTATACAAATATAAAACATATAATGGTTGAGCTGCTGACGTATGTAAGATTTCATATGCACGCATCAAAGAGCTAGCTTTTATTTTGCAAGATAATTGGTTTTAGTAGTTTGATAAGTGGTGTGCTAGTTATCAACTACTTTTGTCTCATTAAGATAGAATAATATTCCACCAAACCACTCAAAGAAAATTTAGGATATAATATGACAATTGGTTTTGAGTAGAAACAGTTAGAGTAGAAAAAATCTTTCTTAGCTGGATTTGTATGGAAACATTAGTGATTGACTCTGAAAAGTTCTCTTGGAATGTGCATAAAATCATGAGAACTATAGTTAATTACATTTACCATTTTAATAGATTGGTTCATGTTGTCAATGACTTTTTTTTTTAACCAATCACCAAATTTTTCATTGTATCACATGTCATAGCTTCATTCGTCCACTCTATAATTTGTGATGAGGAAAAATATTTTATTCTTGAAAGTTCATAATAACTCTTACATGTATTGCATCATATACCAGCATAGAAAATGTATTGAAACATGTTAAAGCCCATCTTGACATGATAACTTGAGCTCCTCAAACTACAAGGATGGTACAAGAGATGAATGTAGAACAACACCTCAGATTTGAATGATGATGATGACAACACTCCTTTGTACTCTCAAAGGAGGAGTCATTGCCAACAGAGCCCACATTTCAACTTCAAGAAAAAAGAAGAATGCACCTTGCAAAAATCACATGACCTCGTTATCAATGAAAGCAATAAGAATTTATTTTATACTTAGAAGCAGACTGTAGATATCACTCTACCACCTTCTCCTTTTGATGTGGAACCTCTCAACATCATACAAAATGTAAAATGTGCAAAGTAAGTCCAAAGCCACAAAATTTCAAATTCATTCCTAGTACATTCTAGGGTTACTTATTTTCTAGGTATAGCTTGCTTCATTGAATATTGTGTTCACAACTAACCAACGAAATATTTAATGTTTCAATTTTGAGCTGATAATTCTTGGGTGGGAATTTTTTTTTCAAATTCAAGCACTTTTAAAAAAGCCAATGAAGTAGTATACTTATTTTTTTTTACCATTCAAACAATTGGTTTGATTAGATACTTTAGTGACTTTTTCCTATAAGACTTTTGTAATATTGAAGTCTATTTTTGAATTCACCTCTTACTCTTCCCTTTATGGAGACTTGACAATGTTAAAATTGTAAAATATAGCTTAAAGATTCTTGACACATGGCATCATACGGATTGCCAAGTGTCTCACTATCATGTACATAGTTACTTAGTGATTAGAAGTCAATGGATCCACTTTTAGTCAAGATTATCTGGTGGTTGTTGAGCTCCAAGTTGAGCCTCTGCATTATAGAGATTTTTGGTAAGATTTGCCACCAACTACACGAGTCAACAAACTCCAACCACCAAGCATGCTTAATTAGGGAATTTGAGGTGAGATTTTGGTTAAACCTAATGTCATAAGACCTTAATCCTCATATCCAATCTCATCTATTACTCTTTGATGAGAATCCATTGTACATACTTTTGCGATAAACAATTTTTCAACATTGGTGTTAAGGCCAAGTAGATGATTGATATTTTGAGTAATCTTTAATTTTATGCTTTGATATGAAGTTAATGAATATAAATTGCTATTCAAACATGCCTTAGGTTAGGATGACAATGATTTTCATGTGATTGGAGGTGTTTTAGAAGCAATTGCCAAATTAGAAGATTTCTAGCAAAAAATTGGGCCTTGGCATTTTGTGAGTAAATTTTTTGCGAGTTTTTTGCTTGCCATGATTCAACAAAAAGATGGCACATGGTGTGCTACCTTGTTTATGCCACTAGTTGAATGTCTATCATTTAGAATTGTGGTTTGGTACATAGTTAAAAATCCCACAATCGAATACCAAAGTAGAAAGACTTTTAAATTAAAATTATTTTGCATAGCACGCCAGTGTGCCAAGGGATTCCGCCCGAAAAAAAAATTGCAATGAAATCTCATAACACGTCGACATGCTATCTTTGGAGGCTACAAAATAAATTTTTCTTTTTCATTTAGCACGTCAGCGCGCTATCTTTGAAGATTGCATTTTTTTTTTTCTTCTAGCCGATTTAAGTAGCACACCTGCGTGCTATGTTTGGAGGTTGCAAAAAATATTCTGAAATATTGTTTTTACTCAAAATTTGGTTTTGAAATGTGTAAAAAGACCTTTTCTATATTTTAATTAAAAAGTTTTAACCTATCAAACCTATAATATACCCACAAAAATATGATGTAATACTTTAAAAAAAGATATTGTTCATGACAGTGATGGTTTGATACATGAATTGCCACATAGAGCTTAATTTGGAACTCCCATTATCACATAGACTGTAATAAAGAATCTTGCACCAAGTAGTGATGGTGTCTACATCGGACCACGTATGTCAGGATGAACTAAGTCTAGCAGATCTTTAGGTATATGTTCTTGATTCAACTTAAATGGCCTTCTAGTATGCTTTCGGTAAACAACATGGTCGACAGTTCGATAGTTAAAATCAAGAACTGAAGAGAGCTTAGACATCTTAGCAATTGACATATAATTAAGGTGGCCAAGTCTATAATGCCAAATCAATTATTTATTCAGAGACACTGAATTGCTTAAAGCACGATCAATCGTAGAGCAATCGTAGAGTAACAATGAGTAAGCCTATAGAGATATCCTTGTCTCTTTTCAAGTTTATCAAGAATCTTACATGTGTTTGTTTTGAACTCTACCTTATGTCCCAAATTAGTAATTTGACTGACCAACAATAGATTTGTTGTCAGATTTGGGACATACAATACATTTGGTATGAGCTTCGATAGTCCATGCTGCAAATTCAGTCTGACAGTACCTTCACCTTTGATCATGTGTGAGTTGTGGTCTCCGAGGTGAACGAACTTCTTGGTGTTGTAGGCCGAATAATCGATAAACCATTCTTGATGGCTTTTCATATATTGTGTCACTCAATAATCGAGGAACCATTCTTCAACTTGATTGACATGGTGATGGTTCACCATGAAGACATTTCGCTTGTCATCATCTTCAACATTTTGCTTCGAATCGATAGCTACGTTGGCTTGTTGATCCAGTTGTTTCTTCTTATTGTTGTTGAACTTCACTCCAAGAAGATCCACAAGAGCAAGGGCCGAGCCATTGAGGCTCACTTATGATGGCAAAGGTGTGGCAGTCCCGGATCTCGTGATTCATCTGTTTGTAGTATTTGCAGAACATTCTTTTCTTGTTCTGAGTAGGTTGCTGATTTTGGTTCTGACCTTGCTTCTGTGACTGCTTTTGATTGTTGTCGAATTGTCTGACAACCTTCTTCTTTTGTTGCTTCTTCAAATTCTTCTTTGAAAATATAGCTTGTGAGTCATTGATGGAGGACAAGGATGCTCCATTTCTTCAAGTTTCCTCCTACAACATCATTGCTACGACTCTAGACAAAGTAATATATGAGTGAGTTGAGATCATCATCATCCAATTTTCATAAGAGGATGACAAGCTAGACAATAAATTCATGATAATGTCCAAATCTTTGATCATGGAACCTGTTGCTGCCATCTGCTCTAGCAGAGTCTTAAATTGATTAATGTGATTCTGGACATAATCACCTTTTGACATTCTGAGTGAGAAGAACTTTCTCCTCAGATGCAACTTCAAAGTGACATTTCTCACTTCGTAAAGTGTACTCAATATATCCCAAGCTTCTTTTGAAGATTGGACTTGTCTGATGTGGCCAATCTTTGTGTCAGGTGTCAAGGGTAATCAAGGCAAAAGCCTTTCCATCCCTGTGTTTCCACTTGGAAATGGTCTGCTCATCGACACTGGGAATTAGTTCCATACCAACGATTATTTCCCGCAACTCACCTTTATCTTGAATTTCTATAAGTGGTAAGTCAAACCATCGAGTTTGTCTACCATTAAATCAGAGTGTAATTGCAAATCTATTAGAAAGTTTGAAATGAGTGTATGCAAATAGTAGATCATATGCTTTCAAATAATTCAATAAGTGTCTACTCTATATTAAAACAATCGTTCTGATACTATAGGCTCTATCGACCTGACTGCTCAGCCACCAAGCTCCGATACCATGTCGGTATCAAATAAAGAAATCAGATAGCATAGAGTACTATTTTGATACGATGTTGAAAATATTGGGGAAGGTTGTCCAATAATTCTCAATGCATGAATCTACTTCTATCGCATTCAAGCCCCCTTCGATAATTCGAAGATCGCCCTACTTGATCCTAGTTTCGAAGTCGTTGGGATCAAAATAGTTAATTCCATAAACATGCATGAATATGATTGATTTAGATTTAAATGTGGAAGCTTGATTAGATCAGATCTTAGAACATTACAATTGACACAAATTATCAGTCATATAATTAGTTTAATCTATGAATCAGTTTATGTGCAAGAAAACAACTCAAACGATATGAAAACCATGTAAACGACATGACACGATAGTACTTGGATTTATGGAATGAGTTTGACTTAGTCAAAGAATGTGTACAAGTCTGAATGCAGTTACATGGGTGATCTTTCTGATACAATACATGGGCGATCTTTCTGATACAATACAAAAAAAAGATCAAATAAGACACAAGTAAAATAACGTAGCATCAGAGTGAGAGAGTAACTTCTATGGTTATCATATAATTGAGTGTCTCTCTATGGTGAGGATGTAATTGAGTAACTTCAATGGTTATCGAATATACACATGGCTATCTGATTAAAAGAATGTTTAATCTGTATTTTTACAAATAGAATTAAGGCACTACGTGCAGTTAGCAGTCCCTATTGGATATAATGTGATTCTATTAGAGATTTTGTCCGAGCGTGATAGAAGTAGTCTCCTTGTTGAGCCACTGAATGTCCGAGTTGAGTACTTGAATCGATAGTGGTAAGTCGAATAGTCAGCATCAGCAAAATAATAGATGAATGGCCAATAGTTTGACTTAACGAGCGCTTCGGCTCTGGTTGAGATTTTAAAGAGCGCTTTGGCTCCGGTTGAGATTTTAACGAGCAAGAAAATGGTGGTACTCAGATTATTAGTTGGACTTGATAGTTCGACGGTGTCAACATAACACTGTCATCGAATCCTTTGTATTTATGTAGACTATTAGAAAACAAGTGTATTTTTGTAGCATATGCGACTGTACAAATATTTACAAGTAATGAATGGATCTAGATTAGCGGAGAGATAGGGATGGAGAGGATAGGAATCCAACATTATCTAGTTAGTATCTTATTGTAACTAGAGACAAAATGTAGTTAGTATCACATGGCATGCCATGTGCTACATAATCGGTGAACCATGGGTATAATGAAACTTGCAAAAAATTACTCACAGATTGTCAAAACCCCAAAAATTGGAGTGCTAGTTTGATCTTTCTTGTTGATTGTGCAATTTTAAATGCTTGCTTGGTTTGTTGTGAAAAAATTGAAATCCTAAAGCATAAAATTTATCATGTTATCATAGCTAGATCCAAGCATTCACCTAGTTTGATAACAAATAGCAAGTTTTGAGTGCAAGATTGTTATCTTTTAATATTTAGCATAAACTTGATTGGGACTTAGGCTTCAATTCATGTTCAAGAGGCTTCAACCTACTATATATGAGGTTCAATAATTGTGATGGAACCAAAACTTTGAGGTGGTACCAAATTAGAAAGATTTACTCTTTTGTGACTAAGTGCCCATCTAGAATCACGTGCTAGAAAAATAGATTTGAATACATCTCACTCCATGAAATTCCAATGACTCATTTGAGATTTCATATACGATATGTGGCTTAGTGAGCATCTTGATTCCGGAGCCACTCAACACATGACCAGTCGTATTGAATACTTCCAGTCCTATATGCCTTAGAAGGCTTGTCACCTTGGTGACAACAACACACATGCTATTGGAGGTGAAGGCACCGTAAGATTACACTTCTAAGATGATCAGTCAAAACTACTCTATGAATATGCTTTCTGTCAACAAAATTATTGATTTAGAACATAGAGTAGAATTTAAAACTGATCATTGCAAAATTGTCAATAGGACAAACAAGATTCTTGCACTTGGAAAAAGACACGGATATTTGTATAGACTGAGTCATTGTTATCCTGCTATGAATCAAGCCCCGAATACTTCTGTTTAGAGTAATAAAGAATCAATTTTGCACAATAGGCTTGGACATATGAATCACCCATTTGTTACGAACATGTTTAGCTAGATATTTTATTACATTCATTGATGAATACTCAAAAAGAATAGCTGTATATTTCATCAAGTATAAATCAGAGATTTTTAGCATCTTCAAAGCTTTCAAGGAGTGAGTTGAGAAGGAAATTGGAAAAAGGATCAAACCACTAAGATCAGATAAGAATGGAGAGTATAACTCAATCCTTTTCAAGAGTATTGTCTTTGCCAAAGCATTGAAAAACAATTTGCCACCCCAAATTCGCCTTAGGCTAATGAACTTGTTGAGAGGAAGAACAAAGCTTTAGTCAAATTGGCTAAGTGTATGCTTGCTCATGAATCAATGCCTAAATGCTTCCTGGTTGAAGCTGTATCTAGCCTACAATCAAAATAGATTTTGGACTAAAGGCCTCTTAGGTAAAACATCTCATGAAGTCTAGATATGCTCCAAATTTTCATTGAAGCACCTTAGAATGTTTGGATGCATTGCTTATGCACAGATTCCGACTAAGACCAATCAAAAGCTGGACTATCTCAGTATCCTTTTGGCCGATTTCCAATGACAAGTCTTTGGATATTCCATGAATTGACTCAATTTATGCACACTAAAGCTCAAATCCGGCATAGTAATTGTCAACCATATGAGGGAGCCAATAAGACTCCTATAAAGGGTGATGTCATCGAAGGATCCTTCATTCCCTATGATAGGATCTTTTACAACTTTCTCCATGGGAGTATCAATTCTCTTGCAATTTTTGATATGAAATTTTTTAAGCATAGAAAGCATATCTAGATTGACTAATGAATGCATGATCTTGATAAAGTTATACTTCTAGGCCTAACATGTAGTGAAGCTCACCTAGATCTTGCATTTTGAATTCACTACCTAATGCATTTTTTGTCTCATCAAAAAGTTTAATGCAATTTCCCCTCAAGATGATATCATCTACATAAATTATGAGAGTAACAAGATTGCTATTTACAAACTCTATATACAAGTATAAGGGAAGCTCCTTAGATCCTGCTTACAAATCCCAAACACAAAGGATAACACACTATGGAGAAACCACCTAACCAAGTAGAAGCATCCAATCAAACTCTAGAAGCCACACCCCCAAGCCAAGGAACAAGAAGCATGAATGTAGAGTGAGAGCCTAACAATGAATCCACAACCATAATGAGGAGGAGGACGAGTTTGGACCCAATATATAGATCCAAAAGCATCCTGGGCACTTAGCCATGCATAGTCCTAAGTTCCCTATACATAGATTCACCTGGAATAGAGTCCTACGCATGGACCAACTATTCATAGAATTGCTATTGATAACTCTACACATGCATACACTGTCTCATACCTTGTCTAAACTCCATTTAGTGTGTTTTGGGCCTCACATGGATATTAGTTACTTTCGGGTCACGTCTAGTATGACGTGGCATAACTAATAACTTGTTTCACTGGAGTACCATGTATCCAAGACTAGGAGTATACTGTGTACTGGTCATGGACATAACATTCTTCCCTCCTTAAACTGTTTCTATCCTTAGAAACTAAAATTCGAGAAATTCTTCTTTATGCTATCAACTCTCTCCCACGAATCATCATCCTCAGTACGACCCTTCCACCGAATTAAGCACTTAGAGATAGAATGATTTCTCAATCGTTTATCTCTGGTTCTGAGCACTTTCTCAGGTTCCAAAGCTACACTAAGCGACAAATCTTCCAAATGGAATAAATCCTCATCCGATCCAACTGTATCACCATCATGTAAACTTAGTTTCAAACGACTTACATGAAATACTTGGTGTGTAGTCGATTTTCCTTGAAGAAATTGAGTTCATACGCCAAAGAACCAATTCTACGTACAATCCTGAAAGGTCCACAATAGCGGATAGACAACTTATAATGCTTCCCAGTACGTAATGTCTTAGAATCTTTTGGAATCCTAAGATATACCCAGTCATCAACTTTAAAATCTCTTGGAGATCTCTTAAGATTGATATAGTGTCTAGCTCTATTCTGAGCACCTCGGATACTATCCTTAGCCACTTGCAACATTTCTTGCATATCATGCAAAAAATCAGCAACCTTCTGGATCTTAATAGACTTCGTCTCAACATTTACTGGAGATCTAGGTTGAAAACCATACATAAGCATAAAAGGAATGTAACCTGTAGCAGAATGTTTTCTACTATTATATGCAAACTCAACTAGTGGGAGATAATCTTCCCAATGAGATTGCCTGTGAGAAACATACGTCCTCAAAATATCTTCCATAGTTTGATTAGTCCTTTATGTTTGGCCATCTAATTTAGGATGATCAAAAGAACTTAAACTTAAAGAAGTTTCCAGTTTCTGGAATACTGCTGATCAAAAGTGAACCGTGAACTTAGGATCTCTATCACTAACAATATCACTTGGCAGACCATACAACCGAAATAATCTTTCAACAAAGATCTGGGCTAAATCAAAAGCCTTTATAGTTGAGTTGATTGGTATGAATGCATCTAGCTTAGTTAACCGATCCACTACAACCCAAATAGAATCATTTTCCTGTTGGGTCTTTGGAAGTCCAACTACAACATCCATAGATATGCTTTCCCATTTCTTATATGGGATATCTAACACATGCAACAAACCACCAGCCTAATGGCGTTTGGCCTTTGCTAGTTGACAGGGCTTGCATTTAACAACATATGACTCGACATATGGCTTGAGCTTTGGCCAATAAAATTTTCTTTTAACCAAGTCCAGAGTCCTGTGTATACCGGGAGGTCCTACATAGGGTATGTCATGACATTCAAACAAAATCTTCTGTTTGAGCTCATCATCCCCCAGTACACAAACTTTTCCATTTCAAAATAGCAATCCATCTCGAATGGTGAACTGTTCCACAATCTTCTTATCTTTCTTAGTTAGTCGAGTCCCCTATGTTTCTGACTCAACACTGTCTACATTTCTTCTGGTCTGAACAATGTTCCAAATTGAAGTACTTGAGGCTCCTCTTCAAGTCCAAGTACAATATCCATCACATCTTGGAGAATCAAAATTGATTCCATCCTCACCTTTCAAATAGAATAACTGGAGGTGTTCAATCTCTCACCATGCTCCAAGAGAAAGGACCCCATGGATGTCATAATCACTTGAGAAATTGACTTGTGATCGATCCAAAAAACAAGTACAGATGTTGCTTAGTTCTCAAAAAAGGATTTGATAATGGTGTCCAACTAAAACCAAATTGAGATCTTGCAACAAATTTGAGAGTACAATCTCAATAGCTATGACAATCTCTCTCAATCTAGATCTAGCTTCACTTCAAAGATGAAGTAGCATAAAATTTTGATCCACCTTATTCTAAGCACGTGTAGAGCAATCAAAGATACCACAAAAGACACAAATCTACTTGATTTGCATGAAACTATGTGGCTATGGACTCAAAATCACACCTAGTCAAGATTGGCAAGCGAAAACATGAGTTTTTGGATCAAACAAGCAGTTATGAGTCAAACTTGATGTGTCCAAGCCATACTTTTTATTTTATTGGCCAAGAGATTTATAAGACCTAGGTTTAAAAGCACATAAATTTGTCAAGCGGTCGTCTAAAATCAATATTTAATACCATTGTGTTTCAGGTTTTGTAAGAATATATGTTTTTATGTCTTTTCTTTGATAAAGTTACAATCATATTGCACAACAATTTTAATTTCTAAAAAACTTTTTTTTTTAATAAAATAGAAGTTTGATCCTTGGAGTCTTCAAACCAATTTTTGGACAAAGTGCAAATGGTATCTCATGGCTATCTTGTTGTTATCAACTTAATATGCTCATGACTCTATATTGTCTTGATATTGTTCACATCCTGTGCTTTTATTTATTTTTTCAGTTTTTTCATCCTATATACTAAGTATCCTACTATTATATGTCGAATAGTGTTGGTAGTATCATCACATGCTAGTGAAATTATCAAAGAATTGTTAACCAAATTTTTATATATCTATAGACAATACATATTGAATGTCTAGTATTGAATTCTGCAAGCTTGAAGTGTCTTCTTGTCATTGCAGTATGATTAGGGCATGTCTATAGTATGTGGCCGACTAAAATCACCTTACTAATGCCTCTCATAACTTAAATGTCAATGTGAGTAAACTTTGGTAGACGAGTTTTTTTTGAATCTTGCAGACCTAGACTATAAAGACATAAATCCTCCATAGCCATGTTCTGGTTCAGCCCAGATAACTGTAACAATAGCATAGTGCACCCTTGGGTATTAAGTTTCCAAGAAAAATCTTATGTTTTTTCTATTAAATTATTCACACCTATCAAGAAATATTGATTTTATTTCAATTGATTAAGAGGTAGCAATGTTATGCTTGAAGTCTACAAAGCATTTTTTTGGTGAAGGGTAAAATGACTGAAATTGTTTTCAAACTTTGTCTAGCAAATTCAACAATAATAATAAAAAAGCTACACTCTTGGTCCAGTTTCATCTACCACTACTCAATATCCATTTCAACCCATGGGATGGAGAGCTGGTATTGTTTAGCTCTCAAACTATGGCCTTAACTTATGTGAGTCCTTGTGACTTGCCTTTGAACATAAAATCTCATTTATGTACCTTCCATGTTAACTTTTTTTTTAAAGCACGATATAATGCACAAATATATGAGTTAATCTTTTGTGCCTTGTAGTAATCAAATTCTTAATCTGAAAATTTTTTTTTTTCAGATTATTGGATAGAAATATCCGCAACAAGGTTTCCATTAAGTAGTAATAGATCAAAAAAAAAAATTACAACCATAAGATAAAGAGCTAATATAGTCCAATTCTTAAAGCATGGCCTTGACTTTTCTAAATATTGGTGAGTACCAGATATTATGATTTATGAGTAGAAACTATGATATGATTAGTTAACTGTCGATTTTCTCAAGTTATCTTGGAAACCACACCAAGTATACTCTTTATTAGTGCCCTTGTCAATGAGCAAAATTTAAAAATCCGTCTACATTTTTCTACACACAAAACAAACTCCTATTGTGCCACATAGAACGATTTCACATTATTGAGTTAAACCACATCAATGTTGAACCTCATAGGTATAGAACCCCTTGATGATGTTGATATATCATAATTTACATCAATACTATTCATTAAAAAATTTCTTCGTGATTGAGGAGAATTTTTGCCATTATGATAACTTAAAAACACCAAAGACCCATAGGGGTTACTAGAAAAACTTGTGGAAAAATGTATAGGATGATGTTGATGAACAAGTTGATAACAAAACCTAATTTTGCAACTCTTTCAAATTGTAATTTAGATAGCTGTTGAGAGCTTCATAATAAAGACTATTCTATGCCTTGAGGTTTAAAGTTTGAAAAGGTTTTGTGGGTAGGACGTGCTTTCAAGTTTATGGCATCAAACATACTTTGGTATGAAGCTAATAATCAAAGTAACTTATTTGAGAGAGAGAGAGAGAGAGAGAGAGAGAGAGAGAGAGAGAGAGAGAGAGAGAGAGAGAGAGAGAGAGAGAGAGAGAGAGAGAGAGAGAGAGAGAGAGAGAGAGAGAGAGAGAGAGAGAGAGAGAGAGAGAGAGAGAGAGAGAGAGAGAGAGAGAGAGAGAGAGAGAGAGAGAGAGAGAGAGAGAGAGAGAGAGAGAGAGAGAGAGAGAGAGAGAGAGAGAGAGAGAGAGAGAGAGAGAGAGAGAGAGAGAGAGAGAGATTCTAATGTTAGGATACTCAAGCACATTAGTTGGAAATTGTTGCATTTTGATCTACAAAAAGCTAAATTTCACGATATGAATATTTTAGATATCTTTACTAAAAAATCCCATTAAGAGTACTGTCTTTAACTACAACTTTTCCAACTCACAACCAATAACCTTTTATCAATCTTACATGATATTAGTGTGATTGTTGGGTGGAATCAAACTATGGACCTACATCAGACAACATGAGTTATTGGCAAACACCACTTCTTGAAAAACTAAAACCAATTATTGTGCACAAAAAACTGGGCTCTTTGATGTGCGCATATGTGTGGGTTGGTTTTGAACTAAAACATTAGGTATCAATTTTAAAATATGGTAGATAAATATATGAAGTATCACCTACTTCTAATTCACATCTATAAGATGTAGCTTTGTATATATGTGTAGCCAAAACATGAATTATTGGGAATCTTTAGGTGATAAGGTTTAAGTTATTTTTTAATGCTAAAGAAGACAACAACTTGAAAAAAATATGAAGCTCTTATTTCAAACTTAAATATTTTTTTGAAATTTGAGTTAAAATGATGTTCACAAGCTCGCACTTGGAAAACATAGAATTCAAAAATACAACCTAAATATGAATACCTAGCAAAGACTTAAGTGATTGACCCTATGTTTTGACAAAAGCATTTTGAACTAGACTACTTAGTTTCATTCCAAGTCTAGATTTTAGCATGGAAGTAATGGTTCATGGAAATAATGAACAAGACGCTTGCAATGGAGATGACATCAAACTCAAAGAAATTATGATGTGAAGATGAGAGTGCAAGCCTACCACTATCTACTAGTTTCATAATGCCACATGGGTACATTTACATTGACTGATATGGTGAAGATTTCCTTGACATGAAAAGTAAAATATAGTGCAACATTTTTTTGAAGATTATACACACACACACAACAGTAACAACAACAACAACAATGTTGTGTTTTTGCTTCTTGTTTTGTGATTAGACATGCATGACCAAACTATGGTAGTTTAAGAATGTTAGAAGCTATATATTTGACAATTTGATACTTGACACTTTTCTTTGAAAGATTTATGTTGCTATTGTGAGATTATTCAATAGTTATTGAAGTGATAAAAAATCACATAAAGTTTAATATAAGTAGAATTATCATAAATTATGCACTTTCTATAAGTCAAATTTGAGAAAAAGACAAGAAGAGCATTCAAGATATCACCATGGCCATGGTTAGCTCCATGTTAGAGAGATAGATCATTGCTTATTAGTCATTTTCAAAAAAGCTATGAATAATCCATGATCATGTTAAATTGGAGTGCTCATATTCCAATTAAGACACAAACTCTAGAAGAAATTTGCACACACAAGGGACACCTTTGAGCTCATGACACCAAAACCAAGAAGCTCTATGCTCCATATTGTGGTTGTAATTGGAAGCTTGTAGTTGCATATTTGGTTCTATTTGTAATAGTGTAAATTATCATAGATTTTGATGCTAGCACAATCTAGTGGACAAAAAAAAGTGCTCAAGAATTTATTTTTGATCCCTGATACATATGACTCGTGAAAAACTGACACATACAAACAACCCAATTGTTGAAATTCATTTTTTACTGTTTCATTTTAGATTTAGAGGTTTTTTATAAGGCTCAAAATCAGGTGGTTTTAGCTATAAATCTAAAGTTTTAAGGTTTTATTTTAACCTTTTACCAATTCCACAATAGTTTTATGGGTTTTTTATAAGGTTAGTTTGAAACTTTGTTACGAGCATTGACATATGACATAAAAGGTTTGACCTTAGTAATGAGCATATTCATTTTCCTTGTAACTTATTTTAATTAGCATTTGATAGCATGTGTTGGATCATAATCACCTCATAATCAACAAGCATTCAAGTGGGTAATCTATGGTTACTAACAATTCATTCCTCGAGTAGCGAGCTCATTGGTAGATTTTTTAGATATCCAAGATTTTGAATAGGGTGTAGGCACATGGTCTATGGGACCGAACCATGTTACATTGAAAGTTTCAAAAAGTGGCAAACACTGATTTTCAAAAATTCAGTACAATATATTTAGGGATTAAAGAAGTTTTCGAAATGGGATCCATAGTGGCGATGATGTGCTCCTCATGAGATATGCTATTGGCTTCAACTAGTAGTGTAATGTTCTCAGCAAACAATGCATGATTTAAAGAGATGTAAATTGTACTTGGGTACAAAACCCATTATTCTAAAGTGAAATTATCACAATTTTTAATAATAATAATACTAATCTATAAGAGAAGATTTAAATAATTGGCTACAATAGTACCTATACAACCATCAAAATTGAATACTTCAATTAATAATATAGGTGAGTTAAGTTTCATGTTCCAACTTAACCTATATCGTAAATGCAACAAAGTTCTTAACATTAAAGAAAGGCCCAATACATTTGGTAACTCAAAGTATCCTAGAAAAAAAAATTATATGTTTTGACTTGGAATGGGAATCCAAAGAACCAACTAGATGCAAGAAGCTCAAGAATTGGAGTAGGTTTTTGGGAAGATTCATTTAAAAAATTTGTGCATCATGCCCAATGCTTAAATAATATCGCTACACAATTAATAAAAAAACAATATGATTTTGCCCACTTCAACAATTTCATTGTTTAAGCAAATCCTTTTGATGCTTTGGTAGAATTGCATGCGAACATTGTCATCAACAATGCAATCTAGATCTACCATCTTGTCTTAACCACAATTGGTATAGACCAGACAATTCCTAATTTTGGAGCAAAGGTCCCAAGACAGTAAATACATTTAGAAAGGAAACCATAAGCACTTTAGAGGACATACAGACATGTATTATTGGTAAAGAAAAAGGCTGAGCATGATATTTGATTTAGACCCATGCCCACGTGTTGCTTTGAATTTAAGAAAACTATCTCTAGCGTCTAGCTATATTGCCACTTTAATATCTAGCTTCACAATTCTGATTTATTGGATTATATGCCTCGTGTTGATATTAATTCACAATCTCTTATTTTTTGGGATGTATTTCATGTTTTGAATTTCAAGAAAACTACGCAAAAATCGCCCACTTTGAATTAGCAATTGACTTAAATTTTGAAAAATAATGAAGGAAATTAAAATCTAAAGACATTTTTTTCTCTAAAGCTCATGCATTATTACATCAGGCCGACTATTATTTCTAACTTATCTTGGCCTATAGGTAAACTCTAGAAGCAATTAGTCATGGTTCATTACCCTATTATGATTCGATATGTAGTTGTATGAACATTGCATTGGTATTATTCAATAGGAATTCTATCGATGGAATATCATTTAGAGAAAAAAAAAATTCGAAGACTAAGACGTGTCACACAACACACTCAGCATCTTGATTTCAACTTGATTGTGAATTTTTGAATATTGGTATTACTTACTATAAGAGATATAATAAAGTGAGCCCATATGTTTGTGAAAGTATCTAGCCACAAAGTTTTCACAAACTTCCATGGAACAATTGTTCGTTGATTCCACCACACCATTGCTTTAAGACATCTAAATTAGGCAATCCTCTCTCCTCAACCCTACTCAATGTTATAATTTCCATTTTCTCGTCTTACAACCCCCTTAACCATCTCACTTCAAGATATCTTATACTCCAACTATGAGCTTGTTTCCAAACAATATCTTCGAATTCCTAACCAACACCATATTTTTAATGATAGAATATTTTATTGAAAAATTGGTGGTGACCAAGTAGGTTCGAAGTAGTTCTTATGGATCATAGCCTTTAACTCCCAAACTTGAATACAAGTGAAAAAAGAACGAGAGCAAGAGACTTACTAAAAAATGAACTAAAACATTGGAGAACATAGAAGAAATGCAAGTTGAAGATAGTATAAAAAGGAATGGGAGCTAGTTGGAACATCGTAGGCCAAGAAGTTAACTGAATTTGCTTTGTATAAAAATTGCTTCGAAATAAAGAAAATTCCAACAAGCTAAGATAATACAAAAATGACCTAACCATGAACTATCAAATAAGATGGAAAAATCTAGATATAGGAAGATCTATGAACTAATGAGACCAATTTTTTTGGCTTAACATTAACTGGAGAGTCAACAATTACCCCAAATAAGTGCAAAAAAAAGTTTGCAAACAAAAACAATCAAACTAACCATATCCAGAGTTTCACAAGATTCATGCATTGGCAATTTGGTCAAAACATGCGGGCTCAAACAATAAAACTTGCAATGAGTGTCAACATAAGGAAAAAAAAATTTCTCATAAATTGAAGTATTGTCATCTTGGGCTTTGCATACAAGCATTTGAATGCAATTTCAGGTCGATTTTGAACTTGCCATATTGTGTACCACTTTTCTTAATGAGGTAATATTCTATTGCATTTACACTCAAAATACATGAAAGTTAACTTGGGAACTACTTTGCTAGTAGATATGGATCAATTGACACACAAAATTAACAATTAAATAAAACCTGATAATCACATAAACAATTTAAATAGAAGCAAATAAGAGGACAAGGAAAATTGAGAAAATGCTCTAATTATAACTTTTAGCAGTTTGATAGTTTTAATATCATATTTGTTTAGGTGTGCTTCTATATTAGCTTCTCTTCTTTTAAAGTTGCTTCAATTAATGAAGATTGAAATGGGTATGAGGTGTGAAATTTATGTACCAACAATGAATACCTTTGCTAGTAAGATCCTTATGATATACATGGTTTGACTAGAATGTAGGTGCATGGTCTTTGGCACCAAACCATGTCATTGACATCGTATGTCAAGGAGGTTTTAAGATACTTGAATTGTTTATATTGTGCTTCACGAAATGGTTATATCTCATCAACATATAACCAACCAAACAAATCTTGGAAGGTTAAATCAAAAAAATTATTTAAAACTACTATAAAAGTGCGTAGTATAAACAAAATTGTGAGCATAAGTATTACTCGACATTGTTTTTTCTTTCTAAGTTACTTGAAAAAGTTGTAGGTGCCAAATAAGCACATGAGTGACTGAATGTTTGGTGTCGGTTTTACTAGAACCTATGTTGTTGTCAAGGTATCTTTATTGTCAACAAATATTGTGGATATGAAAACATAGATTCCCAAAACAATAATCAAGAAACATGTTGTCTTATATTCATGCTCAATTCATATTATCACATCTATCCACACACCAACATAACTTACAATAAAATGAACATATGCTTTCAAAAAAAATTAAACATTTTTTTTTCACATGTAATTTTCATGTCAAAATATGCAATTGATAAAAATTATCAAATAGAATTTCAAATCTTGGTAAATTCAAGGAGCTAAAGTCATCAAAATGGGAAGAAATTAGCTAGAAAAAAAAGAGATGACAATGGATGGTATTAACTGATAGTCACTGGAACTCAGCACACACTTATTGCAACAATCACTTGTTTGTAACTTTTAGACGTTAGATTGTCATTTCCAACTCTGATGCTAAATCTTCAATAGTAAATGCTAATTCTCATGCACATAATTTTGGTTTTGAGAAGGCTATCCATGTCTTTGTTGGCTCTTTTAGTGTTTTGCTAATTTCATGAAGTTAATTCACTTTACAAATGTACCATATTTTCTTAAACATGGACGTTTCCAATCAGTTTTCACTTTCTATGCTACAATAAAATCCACAACATAATAATCTACTACATAGATGAGTGTTAAGATGACCTACATCTCTTCTATGGCTTTGTATGTGATTATTAGCAACTATACTCAAGGATTTGGTTATGATTCAATGGCTTAACTTTGATTATAACTAATTTTTTTTTTCTTAAGATGTTAGAAACTCCAGCCCCATTTTCCAGCAATAAAGAAGTGATCTCGGTTGTATTTATTTGTACTCGTTACATGTTGATTGCTTGGCTTCAAGAGCCACCTTTGAGTGTAAGAAAGTTTATTGATTTCCCCCTAATTAATGCACTAATAGACCAATCTATTCTATCTACTATCATCTTCTGTGAATGTCTATTTTATAAGTCACAAGTCACTTATGGACGTTATTGTTAGATTTTTCCAAACTAGTTGCAAAAAGTTGAATGTCATTATTTCTAGTTGTAATCTTCTTTTCAAAGAGATTTATTTGTTTTGTTTATTAGGGCAAAATACTTTTCACATAGTCTCTATGATATGCATTTGCCTTTATTTATTTATTTTGAGTCATTCTTTTCACACAACACATCTTTCTTTTACTACCCAAGTTTCAAAGCCTACTTCCTACAACTATGTTTTGGAAGGTACTTGATACTTAAGTTACATCGTTTTCAAATTTTCTTATACACCATAACATGTATAATGTTGAAGATCGGGTCTCCTCTATATAATTCTCTTCAATTGAAATCATCAATTATTGTCCTTTTTTTTCCAAGAATACATCAAGGAAGTTGAACGTAATAATCGAATCAATCAATCATATAGATTTGATAATGAACCTGCTCATGCATACATTTTAAAAGACAAGTCTCTTAATGGTGAGCTAGATTGTATAGACGATGTTATGAGAGAGTAATTCTCAATGGTTTTAAATATGGCTATGTAACTTGTTTAAAGAAAAATATGTGAACTCATAACGTACAAGAGTTAGTCTAGTAGACTAGAATGAAACCATATGATTGGCTATTCCAAATGTAATGTTACCTTGAGCCTTAAAAATAGCTAATCATATATTCTCACTTGAACTAATGTTTCTTTACATTAGTCAAGTTGGATAAGCACTAGCATTGTGTCCACATAGACAAATATCAATTTTGGCCGTTGCATGAGTGGACGTTTGGAGTCTTGTGCTCCTTCTAGGCTTGGCCTCACTTTGTCATGTTAAGTGTACATATCGTACATAGTGAAACTTGTTAAGTTCGGTACATTAGCCAAAAGAAGAAGAAGCAATCGTAGTCCTTTACACTAATTAACGTGAATAAGCGCTGCAATTGTGTCCACACTTTGCTTAGGCTCGAATTCTAACTACAATGACATTGACGCTTTCATGTTTATTCTAGTCCTTGACTTCTATATGATATTAAGTGGACATAACATAGCTAATTGAAACGGAGACACTTGCAACAAAAAACTTACACCTCCAAGCAAGGCTAAAGCATTTTACTCAACAAAGTTGATTAGGATATATCTATAGGTGAAATATTCTTTGGGAGCTCCAATTTTCAAATTTATGTTTAGTAACAACTTGGACATTGACATTCACCTAGTCCTAATAGAAGAGTACATTCTTAAAATGTTGTATATTCTCACTTGTAATGGTACAATGCATTTACTTTTGCTTTATCTTATAGTGATATGTGAAATATATTGGAGTTGAACCTTAACGGTAAGTACATTTCCATTTTTATTGTTGGAGTTGAACTAATAATTCCATGTTTTTGGGGTGTTTTATTTCATGTTGAGATTGGAGTAGAGAGTTACCTTAATCTCACGGAAAGTAAATGGACCATCTCACTACTTATTGAAAGCCAATATCTAAGAATGATTGTAATCCAACAACGCTCTTGAAACCGAATAGGCTCAAGCACCTACAAGCTTGTTGGGGCAGGCCATTATGCCCAAGATGGTTTGGATAACTGAGCCAAAAAGGGTATTATGCACTAGGCAAGTCATGTTCTTGTATTATGCACTAGGCAAGGCATGTTCGTTTACTCAGGCACAACAAAGCTCTCATGCCGAGATTTGCCCCTTTGGGTCTTGTCCTTGGACGAGGGCGCCCTAAAGCTCTTGTAGCAAAACTTTACATAATATATAAATATATATTATATATAGATTGTTTTCTTACTTCAATAACTTTCTTTTATAAAATACATAACAGTACTTATGTGATGCAAATTTTAGAACCAAAGAAGAACACAGAAAGGCATGGATAACTCTCTCAAAAGGTTAGGGCAACTCTGGATTCAAATTTTGACACAGACTCCAAGGACTTGCATTTACTATTGCAGTTTAGCTAAAAAAATATTCATGCAATTAAAAATAATAAATATTAAACCATACTTTATTTCTCCAACCTTTTGCATTTAATAAAAGAAATATTATTTAAAGTTTATAAATACGTAACACCTTTCACAATGAAGGGTATGACTTAGTTTCACGATGAAGGGTATGCCTTTTTGAAACTAGGAATGTTATTTCATATGTACCTTTCAGAATGCAATGCAGTGAAGGGTGTAATTTTGTTTCAGAAAGGCATAGCAGGTTGCAAGATTCCAAGCCTGAAGCCTGAAGGCTTGCAACCTTCAGGTTGAAGGCCTCGTTCACATGAGTGAGAAACAAGGAAAAAAACAAAGGGGAGAGAGAGAGAGAGAGATGGAGAAAGAGATCGCAAGGGAAGAGAGAGCTCGAGTAGATGGTTTAGTGGCCGGTAGATGATACGATCCACTGCCATAACCATAAGGCCTCAACACTACTAAAGAAGAAAAAGGAGAACCCACAAGAGGAAAAGCAAGGAAAATTGCCACAGTATGTTTAAGGCTCTGGTAGATTACGCCTCAGATGAAGAAGAAGAGGAAAAGAGCACACTTTTTACGTCCATTCAAAGAAGCATGGATAGAGGAAAAGAAATTATTCAGGAGTGCAAGCAATTCTCACTTGAGAAAGTGAAAAAAGAGGCAGAGTGTGAAAAGGCCTCGTGTTCATATGTCATACATGAACAGGTACGCCTCTAGCGACTAAAGACACACGTGAACTAAAGGTATAGTAGCTAGCTAAATGCTAAAAGACATTCTCAATCTCGTACTATTTAGAGAACAAACAAGGTTGCAATAAGTTAAAAAGCAATGACAGATTTGGTGATGATTAGGCTTCATCAACATTATATACATGTGAAAGCTAATGGATCTTCATCCATGCATCTTCACATGTGAAAGAGAATCGAACATGCATGCAACGTGACGCAAGAGAGATTGAAACCAATTTGCAAAACTCATCGGAACATATGATCACTCCAATCTGAACTGCCAAACGGTACATCGGATTTTCTGTCCGAGGTGGGTGTCCACATGACTCTGAAAGTTTGTCTTTCCATTGGTCAACTACTACTAAAATGGCTCTGAGTCACTGAAGTTGCACCAGCTTCAATACAATCAACCGTGGATAAATGTTAGGCCTGGGGAGTAGCAGAAAACTAACTAATAGAGAGGGGTTAACACATACACAGAGACAATGATATATAGTTTATAGTTGAAATTTGATGATCTTTGCGTTGCGCAACTGTTCAAATATTATGATTCTGTGCTGGACCTGTGGGGTGGTGATGGGGGCTGGGCTAGCCCTAAAAGAGAAAAATGACTATGTATCAAAAGTCAGATTGACAGGTTTGAAACCATTTTTTATAAATCCCTAAATTCTAAACGTTGCAGCCCCCATATGTGTGTAAAATAAAATTATCCAAGTGAGGTCCTTTAAGGTAGGTGGGAGTAACAAAGAACCATTAATGTTTTTGCTATGTAAAATCCTTGGGAGTAACAAAAAACTAACTAATAGACAGGGTTAACATATATAAAGGTAGCATTTATCCAGGGTTGACTGTACCCATTAAGTGCTACTGTGCTCTGTTCTTGAATATCAGAGCTGGTTGGGTGATGTTCAGCTCACAAATCAACTGCTTTTTGTATGTTTTACCCCCATCCCTCATAGACTTGGATGATAGCCAAAAGATGCTAACAGAATTCTTCAAGCACCTGTATTTTCACCCAAATAAATGACCATCATGCAAAGAAACGACTGTAATTTCCCAATGCAACAGCAGCCACGTTATAGTAGTTCGATTTTGGCTTTTGCAAAGATTAAAAATAGGATCTAGTACGCTTGTGGAGTCTGTTAATGACCTACGCAAACCTGTTGTGTATTCTCAAACACTACACCTGATAACCAAGAAGGACATAGTTTAGTGTCTTATTTATTCAAAATCTTTTCTGTACAATGCCGTCAAAAGAAAATGACTAGCACATTTGAAGTGGCAAAACTTTGTTTCATGTTTTAATCTTTTGTACATAAATGTGTGGATGCTGATCCAGTACATACAAACTTTCAAATTATCAACATGTGATCCTCCAGTAAGTGGCATGTTGGTGAAGACTTCCTTTCCTTCACTTGAGTTTAGGATGGTCCTCCAAGAAGTTCCATGTTGGCGAAGACCTCCGTTCTTCTACTTAGGTTAAGGAGGGTGGACTTCAATGAGTCACACCGATGAGGACATACAAGAGAATTAAAACCATTAACAAATAATGCAGTTGACTTCCCAGCAACAGCCATAGATTAAACTCCTAACCTCAAATAGAGGAAAGGAAATCTTTAGTCTTTACCCAGCATGTCACTAATTGGTGGACCATTACTGTGGTGCTATACCAGCTCGTCTTACTTGACTTACAATGTGAATCACTAACAGGGAATATACAGCAAGGTTGATTCCAATATACATCTTCGTCTATGTCACTGATTGGAGTCAAACTCCTAACCTGAAATAGAGGAAAGGAAATCTTTAGTCTTTACCAGCATGTCACTAATTGGTGGACCATTTTTCCTTACTGTGGTGCTATACCAGCTCGTCTTCCTTGACTTACAAAGTGAATCATTAATAAGGGAATATACAGCAAGCTTCATTCCAATGTTTAATCGAATCTGCCCTTTTTGTACAGCAAACGCATTATTTTGAAGAGTGGTAGTTTGTGTTCAAGATTTCAGGCTGCTATCCACAACACATGTATCCTTCACACAGGTGCCACCATTGGACATCTCACTTTTGCCCACGTTGCAAGCGATGGGATTTTCTGCTGAGCATGCGAGGGATGCCATAGCTGCCTGTGGTGTGTATGCAGTCTTTTTGAGCTTACCACAAAAACAAGTAATTACTCAAGCATGACAAGTACACATTATTCAATCTTAGGCTTGCTGTGATAAAGTTCTTGCAGTGAGTTTGCTGTTGTTTTTTCTGATTTTCAGCAATTAGGACAGAACCATTTGTTTGTTTTGACACACAGGGGTGGCTGAGGTTGACGACATTGTAAACCATATCCTTGCTCGACAGGTATTTTTAGGTTTACGCTTTCTGTTTTCAAGACTCAAACAACAAGTTTCACCTTACCTGATGTGGGTAGATCTGACATGTTCAAATCGGTAGCATGCAATGGCTTTGCTGGAAGAGGAAGGACGTGCCAATCATGAAGAGGATAAACCCAATGAGTGCCACCAAACTGCCAACGATGAGGATCTGACTGCTTCAACTGAATCTGATAATGTCAACCTGGATGAGATCTCTTCATTTTCAGGGTCAGATTTGGTAAGCCAAGCTATTTGCATGCATTCCTTTAGATTATTTATTGGCAGTGTCTACTAGATATTTGATGAGATTGATGTTTGTGTTCGAAAAAATGTTGCATAAAGAACCATCTGCTTCTATTATTCTATATATTGGCGTGTCTACTAGATATTGGCAGTGCCAAGTGGGGTGAATTAGTGTTTGATGATGAGGTTAGTTTGGATGCAAGTATGTTGCCAACCTCCTAGTGTGGCAATTTTGCAGCAATTATATTTGAACCTTCATGCCTCTCAATGCTATGATATGTATGATTTGTACGAATCAAATCCATATTTGGAAAGTAAAGGTCTTGCATTCACTTGAAGAAGACACTGAAGTGTTAGTGGCATACTTCATCATCTTTTTTAGCTAAGGAAGGATTCAATTTTTGTTTGGTGAAAATCATCAATCAATCCATCAGAATTTTTTTCAAATATGCATGTGATATTACCATTGTATACTTGATTGCCCACCATTGAGATGTGCACTCTTCTGCTAGGAAACAAGGACCTGTGGCATTGGCAAGCATTAGGAGACTCTTATTACTGTTAACTGCACATGTAGGAACAGTTGTTTAGAGTTTCAGTTTGACCTGGCAGATAGGAATTTTAGTTCTATTTGTAGGTTATGCTATTAGCTAGTGTGAATTTTTCTGCTCTGGGTGTTCAAGGGATCAACAATATTTCTAGGCTTGTTGGAGTTGAAGAAACTAAGAGTTTCTATCTTTCAAAGCCTTAGCATTTTTTAAATTTTTTTTTTGCTGTTTTTCATGACTGTTGCATTTTGAACTATGTTTCGCACAGTTTGCATTTTTGAACTGTTTCGTCGCACTGTTCGCAATTTTTGGTCATGAGGAAAATACATCACTAAGTTAAAAACACTTAGAAAATAATTCTGGCCAACAGTCTCGACACTGTCGCATTTTTCGCATTTCAGGAAAATGCGACACTGTCTTATAAATACCTTAGAAATGTTTTTTGGCCTATTGTTGCATTTTTCGCATTTCGGAAAAGTGCGACACTGTCTCTTAGAAAATGTTTTTCGGGCCTGTCGCACTTTTTCGCCCTTCGGGAAAAAGCGACACTGTCGGGTTTTCCGCCCTTCGGAAAAAGAGACACTGTCGGGTTTTTCACCCTTCGGGAAAAAGCAACATTGTCTCCAAATGCCTTCTGGAAAAATGCAAAGGTGCCCTTAAAAATGCGACACTGCCCTTGAAAAATGCGACTCTGCCCTTAAAATCGCGAAGGTGTCTTTTAGCAAAATGCGAAGGACTGCAGCGTGAAGTAATGGGCAGAAAGCAGCTGATGCACGGACAACGACTGGAAACGAGAATCAGTTTTGATTAAGCCTAATGCATTTCTTTTTATTAGAGCTTTAACTTAATCCGTTTCCTGGTTTGATCACATAAAAGGATCAACGAATGATACAGATAACAGACAAGAAGAGATCACGGATACAGAACAGACAAAACTATAAAAGTTTGAGATAGCTCGAGAGTGAGTTTACATATTAGCATATTACTCGTGAGAGAGAGAACACCTCTCTTGCGCCAACGCGCTGATCTGGGAAACATATAGCGCTCAAGAAAATATTGTAAATTCAGTTCTGATAATAGAAGCGATTTCTGCAATGCTCTGTAATGTGTATGATCTTTAATATTGGAATGCATGCTAGCAGTAGATATCTTTCCGCTGTTGTCTTACTCAACATTATCTATGGTTGCGGAAATTGACTCGACACCTTGTGGGATGTTTGAGTTCTATCCAAACAAAAAAAATACAATTTAAATTATAAAGGATCGAATCGAACTATCGAATTTAGACAATTACTTAGATCGATCTTTCGATTGTTAGAATATCTGTGTAGGTGTCTAAGACAACCATGAACAATGTGAAACAATTAGGTGTCTGTGACAGCCATGCATCATCATAGATCTGGGCAAACTTAATAGCATGTTCAAGAGTAGTGCGGGAGTTTCTCTGAACCTCTACTTTATACTCTTCTTTTAGCCCACAAATAAATTCCCTATTTTTTGATAATCATCTATGTCTTTCAAATTTAGAATGGCTTCTCGGTATTGAGACATATAGTGGGTAAAAGATTTATCCATGACCAATTTCTCCCAAGTTTCCCAGGCCCTATCTATTCTATTTGTTGGCAAAAACAATTTTAGGAAGACTTCTTCAAAAGCCTTCCATGATTGGGGTGTTTGCCCAATCTCTTGAAGGTTGTAGCCACCATCTATAGGCCATGGATATGAGGAACAAACTAGCTTCTAGGGCTTGCAAGTGTTCTGGGATTCGTTTTAGATTGTGAATATTTTTCCACTTGCTAAGGAGAGTCTATAAGATATTTGTATTCCAATCCTTCTCTTCACCATTGAACATAGGTGGTTTTAGATCCTTGAAGAAACCAATGTGGTTTTAACAATTGGTTCTCCTGGATTTGAAAATTTCATGAAAGGATTGGGCAACTGTGGTGAAGTACGGATGGGTATCTGAGACTGAGTAGGGGTGGTGCCCTTAGCTAAATTTGTGATTGATCCAACTAGGTCCGTAAAAGATTTATCCTAGTTAGATTATAAAATAGCTAAAGCTGACTTTAAATCCTCTACTTTGGTTACTAGAGTAAGATTTTGTTCTTTAGTAATGAATTCTTGTGTATCAAAAATGTACTCTTCATCTACATCCATTTGTGACTTTCCTCTTTCTAACTTTATAGCTTCTTCTTCCGGTTTGTCAATGCCTCTAACTAGGGAAAGTGGGTTTTCCAAAGTAGTGGCCATATATGAATGTGGAACGGAATTATGTTAAAAGCAGTTCAATTTCAACTACAAACGAACTTAGAAACAAAGATGGAGGCTTAGCTCTGCTTAGGACCACTGCCAAAGAAACGCTCAAAAGATCCCCGTAGCTTTTCTTTGAATCAGCACCTGTGTTTCAATCCAGCATGCAATGGCTTCAAGTCTTGCTCCTCCGTACAGCATGCACTCCCTCTTCCCGGAATTTGCCTTGGTGATTTAGACTAGAACAGTTGTTAAACCAACCAGCGAATTCTGGAAAATCAGTGTTAATGCTGCATGCAAGGTGGCTGTACTTAGTTTGCATGCAAAAAGGTGATAGATTCAATGTTGAAAGCTCAGAAAGTTATAAAGCCTGTCCAAAAGAATTGGTAGGAGTCTGCAGCAATTATGCTAGAATCCGTTTCGCTGCTGCAGCCGCATGCACAGTGCATTCATCTCTACTTCAGATAGGCACTGATCCTATCAATCACAATGATTGAAAAACAGTCATTGGAACTGCAGGAGATTGTGGATTTTTTGGCAAAAATGATCAGCCCTGGAAAACCTGCTCAGATCAATGTTGGAACTGGTTCTGAATCTACAATGACGTAAGTGGTAGTTTGGCATAGAACACTGTTGATTTTTGCAAGAGAAAAATGCACTTGAATCCTGACAGAAAGGCGTTGGATCTACAGCAATTCCATGCTCTAATTACTCTCTGACAGCGCTGCCTAACTGACCACGAGTTCTAGCGAATAATTACTCATATCATTCGTTTCAGCATGAGCTTGAAAGTCCCTGAAAATAGATTGCTGAAGAGCTGGAAAAATTGGACATTAACTGTGCTGGAACTTGTAGCAAATTGGGCACTGAAACACCTGCTCAAAAATCGTTGAGATAACCCCTTGCAACACAGCCAGCTTCTGGAAAAACAGAGTTGCTGACTCTTCTTGCAATAAAATTTGCAAAAGTTCCCGCTCAATGTGCCCTAATCCCTGCCTGCCTTCTTTGCAAAAGGTAACACGCATGCAAGAAGAGAAAACAGCATTCAAGCAGGGTCCTGAAAATCCCTTTACTAATCTTCAAAAACAGGATAGCAAGATGGTCTGATACCAGTATTAGAAGCTTGGAAAACACAGTAGGGCTAGCATAGTCTGACCATTGCACTCTCCTCTTATAGAGAATGCCCCAGCTAGCCTAGTGTAGGCTCATTGCATGCACTTACTGCTAGTTCACTAGACACCTACTATTGAGTTCCATGTCAATACCTAAGTTAGGGTCTTATCCATTGTTGGGCCCTACACTGGATTTAGGCCTTAATGCTAAGGTATGGACCGATGCTGGGTCCACTGCCTATGCATGCGATGTACACTGTCTTGCCCTGTACTGTGTTTACCAGCCTCTAAACGTCCCATTAGGGTTGGGCTGTGGTTACAGGCTCGTAACAGATATTTGTCAAGCGATTGTTTCAACTCTATGGACTGCCCAAGGCACAGTATTGTCGATTCTCACCAATTGATTTATCCTTACTAGTACCAAATTCCAATAGTGATATTGGCTTACTAACTCACATGATAGCCATAGGCTCTGATACCACTGATGGGAGTCTGTGACGTTCCTGGGGATGAATGCCGGATAGAGCCGACTTGGCAGCCGTAGCTACTGATACTGACTACGGTCTAATTCTCTTCCAAGCTCCAGATCGCTTCTGACGATCTGTTGTAAAATCAAACTTGTAAACAGTAGATAATGTTGAGTAAGACAACAACGGAAAGATATCTACTGCTACGCATGCATTCCAATATTACAGATCATACACATTACAGAACAGAGCATTGCAGAAATCGCTTCTATTATCAAAACTGAATTTATAATATTTTCTTGAGCGCTGTCTGTTTCATAGATCAGCGCGTTGGCGCAAGAGAGGTGTTCTCTCTCTCACGAGTAATATGCTAATCTGTAAACTCAAATCCAGGAAAACGGATTAAGTTAAAGCTCTAATCAAAAGAAATGCATTAGGCTTAATCAAAACTGATTCTAGTTTCCTGTCGTTGTCTTTGGTGCATCAGCCGCTTTCTGCCCGTTACTTCGCGCTGCAATCCTTCGCATTTTGCTAAAAGGCACCTTCGCGATTTTAAGGGCAGTGTCGCATTTTTCAAGGGCAGTGTCGCATTTTTAAGGGCACTTTCGCATTTTTCCGGACGGCATTTGAAGACAATGTCGCTTTTTCCCGAAAAAACCCGACAGTGTCGCTTTTTCCAGAAGGGCGAAAAAGTGCGACAAGCTCGAAAAACGTTTTCTGAGGCTTTTGGAGACAGTGTCACATTTTCTCGAAATGCGAAAAATGCAACAGTAGGCCAGAAAACATTTCTATGGTAGGTGCTCTTCTTTCTCTCGTGGATCTTCTTGGGGATTCTGCAGTGAACAATCACTCTGTCCATCTAGAATTTGAACATCTTCTTCCGGATGCTCAGGGTCCACTCCCTCCATTGATCTTTAGCAAGCAACGTTTGGGTCGTTTGAAACGATCTTGGTAGAGCTCGCAGCAGGTATGTGAGCTGCTTTTCTGCTGAGACTGCATTCTTTGTTCCAGAGTTGTGTAGTGAGAGGAACAGGTCCTTCATTCTTCTGATGAAGGAGGTGAGGTCTTTACCATCCCATCTCAGATTGGTCAGCTGATCTTCAAGAAGCATAATTTGGCTTCGTGATATCGTTTGAAATCTGGTCAGCAAAGTATCCCACATTTCTCTCGCATTGGAGAGTGTGGCTAGATCAAGCGTTAAGTTGTCTTCGATGGAGGAACATAGGACGACTACTGCCTTGTCGTTTCTCTCTCTCCATTCCCGTAACTCTTTGCCAGTGGTTGTGGGCATCTCTTCTATGCGACCAGGGCCATAGACCTTCTCCTTCAGTATGAGAGAAGTCTTCACCTTCCATGCTAGGAAGTTTGATCTTGAGGAGTCAAGGATCATGCAGACCTTTGATTGAATGTTGCTAATGGATGCCATAGCTTGAAGGAATCAGACAAGGCTATGATAGAGCTGAAGGATGGCTCTGATACCACTGATGGGAGTCTGTGACGTTCCCGGGGATGAAGGCCGGATAGAGCCGACTTGGCAGCCGTAGCTACTCAGGTTCATCTGAGATCGGGTTGATCAATAAGTTCAACGGTGATGACCTCCACATGTGGAAGTTCAAGATGAGGATGATATTGAGTGAAAAAGAGCTATGGGGATACGTAAATGGTGTGATAGCCAGATCGGCTGAACCAAAATTGCTACCCACATGGGAAGCAAAGGATAGCAAAACATTAGCCATTGTATCTCTGAATCTAAAAGATTCGCAAATAGCTCATGTAGCTAACTGTTCCACTTCTAAAGAAGCATGGGACATATTAACTGATTTGTAAGAATTTCTCGTTTAAGAAGAAAACTTTCAAACGAAAGAATTCAAATAAAAATGAAACTCTGAAGCGCAAACCGTTAAAGCCTGAAGGCTAAATAAGATTGTTTATATTTTGTTTGTATGGGCAAGGGGCATACAGTCACACAATGTCCCAAGGGACCCATTTAATAAGAAGAAAGAAAATAAACAATTTTACCTAGTCTAGAACATTAGCTTTTGCTCAGATTTAGCACCTATTGAAATAGAAGCATTTCATGAAGACCATGAACATAATTGCCAATTGACCGCTATGGTAGGGAGAACCACCAATTTCGAGCCTCATGACTTAGTATGCATGCATGGGACAATTGGTGATAAAACAGTTAGGGTATTGGTGGATGATGGGGCAACCCATAATTTCATCAATTATACCCTGGTCAAGCCTCAAGGAACTTGCTTTGCTAATTGGAGTTAGCACATGGATCACATGCGAGGGTCTTTATAAAACTAGTGGAAACTCGCCCTACCACCTCATTCATTTGATGATTCATTGCCAGGTTCTCTCACTCTACCCTTGCTTCCTATTCCTTGGCTCGGGAGATTGATTGGTTGCTTCTACTTGGTAAGTGTCGCCTCTTTGATACCATTGTCACCCCCACGACGCTATATGCGGCAGAGGCATGGTGTACAAATCTTCCTTCCTCACACTGGGCCAGTCTTTCACGACTACATACCACTATGCTAGCTCGGTTGATCCGTGCGTAGCCTTCTGTTCCACATGAGATTCTCCTGGCCAAGTTTGCTGTTCCACCTATTCAGATTGAGGCAGCTCTTCAGCTCATTACCTATACACAAAGGATACAGGCGTTACCAGAGATGGATAGGCGATACATATAGATTGCACTATCCTCCTCACAGCGTCTTCATGGTCAGGGCTACAGATTATCATGGTTCTCTCAGGCATCCCACCTCCTACTTGAGTCATTTGGTATCTCCATCACAGAGCTTCCCTCAGGCACCCATCAGTGTATCAGATGATTCCTCTATCGTGCATATCTAGAGCGGACTTGGCGTAACCAGCTAGGGGTTAAGCCAGCTTTCTACCAGACACATTTCTTGGAGCTGGATGCATCTGGGACCCCGGCCATGCCACGCTACTTGGAGTCGGGACTATTACATTGCCTCAGATTCACACTGGGACAGCTCAGGGTGTCTTCTCATCAGCTAGCTATTGAGACGGGGAGGTTCCATGGTATTCCTAGAGAGGAGCGGATTTGCCAGTTATGCTCTCTAGTTGAGGTGGAGTCTGAGGAGCACTTTATCTTTAGATGCCCAGTATACTATGAGATCAGAGGGCAATATCACTACGTGTTTCGAGATATGCCTACCACTCTATGCTCCCTCATAGCCTATGAGGACCCACGATGTGTCGCTCTGTTGGTATGCGAGATGTTCATACTACGGAGAGATTTATATGGGACACCCCATCAGTTCACCTCACAGCCATTGATTACTTCATTCTTCACTAGGCGGAGATCGCGTGATTTAGTGTTTGACGATGAGGAGTACGACGACGACGAGGATGATAGCTGCTCACATGCTCATAGAGATCATAGACAGTGTACCCCCCCCCTCTCCCCCCACCATCACACTACTACCAGGATCACTAGACATCCTATGCAGAGACGTACTACTACACATGCTCAGGCTCGCAGACGCCGCTGGCAGACTCCAGTGCTGTCTCATGCTGTGGCTCACATTACATCTTTTTACAGTAGCAGCACAACAGTATCATCAGTAGCATTAGCAACACAACAGGAGTAGCAGTAGCATCATAGCCTTGACATCTGGACATAGATACAGATGATTATTATGCACACACACTTTTGCATACATGTCCATTTTAGTTTTAGTTTGTACTAGATGTTTTTCTTTATTACAGTTTTGGAGACGTTTTATACACTCCCATGGTTACCACATACTTGACATGTACTTCATTAGTCTTATATGCCTTTGGCATGGAAAAGACATTAATAAAGCTTTCTTTCTTGTGTTTCGACTTCTAAGCAGGATCTTGAGGAGCTTTCCCATACACTTTTCCATTATACATGCCCTTAAGCTTGGAGGAACTACCTGTATGGTGCTAACTTTGAAATCTTGACTGACCATAAGGGCTTAGATATTTATGTAATCAGCCTAGGCTCAAAGGTCTGAAAGCAGTCTAGGATAGAGATTTGCAGACTTCTAAGCCAGTTCCTAGGGCTGGAGTCTGTTTATCCACGCATACGATAGATTTCATTGAGGATGAAGAGTCCGAGCATACGCTAGATGATGTTGACGACTCTGGGTTGTAGAACTTGAGCATACCACCGCAGTGAGGGTCAAAATTCTCAAGGGTAGAAATGGAAACAATATTCCATTAAAGATGAGTACCTACTCTATAGACATAGGGTATGTGTTCTTGATCTAGACGATTTTAGGTGCCAGGCTCTATATGAATGCCTTGACATCCCTAGCATGGGACACCCAGCTATATAAACCACTGTAGCTGGTCATATGCGTGCACTTATTGACATTGGGGACACTGTAATCCACTTTAGTTAATCACGCATGAACACTCAACTAAATTGACTCCTTGTACCGCTCATGAGAAGCGAGTGGACATTGCACTTCATGATGTGACGTTCACATTAAAACTCTATGAAGACAAGTTGAGGCTTCTAACCCTTGTTCAAGCGTTTGGTGGGCCGTGGCCTAACGAAGGTGGATGAGATACACTTGCAGTTAGCACACAGGCACATATAGTCAACACATAAGCACATACTGTGCACATATACGTATATACAATTGAGAGCTTTATAGTCTCTATTTTACATTCATCTCAAGTCTACTCTTTAGGGTCCTGCTATTGTTCTAGGTGTCAAATGTTCTCGTTCGCTTTCTTGTTATCCTCAAAGTTATTAAGACATCCATTGAGACAGCTTATGCTCATACACATTGCAACGTTAAGCTTTACTTGTTGTCCAATTTTATCAACTTTTTGTTATGTTACTCTTTTTTACTATTTCCTGATGTTTCTTTTTTGTCATTGATGCCATTATTATATAGAGTTACTGCACATGATGCCGCTATTGGTCATAATTCCTGGTCTCTGTAGTTGGATTGGAGTATCTTAAAGCATTTTGTTCCGTCTACTATTACATTCACATGTCACTCTTAATCTATATGGATGGCATGATATCTGTTCGTTTGAAGTAGAGTTGTTATGGCATTCTAAAGCCATGCCATTGATGTTGATGCCTTTATTTGGCGTCCTTGGCTCATACGACTGGCACAGTCTCTATTAACATGTGCAGTGCTATTATTCGGGAATCGGTACATCCCTCACGTTTTAGATTAATGCCTTTATTTGGCATTCTTGGTCCAGATATGCCAGTGTGAGCCATAATCACTGGGTATTCATTTATTTTTCCAGTTTTCTAGTTGCTCCCTCGACATACATAGTTGTGTACCTACATAATGCCCGCATACATATGCATGTACGTGTGCCTATAGACATGCATTAATACGTGATCACATACACACAGGTGGCGCGGCACACAAGATTGTGTGTGCGTGCCTGCATGTGTGCGTGTGTTTCACATATCATAACTACCAGCATATGTCCATGTAAGAGTACATGTGTGCTTCATTGCATTTGTCTTTGATTGGCAATCGATATAATGCTGCTTATGCTATATTTAAATTTCTCTTCATTGATTTTTTTCTGAAAGCGCATTCCATGTAGATTATCCAAGTTTGTACTCTCTATCCTTAGCGCAGTACTAAATTTCATTGTTGTCACCTCAGGACAATGAGACCAACTTGAAAACTGCAGATGATCAGATTCCACAAACTGAGGCGACATTGCTGAACATGGGATTTGATCCAGAGCTTGTGAATAGAGCTGTTAAAGCTCATGGTATAATATCTAACCAAAAGGACATATTTGTAAATAAAATGCAGATGTGCTTATAATACATGCGTTTTGCATTTGTTAAACATCAATTGCAGGAAACAATAGTCAGTCTTTGATTTAGGAATTTATTGAAGAAAATTTTGTGTACAAACTGTCATGAGATGTGGACTACAATTGTAATAGGACTTCAGTTTGGATGCGTGGTCTCAAATGATTTTTCCTTATAATGAAAGTTCATTTATGTAACTTTATGCTGACTCTTCACAATCCCTTTTTTAAGAGAATTGAAAAGTGGCGCTGATGAGCGAAATTTTACTGCTAAATATAATGTTATAATCCTGGATAAACAAAATAGGAGGCAGCAGTTTGTAAGTGAATCGATGTATTTAAAGGTACCTAGTATTCTCCTTCCATAAAAGAGACCCTGAAATTGGGGTTTTCACATGAAGAACGATGGGCCCAACCTGTTTTTCTTGAAATTGTACCAAGGCAATTTCGATAGTCAATTGTACCCTACCTTGGAGGTTGTACAAGAAAAGATTTCTCCTGTAAAATTTTGAAACATCCCATAAACCTAAGCTCCCATAAAGCTTAGCTCCCACTATTTTAGACCCAACGGTGTGTATGATGTACTTTGAGCTTTTTACAGATGGGGCTGTAGGCACCTGCTGATGCAAAGTATTTAAACAAGACTGAAACAATATCGTAACTCTGTTTTGATCAAGGTAACATTTTTCTAGATGTTACGAGTGAGCAAAACCACTGGAGGGAATAGTACAGCTGGATATTTTGAGGATCACAGTTTGCACTAAGGCATCCAGACTCTCATCTCGCTTCATCAGTTAACTAACTTGTGAATGAATCACAAAGATAGCTTGGTCTGGGTTCTCAGGACGTTGTTCCACTGAACATGATAACTAGCAGTCTGTAAGGAAGTGAAGAGATCCGAAGGACAAGGAAACTAAAACAACAACAGGCTCTTAAGCTCCAACTTCTATTCGTAAGGAACTGATACGAAAGATATTATGAGCTTTGGCAAGAGAAAGCTCCGAGTGACAAGACCAGAAGTATGTCTGTTACACTAATTTGAAGTGAGCCCTATGCTGAAGATGCGTATTCTTTGGTTAAATACTCATCTGTGAAAACGAACTGAAGAATTTATGACCAGCACTTCCAAATTTCTTTTTCCTTAAAAGTGTATTAGTAGCTGCATTATGGATGTGTTGAACAACTTGTGAAATGGAAATGGCTTGAAATTCGAGAAGTGTCCTATATGTTGCCAGAGACTTGAATCCAATCAGTGAGGTTAGTGCTAGCATGCTAGAATGGATATGACATAAGTCATTATGTATGCAACAAGTGGGTTCAGTACAAACAGTCCAGTAATGGGAAACAGCATGCTGAAGGAGTCTCCCAGTGTTAAGTTAAAGCTTTCAATTTGCTGCTGTGAAAAGCTCTCAGGTTCCCAGGAATGTTAATATGTGCAAACTTTTTCGAGGCTCCTGCCACAATAGAGTAAAATCATACTCTTTTCATGAACAGGACAGATGATAAAAGTCAAAGGAGACAACTTCTTCTTGAATATGGAACATGGAAAAAGTGGCTTGAACGTGGAGAAGAAAGATCCACTGCATATTTTTAGACTACAGATTTAGTTTGCATAAGGGTTCTTGTACTTCTCCACGTCTTCTTGATCTCACAAATTGAAATTTGTTTGGGTAGAACTTTTTGAACTGCTCGAGTGCCATCAACTGGTAATGTTGAGTTTTATCAATCTGCTTATGTAATCCCTTGCGCTGCTATAGAGTAGCAACATTTTGAGATGTTCGTCCTTCTTGAATATCAATCTCTCTCTCTCTCTCTCTCTCTCTCTCTCTCTCTCTCTCTCTCTCTCTCTCTCTCTCTCTCTCACACACACACACACACACACACACACACACACACACACACACACATGTGACTCGTATTACATTCTCCTACAGCATCAGGTCTCATTCATTTCAGCTCAGTTTTTATAGTAATCAGATTTTTTTTTTGTCGTTACTGTTTCGGAGATGTTCATACTCCCACTGATACCACATACTTGACTTGTATTTTCTAGTCTTATGTGCCTTTTGGCATGGAAAAGACATTAATAAAGCTTTCTCTCTCTCTCTCTCTGTTGTGCATTTGTTGGTGGTCTGAAGTACATGGCATAAAAACTTAATCACTCTCTTAGAACTTAATCAATTTAAAGTATAGCTTGCAACCTTGCAAGCACAGCACATTTTGAATTGAGACATTAACTTTGATAATCCAGCTTCTTAATTTGACAAAAGCATGGAGTGAAAGTTGAATGAGAACTGAATGATGGTGAGAAATTTTTTTCTTTTCATCGATGCTTTTCTTTGGCCTCTCTTATTTGTCATTTTGTTGCAAAAAATTTCAATGAAGGTTTTACATCGAGGATTTTGTGAGTCTATCTACATGAAAATGCTGCTGCAAGCCTTTATATGAGGACCATTATGTCTTGAGGCAGCTCCTCACATACGTGCTTAACAGAAATTCTTTTGTAAGACTCTATATCATTTTGGAATGATAAGTGATCGCCTTGCTCTACCACAACTGCTTGCGCTGGTTGGAATTTATTTGTATTTGAACTTGCAGGAGAACCATGTTCCATTGCTACACTAGTTGATTTTGTCATAGGACATTCTGCCGATCCAGAGCTGAGAAATCCTGTGGTACTTACAGAACTTTGTATCAAATTCAAGTGAAACTATTGTGTGATAAAAAGTTTCCTTCAGCTGAAAACAGGATCTCTTTGAATTCCTTAAATATGATCTGGCTGGCTTTTGCAACTCTCTCATGAAACTGGAAAAAAGATCATCTACTCAAGTCGTGTGGTTTCTTTTCTCTGTGTAAGATCTACTTACAGATTCAAAAACGTCAATGTATTTCATAATCTGACCAATGGACCACACTTTGATGCTTGTAAGTGTTGTATTAGATTGAAGGTGGTGAAACATTTACCCCTGAAGAGGAACTTGACAATTCGTCAAAGCTCCAGAAGATGGGATTCCCTTCTGATGTGGTTATGCATGCCATCAGAATCTGTGGTACAATGCTCTAGCCTTATGTTTGATTTATTTCATCTGTCTTTGTGGAGAATATCCTTTTTTTGGAAGTCGTATGCTATAGCTTTACTTTGAAATAATTAGTTGTGGGTTGCCTGAATGTGGTGCATTTGCTGTCACTACTACATAGCAGTGTTCCCTACCCCTTTTTTCCACTTCGAGTTGCCTTCAACTGATGCCTTTTGGAAAGTTTGCAACTTCCTGACCGACTTCAGCAGGTGTTGTCGTCTCTCAGTTTTGAGACTCTTGACAAAGCGCACTGCTAGAAGATGCTGCTTTTTATCTGTACTTTATGCTTTGTGCTTCTGTCATCTAATGTCTGAAGCAAGTCATTGCCATCAGATAACCAGAATAAACTGTAACTTGTATCTATCATGAATGAATTAAGTCTCGTGACCAGCAGGATTTGCAGCTGGAACAGTAGCCTGAGCAATGTGCGTGTAGTGGTAGAGATAAAACCCATATCTGTCCTGATAACTGGATGCACTAAGCAAGGCTGCATAACTGTAACTGGCTACATATACATAGGACAATGGCAATCATCTACAGCAGTAGCCTGAGCAAGAGTAATGAGTGTAGTGGTAGAGATAAAACCCACATCTGTCCTAGTGGGATGCACTAAGAAAGGCTGCATAGATGTAACTGGCCACCTTATACATAGGACAACGGCAATCATCTATGGCAAAGAAGCGTGGATGATTGTGTATATCTCTTTATAGAATCCTGTATAGAAGCTTAGAACACCTGCATGGAGCTTCCATGAAAATCAACACCTAATATATCCTTTTCCTCAAAAGAATCCTTCATGGTATCCATCATGGTTAACAGTTCCCATATAAGAGTACTACTATCCATAATTGCCACCATACGTGAACAAATAGTTGTATGTAAGACTGTCGGTTCTCCTTTTCGTAAAGAAGATGGGTATACAGTATACCGTCCATTTGTTCTCATAAAACGTTTTGTTGCCTAGTCTTCTGAAAGATCAAACGATTTAAACTGAGTAGACGAAGTATATAACACTACCTAGCTTTTTTGCACAGTATGTATTTTATCAAACCATGAGCTCTAACTTTGGCATACGTAATATACTCACATAGAACTATGGTGGCAACGATGGTATTGGCATTGCAGCTGGCATGACCATGAGCCGTTGAATTTGCAAATCTAGCTATACAAGATATTTCTGGCTGGGGTGATGAGAGCTACTTGTTATTAGTTTGTGCACGTGCTAGTCACTGTTATTGTAAGCCATTTGATTTCAATACTCACCCAATAGCTAGGTTAGGTGAATCGTGCCTCCAATTTAAACTGTCCAGGAAGCTACCAGATTAGTGCATACATTGACACTGGTTCCAAGAGGGTCCAAGTCCCTACTGCTTGGCCTTTATTCTTAGCGTTATTAAAACTATGTATATTGAGGTAGGAGTCACAATAAATAAGGCCCCAGTGACAAAATCCAAGCACATGCATAACTCAATGAATAAGGATGATTGTATCTGTTTTTACAAGAATCTGCCTTGGTGTCCTGCAAATGAAGGAATACATGTATCGAACTGTTTACTTGGATTTCATTACCTATATGATCAAACATCATTATTCTATTGTGGCCCTTGAAGAAAGAGGTACAACTGTTTATTGTAATAAATGTTGCAGGCCGTGTTCCGGATCACGTTCTGGAACGCGATCTGGGATTTCCCATTAGGGGTTTTTTTTTGGAAATTTTTTTGGTGCCAATATGGGTATCAAATGAAAGGTTTTTTTGAGAGCAGTTCATTTATCTAGTTTGCCAAGATTTTCAAGACCAATGCCGTCGGTTTTGGGCCATTAAGTGATTTTCTACCCACCAGGCATGTTTTCAATTGAATCTGTATATTGTGTAGTGAAATCATGTGCAGAGCAAACCATTGAAACCATATTGAATCTCTCTCTCTCTCTCTCTCTCTCTCTCTCTCTCTCTCTCTCTCTCTCTCTCCATGTAGAATGTGATATTACCATACCAAAGTAAACCATGCTGAAAAAGACCATATCGAAACACAAACTAACAAGACAATGTAAAAATCTCTCTCTCTCTCTCTCTCTCTCTCTCTCTCTGTCTGTCTGATTCCCATGCCAAACTCTCCTGTACCAGCAGGCGTCTGATCTCTCCACGATGGCAGCTCCTCCTCCTCGCGCCCCTGCTCGTAGATCAGCATGATCCCCAGCCACCTCCTCACTCACCTCCCTCGCTCACCACTCACCTCTCCTCGCTGCCCCTTCCCCTAATCCCCTCGCTGCTCCTTCTCCTTCCCTCGCTGCTCCTTCTCCTTCTCCTTCCCTCGCTGCCCCTTCCTGTAACCTCCTCGCTGCTCCTTCTTCCCCCCTCGCTGTCCCTTCCCTCGCTGCTGCTCCTTCCCTCGCTACTCCTTCCCCCCTCGCTGCCCCTTCCCTCGCTGCCCCTTCCCTCGATGCTCCTTCTTGCCCCCTCGCTGCCCCTTCCCTCGCTGCTCCCTCCGCTAACCCCCTCGCTGTTCCTTCCCCTTCCCCCCTCGCTGCTCCATCCCCCCTCGCTGCTCCATCCCCCCCCCTCGCTGACCTCCCTGATCTCCTAGCTGCCACCCCCTCACCCATCCTCCTCGCTGACCCCTCCTTGTCACCCCCCTCACGTCACCCCCTCGCTGATCCCCCACCTCACCCCCTCGCTGATCTCTCACCTCACCCCATTGTCATTCCAGCCCCCCCCCCTCGTTGCCACTTCACCTTACCCCCTTGATGACCCATCTCCCTCTCCTACTACAACTCTCACCCCCCTCTCTGATGGCTGCTCCCCTGATTCAGCTCCTCTTCTGTCTTCTGACCCTATTCTTCCCACACCTATCATTGCTCACTCTTCCTCCTTCACGGCACCACAGTCTACAGCCAATATTCCGTATACACCTTCTAAATCAATTGAACTTTTTTCATTTTGGCAGATTGATCAATTCAAGGCAGATTTCCAATTTTTGCGGTATGAAATTTCACAGCTGAAAGGAACGGTTACTACTTTGGTCAACGAGAAGAAGCTATTGCAGTCCAAGGTTGCCTCACTCGAACAATCCATCGGAATCAAACAGGCCGCAGCTTCGGAATCCACCACCAACATGCTACGGGAGCTAGAAACCAAGATTGAGAAGCAACACGAAGAGGCCCTTTCCTGGGCATCAGTTTTGAAAAAGGGCACCAAACCCAGCGCTCCCATCTCCTCAGTTATCTCAACCACCATCTCGGAAGAGAAATCTCGAGACCAAAAAGCCCACAATATTAGAGTTCGTGGAGTTCTAGATACACAGGATGCATTGGCTGAAGCTAAACGCTTTTTCGACATCACTCTCGGGCACAGGACAGAGGGGTTAGACACCGCATGGAGGACCACTAGAGATGCAGCCACACTCATTCTTTGTTTCACCTCCCTCGAGAGCCGTCGAGATGCTTTGCGGTGCAGAGCTAAGCTACGTGGTACCACTATCTACATGGACGACGACCTCACATATATCCAGGTAGAGGAGAGGCGTAAGGCCTTTCAGGCAGCCCGTGAGTCTGGCAGACGAGTCATTTACCGAGATGGACGAGTGCGTTTTCTTGACAGCGCACCTAGCAGCTCCCAGTGCTAGGGATTTGGGGTCCCCGGGTTTGGGAGTGCCCGGTATATTACGAGATCAGAGGGAGATACCACTGTTTGTTCCGAGACACACCTGTCACCTTACGATCGCTCATAGCTTATGAGGATTCTCGATGCGCGGCACTCATGATACGAGAGATGTTTATACTACGACAGGATTTGTATCAGACAGCCCAGTCGAGTCAGGTTTCTCAGCCTCAGATCACTTCTTTCTTCTCCAGGAGGAGAGGACGTTTTGATGACGATGACGGTGACGATGATGATGATGACCTACTTGTCCACAGAGACCAGAGACAGCGTCCCACACATACCCATGTTGCAGCACGAGCTACTCGACCTATCACGAGGAGACCTCTTCACCCTCTCAGACGACGTCAGAGACCACCAGTGGCCCTTCATGCCAAAGGCCGTATTACATCCTACTATATCATCAGCACCAGCTGGACAGGACTAGATGATAGCGTCATATCTCACTCATGACTGTTAGCAGTATACATGCTCCCACATGTTTCTAATAGCATCACATCTATTTCAGTTTATAGCTTTAGCTCTAGATTGCTACTTTGTTACTGTTTTGGAGACGTTTCATACGCTCCTATGGTTACCACATACTTGACATGTACATTTACTAGTCTTATATGCCTTTTGGCATGGAAAAGACATTAATAAAGCTTTCTTTCTTTCTTTCTTTCTCTCTTTCGCTCGTGCGCGCGCGCTTCATCGCGGCTCTCTCTCAAGATGAAAATAGAGGACATGCATGATGCCTGCTAGTCCATGTGCAGCACCCTGGTCAAAAGTGATCCATTTGCGCGCTTTATTTGGTTTCAGTTCTCTGGTCACTGTTTGGGGCTTTCTCAAGACCTCTTTCTTGCAGTTTGTTACTTTGCACCAGAGACATCATCTTTTGCAGATTTTGGTGGTGACCCTTTCCAGGCTCTCTTAGATGATATATTCAGCTTTGCATAGCGAGGCCTTATTCTTTTAGCAGGGGATTTTAATGCTCGTACGAGCATTTGGCAAGCTGAGTTTTATGCAGAGAGTGATTTTCTACAGGTTCACACATTAGATATGGGCTTTGACAGGACCTCACAAGATGCAGATACTCCAGCTACGCACTTTGGAGAGCGTCTGATTGGTTTAGCAGAGGCCCATTCCTTAACCATTTTGAATGGCCGTCCTTACTTGCCTTCGTCATATCATTTTACTTGTCACCCACATGGAGGAGGACATAGTGTTGTTGACTACTTCATTGGGTCACCGACTTTGATCCCACTTCTTCATACCTTCCGTATTATACCTCCTACCATTTTTGATCACTCCCTCCTACTTCTATCCCTTGGTCATCATAGTACCACAGTCAACACACCGTCCCATTCATCACCATCGCCCGGTTTTCTCTCCATCTGGTTTTCCCCCTTTTGCAATCTGCCAATACTGCCTATCCTTCGAAAACCTTCCCTTCGCATAAATGCACTCACAACAAATGGTATGATACAGAGTGCTTCATTGCATAAACAAGTTGTATACGCTAGATACCACTCTCCTCACACCCTAGCCTCGAAACAAAAAGAATATTACAAAGTGACTTTGAAAAAAAAGACAGCTTATCTCCAGTCCTTGGGACAAAAACTTGTTGATGCTATTGCCTCCCCATCCTCCCATTTCTTTTGGCGGATGTTCTCTAAAAACCCTTATAAACCCGCTCCTATTGCTATTGAGTCATGGATAAATTATGCTACTAATGGATGGTCCTCTTACATTCATAGTATAGTGGGAGTTAAGCAGGGATGTCCTTTCTCCCCTACTCTCTTTGCTCTATATATTGATGATCTTGAGCGGATTATTAGGGAGGAGGGTGGAGACGGCTGTCCGTTAGCAGATATGATTATCCCTATTCTACTGTATGCGGATGATGTGATACTTCTATCGAGATCCGCATCTGGGCTTCAGCAGCACCTTGATGCTTTATATACTTTTTGCGAGACATGGGGTTTGATGGTGAACATTGGTAAGACTAAGGTCATGGTGTTCAACACCAATCAACAACATATGAGAGACACAGTGTTCTACTATGATGGGCTTCCACTGGAGATAGTAGCCTCTTATACATACTTAGGTGTCCTTTTTACTGGTCCATTGCTCACTTTTAGACCAGCTGCACTATCTAGGCTCCACAACGGGCACTCTGTTCTTGTCCAGATGGAGAGGTTTTCCTCTATTTACTATGTTGATACGCGCTGTCGCCTTTTTTCTGCCACTATCTCTCCGGTGGCTTCGGGGTCTATGAATAAGTGCTATATGTCCACCCCCCCTCACGCTCACCCTCATCCTCTGCCTCTGTATCTCCCTCCTCCATCCACTCCTCGTAACTAGGCCCAAATGCCTCTCCACCTCCCGACAATTCATCGTCTACCTCCTCCCCTCTCTCCTCCTGTGTGGTCACGCAGACCGTGCCTCTGCATCTGCCTGAATGTGCAGGTCATGATAGATCTCATTCTCGAACTCCTCCTCCATAGATGGTACCTAAGGAGTAGCAATTGTCGTCTGTACCATGCAGGAGTCAGGGGTCACATGCAAACACAAACAGGCATGGTTTGATTGCATGGCGATTCTGTGAGTGATTCTGACATGCGTGGTAGGTTTACAGTTGTTTTGAGTGGTTATATGCATTTACTCTGACGGTTCTGTCATAGACCAGTGAAAGTGGCTAGTGGATTTCGGGTCATTGGGATTTACGTAAAATTTTCGTAATGACAACTGATGACTGATGTCGTATGCTTTGCATGCCAATCTGACATTGGATTAGTGACATCAGGAATTGAACTAAATATTGACTTATCGATGAATTATTTTTTTAAAAATTTGAGATTTTGTTTTTTTATATTATCTATGAAATGAACTTAGATTAGTGAAATGACCATACTAAGGTTTTTGTTCAGTCAGGTATGGTCACAATGCTTTCACTAAAGTTAAGTTATAGACAATCCAAAATTGACTGAAGAAACTACAAATCTCGCTATATGTTTGTACATGCAAATTTGAGTTCTGGAGCTGAATTACTCCTAGATAGAGACCTAAATATGATTTTTTTTCCCTTTTCTAATAAATTTTAAATTTGGTCAAATTTTGAAATTAGCAATTTTGCCTGATACATTTCTAATCGATTTTGATCATTAGAAATGGGTCGAGCAAACGCTTGTGCAAGATACTCATCTATTTTAAAATTGTCTGATAATATGAAATGGCCAGACATAATGAATGAAGATTGGATTCTTTATCCAAGCAAAGGAATTTTGTTGGGTACAGTTTAAAGAGTTGCTGAATTCTAATAGGGGTTTCACATTCATGTAATTTCATTTTCAGAGTTTTTGACAAGTTTTAGATGTTGGTGGAGTAATGCCAGGCCGGTTAATAAAGAGGGAAACGGCCCAATTTTTTGATTGGAAAAGTTGATAAGCGATAGGGACTGTTCAAAGTTGAAAAACTGAAGTCATTCCCTGAGTCTAATACTATGGTTGAGTACAGGCAAAATTTTAGTTTAGTGCTATTATGCATTTGTGGATGATTTTTTGTGTATCTGTGGATTCCAACCCAATTATAGGATAACTTGCTCATGGAAATGAAATTTTTTCAGACTTTTTCCTACAGTAATTCACTTTTCATTTACTATATGTCTTTGAACCTTCTTTGTGCCTTAGCAGAATGAGATTTTCTTGGGACTGAAAATTCTAAGGGGGGAAGTAGTGGGAACATCAGGGATAGTAAGTTTGATTTGAAAATGTATTTTGCGATTAGGGTTTTTTTGAAAATCCTTGGGAATGATTGCTTAGTATCAGATTTTAATCTCAGAATAGAATTCATTTAGGGGAATTCACAACAAATATCTTTGTAACCATGAGATTATCCACAAGTGGAGATAATTCTCTCAGATTAGTAGGGATTCGAAACCTGGAAGGGTTGGTAAAGTGATGTGTTGATTTTTTTACTTAGATCACAGTCATGTGTGGATCTTGTATATCCATCTGAAAGGCATGCTAGTTATCCAAAGGAATGGATTTTCTAGTCTGTAGTGAAAAATATTTTCATATATAGAGTGAATCCTTTGTGGAAGGCACTTATTATTGACTTTTCATGGATTTAGATATTTTCATATATCATATCTCCAGCTAACTTTTATAGAAATTGGATAATTTCTTTGAAAAGGGGGGGGTGAGGTGACGGGATAAATTCTATCTGAAGGTCTATTGGTTGCACGTCTTTCGAAAGTAAGCCAAGTGATGTATAGAAATGTGATTATCTGAAAGAAATTTCGAACAATCCAGAGTAAGATACAGAATTGGAACTTTTTGAATAAGAGAAAATCTCTTGGGATTGTGAGGAACAATTCGGAACTAGAGGGGGTTTGAAATTTGAAATCTTTATTTATAAGTAGTATGGAGAAAGATCAAAAGTTACTAATCCCAGTTTTGTTAGGGATAGGAGTAAGTTTGATCATGGAATGTCTGTATTGGATCAACCTAATTTTAGTACTAGGATCACGAAGGGGTTGATTAAGTAGAAGAAAATATGTTGATAGAGGTAAGTTGGGTTGGAAAATACGTGAGAGAATTTATTCTTCGTCTTAGAGATTTCCCAAATATGTTGTTTACTCATGAGAAATTGAATTCTTTGGTAGCTGAGTTACAAGATTCTCAGTGAGATATGTGAGTAACATATGCGGATTTTGGGAGAATCTGCTAGATATGTTTATGTATTGGGTCATAGTGAGATTATTCTCAAACGTGCATGGTTAATCTTGTATGGATCTATGTATTCCTGGTTACTGGGTTTATTTAGTGCACTTAAACCAGTATAGACATATGACCAAGTGCCAATAGCTTTGTACACACGTTCATCAACCTCCACTGTGTGTGAAGTATCTAATGGAGTCCTTGCCGAGAAAATCAAACTGTTAAACAGGTGTAAGCCGATTTGGTAAATTTGTCTAGAGGCATTGTTTACACTTGCTACATTTTGGGAAATCTTGTGAGCTTGTACTTTATTATGGCCTTTCCAAATGGCCGCCTTCAGTGGACTTTAATTGTCACCCTCATAGCGGTGGTCATAGTGTTTTTGACTACCTCATGAGCTCAATCTCCTCGATTCCCGACAACTCTAATTTGACAGTCTCTCCTACCACCTTGTTCGACCCTTGTCGGGCATGATTCACAAACACGCCCCCAGCTTCTACACTCGTCAACCATAAACCACGCTATACCTTTAGCTCTTCATACACCTCTCTTTATCAAGATTCAATCCACACCATTATCCATATGCCCCAAGATGTTTCACTAGATACCCAAGCTCACTTCATCTCATCCTCGTCAACCATAAACCACGCTATACCTTTAGCTCTTCATACACCTCTCTTTATCAAGATTCAATCCACACCATTATCCATATGCCCCAAGATGTTTCACTAGATACCCAAGCTCACTTCATCTCATCCTCGTTTCCAACTACATCCAATGCTGTCCTACCAAAATGCACAAATCAAGATCCTAGTGCAATGCCTGGTATGACGATGAACGCAAGCGGTTCCATCTCCAAGTCATCCACACTCGAGCCTTCTCTCACACCTTCTCCGTGATATCATAAAAGAACAACGCTTCATTCTTCACTGCAAGAAGAGAGACTCTATGGAAGCTACAAATAAGAGACCTTTTGACTGCTTCTATAGCTCTTCATACAAGTCCTTGTATCGACAATTCCTTTCTCATGCTCCTCCACCTCCCTTGACCAACAGCTGAGCTTCTCAACATGTTGACAGCCATGAGTAATTTCTTCATTCAAATGCATGTACCTAAAAGGTTTCATTGATGTTAGCTTTGGATTTTTTTGGATAAATTCCTCCATGTTCTGATTAACAGTATGGTAGTTATTTTCTCAAGTTTTTTGTCAAGTTGCTCTTTTTAAGATATATTTAGGCTCTGAGAGTAGGCAAGGGCGAGAATTTCCCTATTTGCTCATGTATATTCTTCCAGGAGCTTTTGGCAAATGGTTTCTGTATGTGATATGAGCAGTGCATGCCTATCTCGTTATGTGGTCTCAAACAGTCATACCATGTAAACTGCAGGGGATGCAGATTATAATATTTTGGTGGACTACATCATCGCCCATGAGCTAGGGAATTCTGAAAAAGTAAGTGTTTTTAATGAACTTACCATTTTTGAGATGGCTTTTTCTTCAACTTAATTGAATCCAATTTTTCTTTTCTTTTATTCATTTATTTTTTCATGTGATCCTTGTGGCGAGATTTCAAGCAATATAACAGTTTTCAGACTTCTAGAATACTTTTGGACCTCAAAATTCTTTTGAACATTATCTTGGTGTAAAGGACTCAGATGATAGACCATGGAGGTTGTTTATATAGCCTTGATTGCTTCTATAGAAATTCACGAGCTACCATGTAACTTGACTGCATGATTATGGCTACACCATTTAGTCATGACAGATATGTAGTAGCACTCATATCAAAAGCAGCTTTCATCTATTAGCTTTGTCAGCCTATCCACCTTGATCCCTGATTATGTAGAACAATCAAAGATGGTTAGAGCAATGCACATAGCATCTCGAGTACATTTCTTTGCAGATTTCTTATCCAAAAAAGCTTTGCAAAGGTTGGCTAATATCAGATAAAACACATGAATGTAGTATTCAATTTGGCAACGGCATAACCTTACATTCTATATCTGCGATTAGGTTTTATTAAGCTACTGCGTAAACATAATAGCATTTGAAGATGCGTCTCTCCTTTATGGTCTTGATTGTTTCTATAGGGGTCCATGAGCTACCGCCTGACCTGACTTCATGATTATGACTGCACTATATAACCATGACAGATTATGTGGTAGCAAATATATCAAAAGCAGATTTTTTCTACAAGGTTTGCCACCCTATCCACTCAGCTCCCTGCTGATTTAGAACATTCAAGAATGGTTATAGTAATGCACATAGCGGCTTGACTGCCTTCCTTTTGCAAATTTCTTATCTAAAAAAGATTCATGAAGGTTGGCTAATTTCAGAAAAACTACATATTTCTAATCTATTGCATAAACCTCAAAGCATTTCAAAATGGGTCTCTCCTTGAAAACAAGTATAAGAATGGCCAGATATTTTGAGACGGATCTTGAAGTCCAGTGCTTGTATTTCTAAAACCTTGTGTAAGTTTTTCTAGTTTTCATCACAATGATAGTTATGAGAAGTACCAATATCAGGCGGAAAATGCTACCTTAAAACAGACTAGTTACCATGAGATCATTGTTGAGTATAAAAGGAAGCACTGAAGGTTCTACCTGTAGCTGGGAAACCCTAAGAATGCACTTCCTCAAATTTGTAGCTAAATTTGTAAAAATCTATAGCTAATGTAGATGTGAGTTAGTAGCCAACCCTCGTGCTTAAATCATCTACACTGGTCAAAACTTACCTGTATTCTTCTTCGATGCAGGCATTCATATTGTCTGCTTTTTTGTCTGAAGGTCTTCCTTTCATCTTGCGAATGATATCATACTATTGTTATTGGTGTCTAAACTTTACTTGATGATATGCTTGTGCTCCAGTCCAGACAAGTTATACGATTTAGATTTATCTCAAAAAACACAGTTTAGTACATAAGTCAAATGTCAATTCATTCAATGAATCCTTTAAAATTTTTTATATCTTCAAGATTTTAAATTTCTGCTTGCACAAGTAGCTAAATTACAAATATTATGAGGTCTTTATCTGTTTCCTTTATGGATGAAGGCAACTATGTTTTGCACTGTTTGTACTGCAGGAAGAATTAGCAACAACAATGACTAATGAGCAATCCAGAAAGTATTATGAACCTTCTTTGGGAACTAAGCTCAGAAAAAAGATGAAAAAAGCAGCAAAGAAAGATTTGAAAGAAGCTTGGAGTGAAGATGATGGTTTACATGACATAAAGATTAGTGATTCAGATGAGTCAGTTAGCTTAGATGAGAGCGAAAGCTGGGAGCGTACATCAGTGACTGTCTCAAAGAAGAGACATTTTGAAGAGCGAAAATCTCTAGGTCGTTGCACAACCTTATTGAAGTCGTCTAAAGTCGTGTTGACTTCTGGTCTGCAATTCATGCTGCCAAGTAGAATGACAGGATTTGGGACCCCTGGGTTTCCAGTCTTATCCCGGGAGGTTGATCCCCAAAACAAAGTTCCGCCATATTTTTATTATGAAGATGTGGCTTCAATGCCCAAGATAGCATGGGATACCATTATACGACATTTTGATGGCATAGAGCCTGAATTTGTTGATGCAAAGTACTTCTGTGCTTGCCATCGACAGCGAGGCTATGTGCACAACCTTCCAGTAGAAGGTAGAAAGTTGATTTTGCCACAGCCCCCTATGACTATTCAGGAACTCTTGCCGCGAACAACAGAGTACTGGCCATCCTGGGATCCTAGAACCAAATTCCATTGTATCAACACTAAAAGTGCATCTGACTTTCTTTGCAAAAAAATACGAGGCTATCTTCTAGATGCAGGCAATGCCGATCCTCCCTTACACATACAAAAGGAGATCTTAGAAGCTTGCAGTGAATGGAATCTGATTTGGAGTGGGCCAGGTCAACCGGCTCCATTAGAACCTCATGAAATCGAATTACTACTAGGTTTTGATGAGGATCACACCCGCGGGGCCTCAAATAAAACCGTGCGTATAAAATCATTGGGAAACTCCTTTCAAATACACACCATTGCATATCATTTATCTGTATTGAAAGCATTGTACCCCACCGGAATAAGGGTGTTATCATTATTTTCGGGAACTGGTGGTGCTGAAGTAGCTTTGCATAAGCTTGGAATTCGGTTGCAATATGTTGCTAGTGTTGAAAACATTCATAGTAACAAGCTTGTAGTGGAAAGTTGGTGGAAGAAATCAGGTCAAAGGGGAAAGTTGAAGCAACTGGAAGATATCACAAATCTTACCACCGATGTTTTGCAAAGATTAATTGATGAAGCAGGAGGATTTGATTTGATCATCGGTGGCAGTCCTTGTAATGATCTTTCAGGAAACATGATCAGGAGAACTGGATTGGGGGGACCTGATTCATGCTTGTTTCATGAATTTCCACGCATCTTACGTACTGTAAGAGGTATCATGCATGGAAGAAAGCATTGATAGCATATCTACTAGTTTATGTAGCCTAGGGAGCTTCCACTGATAATTTGTATGACTTTTCAGGTTAAGCCTGGTCATCAAATATACTTAATATTATGCAATGTTGTTAAATTGAATCTTTGGCCCAATCTACTTGAAGAGCTCATATAAAAATTGAAGAACGCTTACTGAATTTGATTTACTTTTGACCACTGTAAATAAATTTGGCATATTCATGGCTTTTGAATAATCTCTAACAAGACAGTGCTACTGTAGTTACATGTATGCCCTCAGATGGCAACCTTGATCTGCTAGTCTCGACTGATGTGAGAGTTTAATGGACTAATTGTCATAAGTTATTCAACTTAGACCATCAGGCAACTTTTATTATCCTTGTCTGGAAAGGCAAGGTTACCATAAAGTTGTCAATACATTCCTTTGAAAGCTGTCATCTTTTCAGCTGCAAATAACCATGTTTTAGGGCTTTTGGTTTTAAGTAAGTAGAATAGTGCAAGGACCTTTCAGATTTCTACTGTTATACTCTTTTGGTAAACTACTAAAGGAAAATTGTGAATATTATAAAATGAAACTGGGTGAATTCCAAAACAGTATATGAAGTCATATAAGATGGATTCTTTTGTTTGGTAAAGAGAGAAGTAAATTTTTTGCCTGTGTTCGAAAACGTAACGAACTGATCAACAGAGATGCCTTCTAGAACTGTGTATTGGGTATTTGAACCTGGTTGGATAGTAAATGCAGAAGTAGTTGTCAGAGAAAACAAAAGTGAGCTCGCTTTCTGTTCTAATCTGTAACAAAGGAACTGCTTATCATTTGGGCATATCACTATTTGCTACTCCTAAGTGAATCCTTTTCTTTGTGCTTGTAAGCAGCATTGTTGTCAGCTACTAATTGCTGCTTTAGCAGTAGGTCTACTTTTACCCTATAGTAAACATATTTGAGTCTATTCCCCTCAGCATTTCACTGACAATTTAAATCTTTCTTTGTAATAGCCCATTTCAAGGGCCTTGTGGGTTTTTTAATAACACAAGCTAGTGTTGCATGTCTTGGGCTTGCTATCATCAACCAGCTGAATGCTCTGCGGCCTTCACACAGCCTGCATCGTTTCTCATATACGGTTACATGTTTTTTGGTTGTCGTTCACACCTGCATAAGTACAAGATTGCTTAAAATTGTTAATGTAGCACTCCATATGAACATATTAGAGCAGATTGACGGTTGTCGAGATTCCATCAGATATTGCTTCTGAATCAAAACACTATATGACGTATTGCTCTTCTTATATATAAAAAAATTGTGGCCCGAGTTATGGGTGACTACAATCAATTAGAGCTTGGTTAGTGGATGCTGGTGTCTGCTCGTCATGGCATGCAATCACAGGAGCCCCCGGGGTGGTTCTACAAATCAGTGATATGTCAAGGTTATTTTGCTAGGCAAGTATGCCTGTTTTTCCTTCAAAGCAGCAATCAAACATTTTTCTTTTCTATTTTATGTCCTAATTTGTTGTGCAGCATGTTGGAGTAGTGCACAACCTAAATTAGCCAGCAAATCAAATGTTATCTAGATACTTTTAGAATTTTTGTATTGGTTTTTACCCATGGAAGTGCATAAGTTTTGACAGATAAAAACTTACAAAAGGGATGAATGAGCATCAGCAAATGAATAACAAACTCAACCCTTTTCATGGAAAGGGCCTTGCAGTCCTCCTGTAAGGAAGGATGACTCATCAACAATCACTAACAAACACACACCATTTACTTGATGTGAATTATTCAATTGAGACTTGTGCTTTTGTGCACAACTACATGAATAAATGAAAAAGCTGAGTTTATGTTATGGACACACAACACAAACCATACTTCTCTAACTATAGTTTTAGATGTACCTACAACTAATTGGGGTATCACAATTGTTTTGGTGCTCAGTTTCAAGTTAAAACTCCCATATGTTATGGATAAGTCTATTTTACTAGATAGGATAAATTCCCGAACTTGGGTGCCAAAGTGCTTCATTAGTATAGATAGTTTCCAAAGATAGTCATTTCTTGGTTTATGAGATTGATGTCCTAAGCTCTTTTTTGGGGAGTTTTATATTTGTTTTGTTGGAGATTTATATGAGCTATCGAAGATAATTGATATTCATTAAGTTTTCTTTGTTGGAGAATGCTTTGTCAATGGTATTTACTGGTTTATGTATTTTCGTTGATGCCTTATTGGTGAACGTGTTCATAACTTGGTACTAGAGCACTTTTCTACTCACACTATCAATTTTATCGTATGTTTTTGCCATCTCTTCAAGATTGCTCCATCACCTTCTTTGTTATCCATTGCCCTTTTGTACCATCATTTGTGCTTGGCTATCCATCAGCCTTTTTTGCCATCTACTAATGGCTGGAGTATATACATAAAGCTTGAGGCTTGGACGGACTTGACCTATTTCACACGTGTGACAATACATCCACTTGTCCTTAGGCTCCTCCTAAGGTCACATACAAATCTATGGCCATCCAATCAAATTGCACCTCTTAAAAAAAGCTAGAATCTAGGAAAATGCATTCTAGCTTGGAAAACTTTTTTACTTGCCTTAATGGCTCTTGAGATTATGTACAAGCCTCCTTCCACATTGCTCGTTGCCCCCTTGATTGTTGTCCTTTTGATTTATTGCCACTCAACTGCCCTCCCATGCTTGTTGCCCCCTTGATCGTTGCCTTAATGATTTCTTGCCACCTTGCAGATCGCTACCTCACCACTCATACTACTTGTAGCCCCTATTCATCATTACTCATATTTCCTTGTTCTCCTATTGATTGTTGCCCTCTTTGTAGATCGCTACCTTTATCAAATTGCTAAGCCTAAACGTTGTCCACAAATATGTTGTAGATAATGGCCCTTCTTCTATAATTCTCATTGTCTAATTGCTCCTATCCTTGTATGTTGTTTACAACTACTTCTAGCTCATTGCTCCTATATTGCTGCCAATTGTTGGGCATTCAATCATCATTGTCTCCAAGACTTACGTTTCCCTTGTTTCTACTCCCTAGTTTGCCATGTTGACCATCCGTTTGAGGAATTCTCCCCTCATTTGGAAGATCACGCTCAACAATTTGAACACTTTCAGTATGTCATTGTTGACATTGCATCCTAGATCAATCTTGTCATTGACTTTTTAAGTTTACAATAATGCTTGACAATCCATATCTCCACATTCTCGTTTCCCTTCTATTTTTGATTTCAACGATACCTTAGATACAAAACATTCCATCCTTTTGTACCACCTGGATTTAGATTTTCATGATAACGTCTAATTAACCATGTATAATGGTTCATTAATTCAACTTGCAACTATTCATTCAAGTGGGCATGCTTACTTGGGTGTGCACTCATACGTTTGAATTTTCTAGATATGCCAATATGCTTCAACAAGCTAGGATCGATCCCACCTAGTGTATCAATTAGCAAGATCTCTTTTGCACACTACAACAAATGGATACAATATTTGTATATGATGAGCATTTTGTGGTAGGGTCCAATTTTTTTGAACGGGGTTGGTTACTGTCTATTCCAGCCAATGGGCAACCTCGAGGGGAACTTGCAGGAACTGATCGGACGTGAAACGAGCTGTTGAGGAGCCCAGTCTGAAGTGAAACCCATAAAGGGTTTTAGGGAAAGATGGCCTATCGGTATCCGAAACGGGTCCAAAAGGTCGCACGAGAGGTGAACATAGGTTCATGGACCCGATACGGATTGGGATTTACTAATCAATGCATTGATTCCTAGCTTATCTTGGCTTGAACTCCATGAATTAGCTCCAAAAACCTTCACACGTGTGGATGTACGGCCTGCTGCTGCCTGTGTACTGTACCTGCAACTCCAGTCTCATTTAATGATCATAAAAAATCATATGCCAATAGCATTCATCTATCAAATCATAGACTCAAACTAGTCAAGAAGGAAAATCTCGATTTTGCTCATAAATCCCATCACATAATTATACATGTAGAGCTCGGGACTGAGCATATTAGGGCTTCTATGTATTCATCATAACCTAACCCTAGCATCTAACCTAAAGATCCACTTGATCCACCCTATTTAGGGTCAATACCTCGAGATCCAAAAACAATGAAAAAAAATGCTATGTTTAGCTCCTACTTTTTCTCTACCCTATCTATGCACTCGTTGGACATATCCCAAAGGTACCATTCCAAAGCTAGGTTAATGATTTGACTTAGAATAAGGTATCCTATGCTTTTGGCATGTGTGAAATCCCACAACATGGCCTCAAAGTCATTTACAAGTGGAAATTGTGCAAACTAGCTTGTGTAAATTTAACAGATTGTTCTTGCTTGTTATCAAAATTGAGTAGCTTGCATTTATTGATGAAAATGATGATAACAATGCACACAATCCATCTTGTGGATTCATTGGATCAATTTTAGGTCCTAAGTATCATTTATTTCACATGGTACTAGAGCCTTGTTCAAGAGGTTGAGTGTTTGATCCAAAGTAGAGTTCAAAATTAACAAGTTTTGAGCTCAAAAGGCTAGTTTGAGAAATTGGAAATTTGGGATCAATCATCGTTTATGTGCCTTAGGTGTGTTTCTCACATGTGTGAAAGTATGTAGGACTAGAGAGTAGACTATTTATCTGAGTTAGTCCCAAATTAGCATGTTTGTAGATTTTGTTGAAATTTCTTATGCTATGTGTGAAGAAAAGGTACAAGGATTTGAAATCTATTGGTATATTTGGAGATGGATAATCAAATCTAATGTAGCTTCACCCCAAAATGACTTAGGAAGATTTGCATTCACCCTCATGGATTTACCTCTTTAAAAAAGATTGATCTTCCTCTCTTCCACACTATGTAGAACCTTTGAGTTTGAACATGTGCCACACAAACCTGTTTGAACTTTGTTGATAGGTCTTCATTTGTCAACTTTAAGCACTTGATCTTCAAGTTGAATTGACTCTCCACAACATTTATTGAACTTGAGAAAGACATCAAATATGAAATCCTCACTCTTTAGAAGATAAGTCCAACAATATCTACTAAAGTCATTAATGCAAGTCACCAACATCTTTGCTCCTCCATTACTCAAAGCACTAATACAATGCACATGCAAATGTACTAAATGAAACGTCATCTTAGATCTTGAGCTAGATATAGAATAAGACAACCTTTGTGACTTTGACATTGAACGAAGCTCACCAACTTGCTTCTTTGCCTTCAAACCACCATGGTTAGAACCATCCATCAAGTTTGTAGAGGTTACCTTTCTCTTGCCTTGATCAATCAAGACTCCATTCCTTTTGATCAAACAAGAATCACCAAAAAATTTCACTTTGAGCCCTTTGTCAACCATTTGACACACACTAAGCACATTCTTAGTAATGGAAGGAATGAACAAAACATTCTTCAAGCTTACATTCCTATTTGTAGATGAGAGCCTCTCCTTTTTTTCTTTCTAGCAAATCCTAGCACATAATTTCTTGATTTCTAGATCCTATCAAATTTAAGGTTTCTCCAAAAATGCAGAATATTGTATGAAGCAAAATCTATATGCAAAAGCTAGAATCTAGATATCTCATCTAATAGAATGTACCATCCACAATCATGAGCAATTTGTCTCCACATTCCAATAAGTGGTTTCAAAAAGCGGCCATCTACAAGTATTTTGACCTAAAATTACTTTAAGATCACAAAGATCCAAACTCTATACTTGAAACTACAAGATTTGAACTAGAAACACCTCCAAATCCACATAGAATTTATGGCGCCCTCAAATCCACCTCTAGATTTGGAAAATCCACCAACTTTGGCCTGCAACTTGCTCTGATACCATGTGAAAACATACAGATCCAAAATACATTAGTGGATCAACAAGATCTTGGACCAAATTTAAGATGCTTTGAATTCAAATCACACATGGGAATTGGCTGATCTGCCACCTAATAAAATGCAATTGGTTGCAAATGGGTGTTTAGAGTCAAATGCAATCAAGAAGGTTCTATCAACAAGTATGAGGCTAGGATTTGTGCAAAATGATATGCTCAAGTTGTTCACAAATTCCAACAAGAATCTGTGAACACAGTTCTTTTTTTGTTCCTGGTGTTTACTTCTTCTTCTTAGGAGGTTTCCGCTCAAGAAACCGGGTGATTCTGCCCATTTCCAAAGGTCAGTTCTATCTAGTTAGATCCTGTCGCTTAGAACTGTTTCCAGGCAGGTCGTTTATCAGTTTACCATGCGTATTCCCAGCATGTCAGTGGGATGAAACAGTTTCGTCCACTCCAGCTACATGCATTTACAAACCATGTAACCATCTACTTAAATCCACAACCACAACAAAAGAAATCAAAGCATGTTCATAGGAATTTCACTCAAGACAATAGCCATGAACAAAGAGCTTTCAAATTACCAATAACTCGTGGAGGATCTTCTTGATTCATGCAAGAGAAATGACAATACAACAAAAGCTTCCTCACAAGAGAGGGGAGACCTTAAATAAGCAAGAGGGCTGCCCATGTGGAGCCTAAGTGGCAATTCCACTAGTTTAGAAATAGCTCCTCTATTAGAGGTCACCATCAAAAGGTGGCTCACTCTAATTTATTTAAGAGGGGCCTACATTTATTTACATTGTCTAGGAAAATCACTAGCTCCTACATGGTCGTTCCTTCTCTGGGATTCACCATGTAGGCTCACATAGAAATAAATTGTAATCCTAGCTAGTAATCCTCGGCTCTCAAGCTTGGCTCTCAATTTCTTCCTGCTCTCCTCCTTATGAGACCTCCTCGGTCTTAGGTGAGAGACGCTCTGTGTTTTCAGCTTGGCTCGACATCTGGGAAATTCTTTGGAATATGCTAACATTATCCACCCCTAATCTATTGCAGGACCCACTTCAACACATGTCAGATGATGTCATTCCGCTTGGCGCTTGGAAAAGCATGGATCTTCGTTGGCTTCCGTAAAACCAGGTGCTTATTGGCCGCAAAAATTGTTCCACAAAATTGGAGATCTCTCAATGGCCTCTACATCCCAGCCCGCTTGAGAACCTCCTATGAGTCCTGCTTGCCTCGTCGCCTTGCTGACTGTTTCCACTCGCTCATTTTTTTTCCCAAGGCCTCGAAGACTTGGAAGCGTAATTTGCTTCCATAGGATAATGGCCCCAGGTAATCACGTATCTTCTCGATGAAGCCCATTTCTTGCCAGTCCTCTATCATGGTGACATACTGGGACGACATGAAGGCCATCTTATAGTAAAGCCAGGCCATCAAATGGTCTTCTTCAGACTGGAGGGCAATGTTGGGATTGATCCTTATTGGATCCAAGCCGCGATCCCAAAAACATTCTTGATGCATCAGAAAGGCCATAGATATGCAATACTCGGCGCTTTCTCGAATGTACAGATCAACGTTAGTCTTATACTTGTGCCCAAAATCTAATAATTGTAATCTCAGGTTGTCCAAGGAGATATTGCGTGCGATTCCTGGAACCACCGGCCAGTTTACCACTTCGACTCGTGGTTGCTGTGCTTGCAGCTGCCTACTATCTCTTAGAATTTTGTTCCACCACTCAGGTTGTGGTTGCAGTGCCACAATGATCTCAGCTCTTGTGGAATACTGGCTTTGATCGATTTCTTCTCTGCCACCCCTCATGTTGCGAGCATACCTCCTTTCAAACCTTTCTTTTCCTTGGTATCCGCCATATTACCCCTGGGCTTGGTAGGTGAGGCTACCCTACGTTGCTGTGGTGGCCTTGCCAAGTAGTCATCTAGGGCCTTAGTGCCCATATCGCTTTCTTTGGCTTGCTCGCTTGTGGAAGGCTCAACTGCACCCGTATTTGGCCTGGGAGAGAATCTTTTGGTTTCTGGCAGATCTGCCAGGAAGTCATCATCACCACCAATGTCAGTGTTAGTTTCTGGAGGGTCAGGGATGGAGTAATTAGGAGAGAGAGGCACAAGAACAACAAATTTAGGAGGAGGTGGGTTTAACAAGTTGTACACTACACCGGGGGAACTCAACTGTTGTAGAAACTCGTCCCGTCGGGCTTTGTACGTATCAGCTAGACCTTTAGATGGGCCCAATAATTTGCTAGGAGGTGGCGGAGAGGAGGAGGGTGAAGAGATATGTTAAGTGGGAATGAATGTTTCAGAAAAGTTAAATGCAGAATAAGAAGAGGGTATAAAGGTAGGAGAAGAAAGAGAAAAAGCTCCGGAAGCAACTTGGGTTCTCTGGTCACCCGATCTTGAACTACCATCTAATGGTTGGGTCCGCCCATCCTTATTATCAGCTCCGTCATCTCCATCATTGTCCCGTGGTTTCTTCACAGAAGCACCCGCTTGGGCCTTCCACGCCGTTTCCCACAGTTGGTTCACCTTGTCCAAGACTTGCTGCAGGGCTTTTGTGATTTTTTTGAGCTGCTTCTGGGACTCAAAGATGATCTTTTCTTGTTTGGCCATGACATTTTCAAAATTCTTTTTCTTGACTTCTCGTTCCTGGATTAGCCGCACGTACTTTTCCATCCGGATGGCTATGGCCTGTGGGGCCTGGAACTGTATATCCTCGGGCTTAACCAGAGGGGCATCAACTGTCATTGCAACCGACGATCCATCTTGCGCTTGGTCGATCTGGGCCATCTGGTATTTTAGTTGTTGTTGGACCTCTTCCAATTTTATCTTCTGCTTGGCCATCGCGGATCTTCTTCCGTCTCTTTTTCCTTTTCTTTGGCCAACTTTTGCTGATGTGCGATCTCTTGGTTCTAGTACTGGACTTATTTTCAAGCACGTGGTGTTGGCTTACCAACCAATGCATATGGTAGTTCTTTGCGGATAGGCTGGTCATTGAGTGCTTAACTGGTTCAAAGAGCTTTTCAGGGTTGGTGTTGATTGGGTATTGATCGGGGGTATGAGTTGGTGATGTTAGTCCAAAGAATAGACGTTGTGGAGGGAATGAGGGTGGGAGTGGAGGGAGTGGAGAGACAATGCTAGTAGAAACAGTGGTGGTGGTTAGTGGAGGGGTCAGACTTCCTCTTGATTGATCCACTTCCGCTGCTTCATCATCACTGATTTCCATCAGGTCCGCAACATCAAAGTATCGTGATTGTTGAGCCGCTCCCGTGTCTTGGAGAATGGTACTCCCCACTCCCCCCCCCCCCTCTCAAATAGTTTGCCTTTGGTGAGCTTGGCGTCGTCGCCATTGTAATCAAGATAGGGGGAGCTGTTGCTTGATCTGGTGGCACCGTTGTGGTATCTGTGCCTGTATCTGGTGCCAAAGAAGATGCTGCTCCATCACCCTCGTCTATGATGTGTATGGGTGAAGAGTGTTGTTGTGATGCCGTATCAGAGGTCGACCGTCGAGCTGGATGATGTCGAATGTGATGGAGTGGCTTTGCTTGATGCTCTTGGTTTCCTTTGGAGGGGCTCTCCCTCAGATTCGGATAAAGAGGGCTCATTCACATTTTTTTTGCTTTCGTCTGAAGGAATGGATTTGTGGCGATGTGTAGCCATGGTTTTTGGGCAGGACTTGGGTCTGGTGGGGGAGGACTTGGAAATATTCTATGATCTTTTTTTTTTTTTTGAATGAGGGACAACTATAACATTTTCAGTAACTGGCTTTGTGACTTGAGAAGTGGTGGAAGCAGGCTTACGATGTCCCATTGATACAGATTTAGAACTCCATAATGAATAGCTCGGATCTTTCCCCTCAGCAATAGTAGCTAGCACCACTTTTAAGCATTGCTTCATGCTCTAGAAAGAAACAACAAACAGGGTTGAAGTACAATGAGCAAAAGAATATATTGGCTATGTTCAACATAGGACTACTCAATTTTGATAAGACATTTTCATCTTGCAAGCTCATGGGAATTTTATATTTAGTTAAACACTATGCTAAGCACAAGACACTTGTTAATATATATGAGTGAAAATTGTCGGAAAGTGGTGTGCAGAAGATAGGTCTAGCTCAAAAAGAAACAAATGAAAATAATTCATGTGTCTAGAAAGAAAACTTTTCGTGCATGGCGGAATAAACTATCATCATCTTTCCAATGGATGACTACGCCTATCAGTTTTAAACAAGACAATAGTGATAGAAATCACGTTTGAACTTATAGTAACTAACTTTGAAATTGTCAGTACTACAGTGATTACGTAGCCAAACAATTAAGCATAAAAAATTATCAGACAAATAATTAGTCGCGAAGAACTCCAGAAAATGCATGCATTCGGAGACGAAGCTGAATGTAATAAAGAATAGCATTGATTCAGTATGAAAACGTAACAGAAGTAAATGATTACAATAAGTTGCGGAGCGAAGCCTCGTACTCTATACTATCTCTGAGTGGCTAAAATGAAAGTCTGAATCAATGCGCAATGCTGATAAGCAGTAGCGCAATAGCAATCTCTAAAACAACTCTAAGAAGTGAGCTAGAATGCTTAGGAGTGTTCAAGCTCATAGGCTTGAGATAGAGAGAGAGAGAGCTAACTATTCAAATGCTTCAGATAATTCTGATTTTCAATGAATAAAACAATATGAATATGAACAACTATTTATACTAAGAAATTAGGTCGTCAATTGCGATCGCCAGTTGGTTGGTGATCCGCTGGCATCCATCCGGTCCTTGTCATTGATTGTTGGCGGTGAAATTGGCCGTAAACGTTCTATCTGCATAAATGAACCAAAATTGTAGCTTTGTAGAAATGAACTAAAACAGCCACAGGCGACACTATCAAATTTTTCAAGAAAAAAGCGAGAAAGGAGAAGGTGTCCTTAAATCTCATTTAGGATTGCCCCACACTTTGTCAGACTCATTTCCTTAACATTTGAGGCTCTTTTGAAAAATTGAAAATTGTGACACTGATTTTACATGAGATTTTTGTCAGGCGAAAAATGCGAAAAAGGCGACACTGCATTTTTCAACGAGATTCCTGACAGGCGAAAAATGAGACACTGTTGTAAACTCCATGTAATTCTACAGACTGTGTAAAAACACTTGTAATTCTGCAAATTGTGTAAACACACGGGAAAAATCGTAGAACTGGATAAACAATGGATGAAGATTAAAACTGATTAGACGACTGGTAAGAAGGAGAATAATCCAACACTCCCCCTTAATCTGAATCCTGGAATGCCTTGACCTTCAAACTTAGCTCTACACAGAATCTTCTGTGTGATTCCAAACTTAATGCACTGGTAAAAATATCTGCTATCATATCTTGCATTCTACAATACTGCAATCTGACATCTTCATTGAGAACTTTGCTTCTAACAAAATGATACTTCAGTTCAATGTGCTTACTCTTGGAATGAAATCTAGGGTTGGCTGATAAAGTGATGGCACTTTGATTATCACAAAATAATGTCGTCGGTGCATATTAATTCAGACCGATATCTGAGAGTAAGTTCCTCAACCAAATTGCTTCCTTTGGAGCTTGAGAGGCTGCGATATACTTTGATTCAGTGGAAGATAGAGCTATCAAAGATTATTTGCGACTGTTCCAGGAAATTGGACCATTGTTGAGGAAGAATGTAAATCCGGAAGTAGATTTATGACTGTCTACATCTCCTGCCCAACTCGCATCTGTGTGAGAAAATTGAGTTTGTCGTTGCCGACTGCTCCATAACAAATGCAAAAGTCCATAGTAGTTCGAAGATATCTCATGACTTTGATAACAGCCTTCCAATGTGTTATACCAGGATTAGTCATAAACTGACTGAGAGAGCTGACTGCAAAAGCTATGTCTGGTCTGGTACAGATCATGGCGTCCATAAGAGATCCTATATTAGAATGGTAAGGATACTCACGCATCTACTACTTCTCATGAATTGTTTGGGGACACTGGTCCTTTGACAATTTGAGTCCTGGTTCCATTGGTGAGAGAGCTAACTTGCAATTGATCAGATTATATCTGACTAAAATGTTGTAGATGTACATCTGTTGTGTAATGTAGATCAACTTCTATTTTCTATCTCTGTGGATTTGTATACCAAGGAAGAAATGAGCTTCGCCCAGATTGGTCATGTCGAATTCGGAAGATAGCATTGTCTTGGCTTCTTTTATCAGATCGGTACTGTTGCTAAAAGGCAATGTATCATCCACATATAATGTGATAATGATAAAAGACTGCTGCACTGCTTTGAAGTAAACGTTTGAATATGAAGAGCTAGGTGTATAGCCGTGATCAATAAGGAAAGTATTGATCCTTTGAAACCATGCTCGAGCAAATTGCTTCAAGCCATAAAGTTCCTTATGGAGTTTACACACGTGATTGTGTTTACCCTCGATAATATAACCTTCGGGTTGCACCATGTAAATGTCTTCTTCGATAACTCCATTGAGATATGCTGTCTGTACATCCATTTGATGTATTTCCAAATCTGCTGCAACTGCAAATGATAGCAAAAGTCGAATAGAAGAATGCTTGACTACTGGACTGCAGGTCTCAGTGTAATCGATGTTGTATACCTAAGAAAAACCTTTGGCTACTAGTCATTCCTTTCTTTTGTTGATGCTTCCATCTGCGTTGTACTTGACTTTGAAAATCCATTTGCAATCAACTACGTTTTTGCTGGCAAGTAATTTGACAATTATCCACGTTTGGTTCTTGATAAGAGATGAATACTCTTTATCCATAGCTTCTTTCCAAAGATCGGAATCAAGCTGACCGAGTGTCTCTTGGACAGATGTCGGTTTGTGAATAAGATAGGCTACAGACTCATCGATATACCAGTTAGGTGGTCTGCTGGTTCTTGAAGATCTTCTGGGTAATACAAAAAGTTGATTATTTCCATCATACTGTAGTTTGTGATTTGCAACATCATCATCTTCTGATCCGTCATTGATTTGTTATTCGTCAAGGGTAGAAGAGCTTGGACCTTCAATAGAAATAGTCAACTGAGAAACTGGAAAGTTCAAAGCATCAGGAGAATCTAATAGGTCGGCTACATGGGGACTGCCCTTTCATTTGAGGTCTTGATACTGATCTTCGATGAAGATGACATCCCGGCTAGTGAATATCTTTGACTCGATGGGATCAAACAACTTGTAGGCTTGATCTGAAGTAGTGTAGTTGATGAAAACACACTTGATACTCTGGAAGTCAAGCTTCTTCCTGAGATCACAAGGAATCTGAGCAAAAGTAGTACATCCAAAAACTCATAAGTTTGATAAAGAAGGTTTGGTACCTGTCCAAACTTCGACTGGTGTTTTGTTTGAGAGGCCTTTAGTAGAACTTTTGTCTTGAATATAGATTGCTATTGAAAAGCTTTAGCCCAGAAGGACTTCGGAAGTGTTGCATGTGATAACATGCACTCTATCAATTCAACTAAAGTTTTGTTCTTTCTCTCAGCAAGACCATTTGACTGAGGTGAATAGGAAGTGATGTATTATTGCTCAATGCTGTTGTTAAGACAATAGTCCTTGAATTTGTTGGAGATGTATTCTCTCCCATTATTCGACCTCAATGCTTTGATTCGTTTGCCAGTTTGATTCTCAGCATGCTCTTTGAATTGTATGAATTTGATGAAAGCCTCTGATTTCTGTTTAATAAATAAACATCTGTTCTTTTGGAAAATTCGTCAATAAAGGTAATGAAGAACTTTGTATTTAGCAATGAAAGAGTTTGCAGAGTTCCACATATATCTGTATGAACAACATCTAACAGATCTTTTGCTAAATGCATATGGTTTGATCTAAAAGGAATCCTAGCTTGCTTTCCAAAGATGCAGCTATGACAGGCAAGGAGATCGACCTTACCAGAAGGATAGTCAAGATCAAGGACCATGGATTGTCTAGACATGCTCAAAATAGATGCATGATCCACGTGTCCTAAGCGATGATGCCATAGTAATGCTTTATTGACTAGAGTAGATGTTTTCAAGGCTTGACTAGACTCAGAATAATAGTGTGCCAATCTATATAAGTAACCCTGCCTCTTGCCGAGTGCAAGGATCTTATCACTCCTATCAATAATTTTGCATTGATCAGATTCGAATTCTACCTTATAGTCTAAATTTGTAATTCTACTTACTGATAACAAATTTGTAGAGAGTTTAGGAACATATAAGACTTTTGATAGTAATTTGAATTGATTATGCTGGAACCACAATCTTACAATACCTTCACCTTCAATAGTGTGAGTACTATTGTCACCAAGATGAATAAATTTCTTCGTGCTGTAAGGAGCGTAGGAGTTGAAGATCTCACGTTGATTGGTCATATGTTGAGTTGCTCAAGAATCGAAAAACCATGAATCATCCAAAAATGTGCCTTGATCTTTGACCATGAATGCGATTTCCTTCGTAGATGTAACTTAGTAGTTATGTCTCTCACATCATATAGTGAGTTCAAGATGTCCCAAACATCTCTTGACGTTTTAGCTTCATCTATGTGTCCAATCTGTGTATCTAATATATTGAGGATGATAAGCGTGAAAGCTTTACCGTCCTTCGATTTCCACTTTGAGTCGTTGTCTTCAGGTCTTACTTTTGTACCTACAACGACACACTGCCGATTAGCAAGGTCTTCATCTTAAATTTTCACAAATGATAATTGGATCCATTCAGCTTGTCTGTGATAAGACCAACTTTACTTTGAGAATCCATCTGAAACTTAGTTTGTCGATTGTATCGATGAAGCTAAGATGTAGTAATGTCAACAATAGGAAATCAATTCTCTGATACAGAAAGGTTGAAAAGAATTTGATATCGCGAAAGATATCAAGTATTAGAGACTTAGCTCTGATACCATGTTGAAAAGTGGTGTGCAGAAGATAGGTCTAGCTTGAAAAGAAATGAATGAAAATAATTTGTGTGTCTAGAAAGAAAACTTTTCGTGCATGGCGGAATAAACTATCTTCATCTTTCCAATGCATGACTACGCCTATCAATTTCAAACAAGACAATAGTGATAGAAATCACATTTGAACTTATAGTAACTAACTTTGAAATCACCAGTACTACAATGATTATGTAGCCAAACAATTAAGCATCGAAAATTATCAGACAAATAACTAGTCACGAAGAACTCCAGAAAATGCATGCATTCTGAGACGAAGCTGAACGCAATAAAGAATAGTATTGATTCGGTATGAAAATGTAATAGAAATAAATGAGCACAATAAGTTGCGGATCGAAGCCGCGTACTCTATGCTATCTCTGAACGGCTAAAATGAAAGTCTGAATTAATGCGCAATGCTGATAAGCAGTAGCGCAATAGCAATCTCTAAAACAACTCTAAGAAGTGAGCTAGAATGCTTAGGAGTATTCAAGCTCATAGACTTGAAAGAGAGAGAGAGAGAGAGCTAACTATTCAAATGCTTCTGATAATTCTGATTTTCAATGACTAAAACTGTATGAATATGAACAACTATTTATACCAAGAAATCAGGTCGTCAATTGCGATCGCCAGTTTGCTGGTGATTCGCTGACATCCATTCTGTCCTTGTCATTGATTGTTGATAAGCGGTGAAATTGGCCGTAAACGTTCTGTCTGCATAAATGAACCAAAATTGTAGCTTTGCAGAAATGAACTAAAACAGCCACAGGCGACACTGTCGAATTTTTTGCGAAAAAAACGAGAAAGGAGAAGGTGCCCTTAAATCTCATTCAGGGTTGCCCCACACTTTGCCAGAGTCATTTCCTTAACATTTGAGGCTCTTTTGAAAATGCGAAAAATGCGACAGTGTGATTTTACACGAGATTTTTTTCAGGCGAAAAATGTGAAAAAGGTGACACTGTATTTTTTGTGACAAGCGAAAAAGGAGACACTGTCGTAAACTCCGTGTAATTCTGCAGACTGTGTAAAAACACTTGTAATTATGTAGATTGTGTAAACACACAGAAAAAACCTCAGAATTGGATAAACAATGGATGAAGATTAAAACCGATTAGTCTCGATGGCATCATCTTGGCATGAATCTTTATCAAAGTTTCGTTCAGAATGAAAATAGAACGAGACTTATTCGTCTCCTTTACAAGGACATTCACAAAACTCTCTTCCTCATCCTCATCTGGTTGATCAACAAGCAATTTTTCTTGAATATGAAATTGTGAGTACCCCCTACCAGGCTTCTCTACTAAATGAATAAAAAGCTCAAAGAGCTTCATGTTGTTGACTCCTTTGGTAAAGTGGTACATGAATTTCTTTTTATCTTTCAAAGGGAGATCTTGAGGTTTACCCGACATTGGAGTGTAGGTTTAGGGTTTAGAATTTAGGGTGTGAGTGTGCATGCATGTATGTGTGTATGCATAAGCATGTGTGTGTATATGCATGTATGTGTGTATGCATAAATACATCCTCGACATTTTGAAGATTAGCACAAAAAGGAGACAATCTACAGAGAGGAAGATTATTTAGGAAAATTTCAAACATTAACTTTTAAAAAATATTAAAAACTTTAAGAAGATAAGTAGTTTTGACAAAAATCTCTAAAAATTATAAATAAAGTTAGAAATTTTTGTAAAATTTAATTATAAATTTATGAAACGTAGTAGAAGCACATATTCTTGCTAAAACGTCTAACAATTTTCACTTTTCACAAGTTGAGGCTTGCAACAAGGGAAAACAAGTGTGATGTTCTATGCTGAGTATAGGTTGCATCTATATACCTCTTCTGACCTATGCTCAGTGTGAAAATTGTCAACATTTTCTTGACTAGTTTTAGGCCAAATTTGGTAATTTTGGCACATAGTTTTGGATCAGACCTTTCACATGTGTGAAACAGGTCTAGATACTTTTATTTTAGTATATATTTCATATTGAAGAAGTTTCAAACTTCAAGACCTTTGAAATGACACCAAAATCATGTCATTTGGACATATAGGCCAAAATTGGCTATTTAAGACTAGTGGTGCCTTGAAATTGGGTCCTAAGTTCTAGAGAGAGGAGAGAGAGTCATTTTTCTCACCTATATTAGGCTGAATTTCATGGAGAAACAGGTTGAAGAAACTTATGTACTGTTTCATTGAGATGAATAGATCATTGTCTGTGTTTCTTCCTCCATTGTGAACATTGTTGTGTGTATTGTCTTCAAGCTCTTGCGCATGATCTTAGGTGATTTCCAAAAGTGGCCGCCCTCAGTTTCTTTGAATAGTTTCTTGAGTTCTTAGAATGCTTGTTCAAGTTCTTGTGCATAACATTAAGATGCTTTGTCATTTCTAGCTTTTGTAGCTTGTTGTGAAATGATCTTAGCCAGAACATTTGGGATCTTAGATCCATTAAAAATCCACTTTTTTCACATGGTATCAGAGCTAGCTAGCTGTTAATTTTAGTAAGGTTTTCATTTATGGTGATATTTGGATGTTTGATCAAGTTCTAGCATGATTATGCATTGCATTGCTGATCAAATCTTACTAACCTTTGTTTGTTGAGTTGAACTTGTGGATCAAAAGCATATTTCAGGTCTATTGAAGATCAAAATCTAAGAAGAAGCTATTTTGGATTATATCATCACATCTAATCATTTGTTGATTGTGAGGCTTGTGCATATTCAATACTAACAATGTTCTGTTCAATCTATTGTTGACAATCTCCACTTTTGTGGATGAACACTCTCCTTAAGTGGATGAACATTCTCCTTAAGTGGATGACAAATACTCTTTGAGTGATTTTGTGATTCTCCAAAAGGCCGAGCAAAGCTCCCACTTGGATGAAAGATCCCCTTTTGGGTGAACAGATTGTCAACAATCTTTTGCATAAATTTTGGTGTACTTTGTTGAGCATGTAAGTAACTATCCTTATGAAATTTGATTGGAGCATTTTTTGGAAGGTTTTAACTATTATGAAAGTGTGTTTTTCAGGTTCTTAATAGGTTGAGGAACATTCTCATGTGAAGTGATCTTAGATCTACATCTAAACGTCAAGATTTGACAAGCTAATGAAGCTAGTCTTGTGATTCACTAAGTGTGCTTTTTCATTCACTTCTAAAGCTTGTATTTATCACTTGCTAGAGTTTATAAACTTTTATAAGTGTGGTTTACATGTGGTTTTACAAGCTGAATCAATATCTTAGTGTGTGGTCAAGCTTGTTCAATTCTAGGTATTCTTGGCAGCCTAGTCTTGTGTATTTTTTAAGAATGCAAGTAACTCTTCACACCATAACTTGAATTGGTCACTTGCTGAAAAGTTTGAGAGCCTAATCAAGAGTGTGTTCAGGTTGGTTTGAGTTTGTAATCCATTCTTAGTGTGTGCAAAGTGTTGCATGTGTCTCAATCTTCTTTTATATGCTTGGAGACCTGCCAAGTTCAAGATAGAAGTGTTTTAGGGTCCTAGATCTTTAGATCTCCTTATCCATCATTTGTTGAGAGAAAAGTGAGTGCTAGGTGCATTAAGACAAAACCTAAAAGTTGAAAAATTAGTGCACTCTCACCTTTGTTAGATAATTTCTTACCAATCTCCATAGGTGTAGACACTGGCCTGTTGTCACACATCTTGAAATGTCTCAAAATTTCATTCATGTACTTCTTTTGTGTTGGTGCTAGTTCATTAAACCGAAATCAATCATGTCAAATCTATAGATTGATCCTTCTTGATTGCACTAATCAAATCACATAATTACCTGTGATTATGAGGTCATTTACATACAACACAATCAGTGTGATGCTAGAGTCACGAGCAAGTAGTAAATGTTGAAATCTGAAGAAGTGTGTGTCAAACCTCTAGATAGGAATGCTCATCGAAGTGGTTGTACCAAGCACGTGGTGCTTGCTTCAATTCATGCCTTGTACACAAAACCATTAGATTGCTTCATGTATACTTCTTCTTCAAGCTTGCCATTCAGAAAAGTAGTCTTTATGTCCATTTGATGAAATTCCATCTGAATAACATCGCTAAGGCAATGAGCATGCAAAGTGTGTTGCACTTGGCCATAGGAGCGAAGGTCTCTTCGTAGTCAATGCCCTTACTCTGTGCATATAGCCCTTCACTACAAGCCTTGTCTTATGTTTTGCAATGGTTCCATCCACATTAACACTGTCTCGATTAATTTTGGACTTTTTATTTTATTTAGGACTATTTTCTACACATGGTACCAAAAGAGCCAGATAAGAAAATCAATAAAAACTTACTAATTCTTGAAGTGGGATTTTCTCAAGTTCGAATCTCATTTTAATACAACTATAAGCCAAACAAGACAAATTTGATCAGAAGTCATAATTTAGTTAACTTTCTAAAATTTATTGATGCTTTTGTCCAATAGCTATGAGCACCTAATATAATTGTCCAAAATTGGTGTCGATCCGAATAATATAGACAACTTTTAAACATAAACATTGATATAGAATTTCAAAAGAAACATAAAGATAATTTGATATTTAAAATAAACATAAACATCACTGAATCATATACTACTTTGAACAAGCTGTATTATAAGAACTCTCATAGAAGTTTAATCACAATGTGTCATTTGCCACTAAAAGTGGTTCATTTATAATTAATGGTCTTGGGCCAAGCCCTACATTAGTCAAGAGACTATTACAAAAGATGCACAACTTTGGTGCAATTCTAGACAAATCTGTAGAAGTTTAACCTTTTAGACTAGTGATTTACTATTTCAATATTCTAAAGGTTGAGAATTAGAAACTATTTTCAACCTTTAGAATTTCTAAAAGCCGGTAAACTTTCTACATCATGATTCCTCATGGTCTTACAATACACATGCCATGGAATATGATTTACTTATAATAGGGTGACATGCCCACACACTAGCATACAAAAAGTCGGCTTTCTACAAAATTGCCAAGCTGGATTTACAACTGAATTTACAGAAGGAATCACACGTCTTTTGGAGCCAAATTTGGCCTTGTTGCAGATTCGGAATCTGCCAACACTCACTAAATTAAATACATTACAAGTCCAATAATTATGGTGACAAAGATTGTAACCAGGACTCTACAACTACAATGATCATGAACTCTACTCATCAATATTAGCTGCACATTCATCGGATAATTTGGATAGGTATTCTTTGATGTGTGCCACTAATATTTCCAGAATAGATATTGATTTTTCCACAGTATAGCCGTGTGCTATAATTGTTTTTTTTGCCTTTGATTTTCATGCATGAACAACTGTATCTACATCCATATATTATGGTCCGTCGTTGTTCGAAATCTATCCTTTCTCTAAGCAATTTTTGTACAGCTCCGAGTTGTGAACTTGTCTCTAGTTTCTACGCTGTTGATTAGATTTTGGTTCATACCATAATGCTTTGAACTCTGTGGCCAAGCCTTCTGAGTTTTTCTTCACTTCGACAACTTTTGCCACCCAAATAGGTATGGAACCCTCCACAACATCTTCATCTGGAGGCCGCATTGCAATGAACTTGTCCAATACAACTTCTCTACGTGGGATGAATTCAACCAAAGGTGCATCAACTTTTCGCCCACAAAACCTCCAGGGTAATAACTCTACATCCATTTCGACCTCATTGATTGAAGTTGATACAGATGAATTGAAAGTGGTTGGCAAGAATTGTGGCCAAAAAGCCTCTTGGCTATACATTGATCCTGATAACAATTTTTCTTTGGAAAGATATTCGAAAAGTTTTGTGGTTTCCACTGTGAAGGATTTCAGATCATTCAAGATCCAATCCATGTCCCTAATCTTTGGTTACAATAAGGAGCAAACCAACAATCCTGCCAATGTAGAAAAATCAGCATCTACATACAAAATGAGATGCAAACTTTAAGAGATACCGATCAAACATGAACCAAAACATAAAATATGTTTGATGTCCGTACAATTACAGTACCCTACTGTATTTCACATGTGTGGAACCGAAAATAGCAATAAATGAGCATTCTACACACAAGATTGCAAGATAACACCATGATAGTGCACCAATGAGTAGTAGAACCCAAAGAGAACCATGTATAATGATGAAATGAGAGAGAGAAGAGAGAAGATGTGTCTCTCCACGAGTTACATCCTTTTATAGAGTTTCCAAACCCTATTTGGCCACTTGGCTTTCCCTCCAAAATGTAAACCCTACTATTTTTGGGTCTAGATTCAATGTACCCAAAGTTCAAATTTGAATCTCTCTCAAACTCGACTACCAACTTTCTCACACTTTCAAATATAACCTCAAAAAGTTTATCTCTAAGTCTAAAATGAGTTTTGGCCTCTTATTGACAATTTACCAAAATGTGACTAAACTAGACTAAACTAGTTGAAATCTCTCACACTCCCTCTTCAACTAGTTTTGGCATAGTTTTGACAATAGAACTTTGATCAAACTTTAGAATGATCTCCATCCTAATTATAGATCTCCTTTCTAAGGTTCTAAAGTATCTTTCATAATTGATATAGATAATAGTGTCCAAAATGAATGCTTCACTATTTCTTACATCAATTTTACATATCAAGATATAACTAGAGCATGAAGAACCAAATGGAATGCAAATGAGATGATTCCTCCATGTTTCAAACTTTGAACTCTCTAGAAAATTACAGCAACTAGACAATAAATGTGAGTGGTGACCATTTGTTTGCTCATCTCCTCCAACTTTGTCCTTTCTTGATATGTCTCCACCATAAAACTCCATAAATGAGCCTCCATCTCCATCTTGCCACAAGGAACCATCAAACCTTGGAAATGCATGAGTAGGTGAGTACATAAATGATGCAAATTCAGCACCACATGACTCCGTAAACCAAGTAGGCTGCACTAGTCCATCTTCAAGATCTACTTGACACAAGAAAATGACCATGAATTCACCAAAAATTGACAATCTCCAAACATTGGCACCAAGTAGCTCAACACTTGAGAACTTGATCATGAATGAGTGATATAATGAACCTCCAATAGCTTCATTTCCATCAGCAAAACCAGCCAAGAATGCTTGTACAACTCCAACAATAAGATATTGCAAGACAATGTAGCTAGTTTGTCCATATCTTGACAATTTGCACACATCCATATGAAATAGCTCAAACATGAGATAGAAAAAGTAAAGTAAACTTGAACAATACTTCCTTGCTGCTCCTTTGACCTTACTTGAGTCTTCAATAAGCTTCAAAAATAGATCCATAACATCTTTTCCAAATGACCCTCCTTTGATGCTCTTGACTCGCTCCAAATTGCCAACTTCCCTTTTGACTAGTTGAAGAGCTTTGAGATCAACCTCTTGATCTTCCTCTTGACCATCAAAGTCATTGAACAAACTTTGTTTTACAGATCCATTACTTGCTTTTTCAGTATGAAAACCATGAGAACCAATGTCCACTTGCATAACATCATCTACACAAGAAAATTCTCCAAAACATGTGAGTAAAGCAAAGTGAGTCGCTTCCACTTGCTTACCTTTCTCTTGATCATCAAAGATATGAATATCTTCAGACCTGAACCTCTGGAAATACTCCCTCTCAAACATATGATCTAGATCCAACAAGATCTCATCAATGCTTAATCTCGAACTTCCACAAAGGTTAGTGAAAACAATGTCACCAATGTCACCATCATAAATCAAAAGATAGATTCCAAATTTTTCATCCAACATGAAGTAGAGTAGGTGAAGATGAGTATCAAACCTAATAAATCTAGCCTTTTTGAGTCCATAACAAATCTCAATAAGCTTACCAATGAGATCTCCCTTGCCTTGAAGAAATTGCTTCTCTATTTGCTCCATGTAGTCTTCTCCAACCAACCTTTTGCCATCTTGATCATGAGTGATCAATTCACAATCATAGAATCCTTTGAGTTGATGAAGAGATGTGAGATCTATGCCTTGGATCTTCCCAAGAACCAATCTTCCATTGCTCTTTCCTTCATAAGACTCCCTCTTAATGATTGCATCATAAGAAGTAGAAACCTCAAAAACATTCGAAGCCATGAAAAAAATGATTAGTACCTTCAACATAAGGATGATTGAAGTACTCTTTTTTTTCAAACAAGAACTTCTACTCAATGTTTTAGGTAACAACTCATATGATAATGATTCTCCCTCACTATCATTCACAATGACATCATTCAAAGTACATCCTACTTTGAACTCTTCATATACTTCTCTTCTTCTTGACTTGTGACTATCTTCCTCACCAAGTCTCTTGATAGAACCATTTGATCTACTCTCTTTATGAAGAAGTGTGACTCCACTTGCTGGAAAAATGACTTTCTTGGAATCATAACAAAATAGTGTAGAAGAACCACCTCCTTCATGCATGCACCTAGCAACATCCTTTTCCATATGATCAAAGAAATCATTAACAACAATCTTTTCCAAGGAAGAACCTTCACCTCCATTGATGAAGTTAGCTCTTTCCTTACCTTTTGCATGCTTGCACTTGCCATGAAGAACCATTGAAACACCATCATTATCCTCGAGACTAACCAAGTTAGCACAAAGATGAACATCTCCAAGAAGCATATTAGATCTTGATCTAGATCTAGCATAAGGAAGCTTGTTAGACTTTGCATATCTTATTGATGCTAAAAGGTAACTTTGGAAAGTTGAGACCAATCTCCTTTTCCATTCCATCCTTGTTGTTAGCCATAACAAAAGCATCAAGCTTGAAAAGTCTACCTTGTTTATTGCCCCTAGCAACCAAGACATTACAGGAGTTCTCAAACTTAGAAGGGCCGTTTGTTACGAATTTTTTTTTCCCCTCTCTGGTTATGTTCATGTGGCCCAATCAGTTCTTGCCATAGTGGCTTCTATGTAACATAACTCGCCTGACCCGGAAAACACAATTCATATTTGGGCAAATTTGAATTTCCGGTCCGGTAGATTGGAAGCATACTGTTGGCTGGCATGCACGACGACTGGTTGACTAAACTGCTTGGTTTAACATCAAGTTAAAATTATCTTGGGACTCACAAATAGGTTTGGCACCTATTATACTCTGGACTCTCATATTGACGAGTTCAAACGTGAACTCTTCAAGCTATGGTGATGAGAAGGAGACCGAGATCCTTGATATGCTCTGCAATTTTTTATAATGAGAGGGAAGACGATGGCACATGGATTGCTCGTGAATATCATAAGGCTTCTTGGGTATCGATGCATCCATCGGCGAGAGGAGCTTTTCGCCAAAAGAAAAAGGCCAAGTATACATATAGATCTCATTGGAAAGGGCGGATTATTGATTTCAAAGTTTCTCCAGGAGGACAAACCATTTCAGAGGTGCTTATTTAACATGTTTATATGCATTGAGAACTTAATGTGGAGGCTGTAAATCCACATGATTTTCAAAAGTGTAATTGTAAGTATCTTAATTTTTTGGATTGCTTGTCATTTTTAAAATGTATTCGTATTTATGAATTGGAGCTTATTATGATTTTGTATTGTAGATCTATATCCTTTTAATATACATGAATGGGAACCTGTGATGTCTCTTTCAGGTATTATAGATGTCATCCATTCAGAAATCGGCAAATTGCAATACAGAGGATGAACGACAAAAGAACTTGCAGATTCTGGAATTATTTTTTATGATGCTATGTATATTCCAGACACAAACGGAGGAATGGGAAAACTAGAGTATATACCTCTACCTAATTTTCAAGATAACATGTGGTGGATTGCAGTCAACAACAATATAATAAAATGCTTTCGTTCCAAGCTATATAATGATGTACAAAAGTCACTCAAAACTAGTACTGGATCAAGAAATGTGCACTTAAGCTGGTTTGTTCCAATGTCATTGTTTGTCAACTCTTTTTCAAACATGAAAATGATAAATTTTACAGTTTTTAGGACAATAATGATTGTACTTTACAATCATCGAGAGTTATTGGTTGCTTAATCAATGAATCTATCAAGTTATACACATTAGATCTTGATGTAGTTGCACTTCCTTGGATTGTACCTTCTCCCTCACAAAGTGGTGAGCTATCTCAATATGCTTTGTTCTAGCATGGAAGATAGGATTTGAAGCAATTTGTTGAGAAGCTTGATTGTCACAAAATATGTAAGGGATCTCCTCGGCCTCTGGCACATGTAGTTCCATCAAAAGTCTTCTTAGCCATAGGAGCTCTTTGGTTGTTGAAGTCAATGCCTTGTACTCGGCTTCACAAGAAGATAGTGAGATTGTATCTTGCTTTTTGGAAAGCCAAGATATCACTCCTCCACAAAGAAATGTTGCAAATGCACTAATGGACTTCCTATCCATCTTGTCACCTGCAAAATCTGAATCTGAGTAGGCTCTCAAGTGCAAGTTAGATCCTTCATAAAGTATGCCAAAAAATCTAGTACTAGAAACATATCTAAGTACTCTCTTGGCACTTTTCCAATGATGAACTAAAGGAGCTTGCATACTTTGACTCAACTTGATTACACAAAAACTTAAGTCAGGTCTAGTGATGGTTAAATAGATTAGAGAGCCTATAAGCTTCCTAAAGAGGGTGATGTCCTCAAAGGATGCTTCATCACCTTCATTAGTTGCTTTCACAACATGCTCCATATGGGTGTCAATCCCCTTACAATCTTTCATACCAAATCTTTCAAGAATGGAAGTAGCATACTTAGATTGACTTATGAAAGTACAATTGCTACTTCTAGACACTTCTATCCCAAGTATAAACTTTAGGAAGCCTAGATCTACCATCTTGAACTCACTAGATAAGTCAACTTTTACTTTGCCTATGCCATCATCATCATTTCCTGTCATAATGATGTCATCAACATAAAGAACCAAAATGATGATCTTTCCTTCATTACATTTGAAATATAAAGAAGGTTCATAAGCACTTAGTACAAAGACAAGGGAATAGAGAAAATCATGCAACCTAGAGTACAAAGCTCTAGGTGCTTGCTTCAAGCCATATAGGCTCTTCCTTAAGTAGCACACCTTTTGCTCCTCACCAACCTTGATGAAGCCCTCCGGTTGCATCATGTAGATTTCCTCTTCTAAGAAGCCATTCAAGAAGGCATTTGTCACATCCATTTGGTAGAGATCCCATTTGAACAAAGTAGCAATGCAAATGATTAATCTAATAGTTACACGCTTAGCTACAAGTGCAAATGTTTCTTCATAATTCAATCCTTTTATTTGAAGAAATCCCTTAGCAACAAGCCTAGCTTTGTACTTACTAATAGATCCATCTTGATTGTACTTGATTCTATAAATCCACTTACATGCAAGTGGTTTCTTTCCTCTTGGAAGATTTACAAGATTCCAAGTATGATTCTCTTCTAATGCATCATACTCTACTTGCATTGCATCTCTCCAAAATTTAGATTTATATGCTTCTTCAAAAGATGATGGTTCTTCAAGCAATGTAGCTAAAAAAGAGTAAGAGGTAGAATATGTAGAGTCTTCCTTTTGCTTTCCCTTGTCCACATAGGTAAGCCTTGAGGGCTCGGCCTTGCTCCTTGATGATCTTCTCGGCCCCTTTTGACTTGGATCGAAATCTCCATCCTCAGGTTTGTCATGATCCTCCTCGGGTTTTTCAAGATCCTCCTCGGATTTGTCAAGATCTTCAATGCACAATGGGTTAGATCCATTTGACAAGCTCTTAGCAAATTGTGACTCATCAAAAAGTACATCCTTGCTTACCTTTACTTTCTTGGATGTAGGATTATATATCCTATATCCCTTGCTATTTTCTTCATAGCCAACAAAGATTCCTTTGAAAGGGGTAGCATCTTCTTTCCTTCTAGTCTCCAAAGGAAGTACATAACAAGTACATCCAAAGATCTTAAAATCTTTTACATTGGGTTTTTTACCAAACAAGGCTTGATAAGTCTATTACACAAATAATTAGCACATGTTATGGCTTCTCCCCAAAATGAGATGGGAAGTGATGCATCAAGCCTCAAAGACTTTGCACACTCACATAGACTCCTATTTTTTCTCTCGGCCACCCCGTTTTGTTGAGGGGTGTAGGAACAAGTGTATTGTAACTTAATACCATTGATCTCACAAAATTCTTTCATTTTATTGGAGGTGTACTCTCCTCCATTATCACATCTTAGTGCTTTAATAGAAGTACTAAGTTGTTTCTCTACTAGAGACTTGAACTTAATGAAAGCTTCATAAACAAGACTTTTCTTTGATAGGAACTCAATCCATGTGAATCTAGTACAATCATCTATAAAAGTTACATACATCAAGGCACCTCCATTACTTGCATGTGAAAAACTATGTACATCAGAATGTATGAGATCCAAAAGAGAGAGAGATCTTGATGAAGATCTCTTGTAAGAGGACTTGTGTGACTTTGCAAGGCCACATGCCTCACATATCTTTCCACACTTTTTGAAAGCTCTTGGTAGGCCGAGAGCTAGTTCCTTGCCTGCCATTGACTCCATAGATTGAAGATTAGGATGGCCTAATCTCTTATGCCAAAGCTCCACTTGAGTTAGCTCCTCCCTAGCCAAGTTCACACTTTCACTTGCAACATTAGCATCCAACTTGAAAAGTCTACCTTGCTTAATGCCACTAGCTATGCACTTATCATTTTTCAAGATGGAACAAACTCCATTCTTGAAATGTACATCTAGTCCATTGTCCATTAATTGTCCTACACTAAGCAAGTTTCTTGAAATGGTAGGAACATACAAAACATTATCTAGATCTATCCTTTTAGATGTGCCTAAGCAAAGAGGTATAGATCCTATGCCATCTATCTTGCATGCTTGATCACTAGCAGTGTATATTGACTTCTTAGAGTCATTACAAGATAGAAGAATAGAAAAATAATGCTTGTTAAAGGACATGTGGGAACTAGCCCCACTTCTATCCACCATGTGTCTTGACTTGAAGTTGGTGTAGATGCAACCTTTAAGGATGTGTTGAATCCATCCTCTTCTTCTTCCTCTTGAGCAATGTTCCCTTGATCTCCTTTGGCTTGTTGATTCTTCTTCAAGTAGCATTCTGAGGCAAAGTGTCCTTTCTTTCCACAAAAGAAACACTTTAGTTCTACCTTGTTCTTCACTTTGCCTTTGGAGGTAGATCCTCCATTCTTCATCTCGGCCTCCTTGCCTTGATTTTTCTTGAATGGATTTTGCTTCTTCTTGCCTTTAGATGTAAAGTTAGCTTTCTCCTCTCCTCCATTAAGTGACATGCTATCCATTCTTGTCTTGAGGTGTAGAAGCCTACTCTCCTCGGCCACAAGAACATTGTGCAACTTTTCAATGGATGGAAGAGAGTCTTGAATGGCAAATGATTGGACTAAGTTGGTGAACTTATCACCTGGACCATTCAAGATGATTTGTACTAGTTCTTGATCTTGGATTTTCTCTCCTATTGCACTTAACTCCTTGTTAAGAGATTTGATCCTAAGGACATACTCTTGTCCACTCTCTCCACTTCTTTTCATGCTTTGGAAAACTTGATTTCTTAGCATGAGGATTCTTGAAGTATTGTTGGATTCATAAATGCTCTTTAATGAATCCCAAGCCTCTTTGGATGAGGTACAAGAAGACACCTCTTTCAAGAGGTCATTGCATACATTTAACTTTATGCAATGTAGAGCTAATCTTGCTCTCTTCTTGTATTTGGCTTGTTCTTGGGGAGTTTGAGGCTCTTCCTCTACTTCTTGAACTATGTCATATAGATCATGGATCACTAGGAGTGATTCCATTCTCACTTTCCAAATGGAATAATTTGTGGAAGTGAGTCTCTCACTTGATTCCATCAAATATCCACCCATGGATGACATTTTAGAATGAATGCTCTTTTAAAAATCACAAAGATTTTTGAATTTTAAAAGATCTATGAAAATGCCTAAAGCTTACTAGAATGCCTAGAGGCTTGTCTCTATCAAACTAGCACACAAGCTTGAATGATACTCAAAGATCTTACCAAAAATTCCTAGCTTTCACTCTCACAAAAAAAAACTACTTTATACTTTTCTTAGAGATTTCACTTCAACTAAGGATCTGAACAAATCAGCCTCTAAGATCTGATCTTAGACTCTAAAAAGAAATGCTTCAATGATCCAAAACACTATTTGGTCATAGGCATTAGCTAGAATAAATCTAGATCAATACTATGCTTCAAAAAGCACCAAAAATGAACTAGTATTGTGATTTTGGGACCAACAAACACAAAGTAACTTGAATTGAAAGTTTTTGTACGGTTTCACAGATGTGAAAAGTACATACACAGCCTCCAAGTCGTTTTGATCCAAATGATTACAAGCTATCACTCTAGAAGAACTCGCCCTCACTAGTATTGGCCAAAAACAAATTTTGCCAATGATCTTTACAAGATTTATGATTCAATGATCACTCTCTTACTTAGCTCCGATACCATGATAAATTTTACAGTTTTTAGAACAATAATGATTGTACTTTACAATCATAGAGAGTTATTGGTTGCTTAATCAATGAATCTATCAAGTTCTACACATTAGATCTTGATCTAGATTCACTACACTTGGATTTAAGCAAGAGCAATGGATCAACACATCATTTTTTAGTGAGAGCGGCCTCACACGTGTGGAGTATTGTCCACTGTATGGCCTACACCTGAAACAACAAGTACAATGATACTAGATAGCAATCATACATAAAAATCACAAGACAAATGACTAGAAATCTCACAAAAGTGTAGAGTGCAAAAGTCTCATCAATCTTCTTAGCAAAATGATGATCCTTTTATGGATCAAGTACGTCCATGAGTCTGGTACAGTCCAGCAAGCCTTCACACGTGTGAAGAGTGCCACATCACTCAGATCTATCCATTTGATCCATCCTTGATCCTTATCCAATAGTTGACCTTCTAGAATATGACTAAAATCCAAAAAACTAGTCTCCTAGAATATAGAAATATTCCCTACAAAATAGGATCTAAGGAAAATGGTCAACTCTTATCTTCTAGTACTCTATACACACGTGTGAATATCCACTTGCCATGTGGGAGCATTTACTCATGCACATGCAAGGAAAAGCTAATTTGTAGGTGACTAGTCAACTTGACTAAAAAACTAAAATCAATTTGGATATATACAAACATGAAAAGTACATTCTTTCACACGTGGGAACAGGCTCCACATGTGTGATTCAGATCATCAACATATTCTAATGTTTGATCAATATTTACGTGAACCAATGTCAAGTGAGAAGTGACAATTTTCAACAGGAAGTGCACTGAACTCTCACATTGTTTGTTTGCAAAAATCTATCAAATGATTTTTTATTCAAATTCATGGACAAAGGTTGAGATATAAGATCCACTGCAGATATTTCTTATAGAATCAAACATTCATCCATATCATTTAGATACAGTATAGAAAAGCAAATGCTTAGTATGGGGTTTCATTATCAGAGATGGAAAGAACACAATGGTACTTGGGCCCCATTAGATCAAGATCTAGACAGCATTGGACACACTGATCGTATATGCATTGATATCATGGCAAATGGGGATTTACTTACTACTATTGAGATTGAGCAAGACTGGACCTTATTCTACATTAGAACGGAACTGACACTTTTATAGCAAGATATCCTCGAATATTTCAGCTTTATATTGGATGTTGGTATGTGAAATCCATGAATTTGTATATTAATTTGTATTCATTATCCTTTTTGTCAATATTCGGATCACTAACTTAATGTATGTTTGTGCAGATACGTTAAAGACATGAAGAGAAAATCAAATGCAAAGATTTGGGCGGAATTGTTCAGATAATAGACCAATCATGATACAAGATTTGTAAAAGCTCTCATAAATATCAATATATTTCTCATTTTTTTGAGAATGTACATGTGTGTCCAATATTACACAATGGATGTTTTTTTTTTCATTATCTCTATCTTTCTATATGCCCATAATTATTCACAGGGCATTACATAAAAAATGTATACCTCTATTTAATCTATTATTTACAGCTCAAAGTAATATGGATTATCTCCACCCTGCACTAGTGTCAGTTGCGGACTTGATTGGCCTCCCGTTTCTGCAACTGGACTGGGTGTTGCATGAGATAATAAGTTCACCAACATCTGTTGATGAAACTCTATATCTCATTCATTGAAAATGCTCGACATTTATACTGCAAATCCAAAGAACCGAGTCAATTGACTTATCAGAAACCAAATCGAAAATAACTTAGCTAGGCCATTCACTAGTCTATTTACCTTTCGTATATCTGGAGCCCCGGATTGCATGATGTACCACTCTAAGAAGTCCTATACATTGCGGATGGAGAACCATCCACAACTATGTCCATCATCTTGCTGAGTTGACTTCAATCACAAAACGTATAATAGGTTAGTTGTGCACTCTGAAAAAAACAGGTCATATTACCTATCAGATACTTGATGAGAAATACTTACTTATGCATCAACAATCTCCAGGTGGCTATTTACAGTGGCCCCATACGGCCTTGGCAAAAATGGCAACATTCTGTTGTACATTACATCCATTTCAGCATGGGTAGACTTTAAGGAGTTCATCTTTAAACAGATGGGATTAATGATCCTATCTGAATCTTCCCTAAGGGAGATTATATGCATACTCCAATGCTTACTGCAAACAAGAGATAATCAGTTAAACTAAAGGAATTACAATACCTATTAAAAATATTACTAGAATATATTCTATGTAATCACTTACTTTTGGCAGTACTATCATCGGATTTACATCTATTTACAAAATACATCAAACTAGCCTCCACAACTGGATCTGATATATCTGAGGTCTTCTCCTTCAGGGCATCACAAAAGTCTTTATTTATGTGATTTACACAATTAATTGAACTTAGACAAAAAGAAAATTGACCTCCTAGCTTATCAATTTCTTTGACAACATACTCATCAGAAATTATATACCCCTTAGAATCCAAAAATGAATCTTTGGGATCAACAAGAAATCTTACACAAAGATCCTTATAAAAATCACCTATTAAACTTAAATCTAGATCCGATATTATTCTATCTACAGTCGAGTTCATATCCTCGTTATTGTGGGATGGAATGGAGGGAATGGAAGAGGAACTAATTGAATAGTTAGGGGTGGTGGGAGGAGAAGAAGGCACTGCAGACTGGTGTGATGGTCCAACCAAAGGATGAGAGATGTGAGGGGGGGATGGTGATTCGCTGAGTACCAACCTTTGCTTGGCAGGCCTGGTGGGCTTGGTCTGCTTCCTCCTCCTTCGTTGAGGAACAGGACCTCTCTCTGTAGGTGGTGGCCTAGAGGTGAAGCCACTCTTAAAGACCTGATCGTATGTACTCCTCAGCCTCATGACAAGATGCATGTCCTGCGGCATGAGGGTAACTCTCTTTGCGTGCACTGTGCAAAGTGTGGAGTCCTCAAAGAATTTGACTTGAAAGTCCTCATAGGCAGTATGGAGGGCTTCTAGGGCTATTATGTTCTAGCGAACATCATGTGAGAGTGACCTTGTTACTAATCTCATAGACCTGTAGAAAGGAGCACGGGGAATCAGAAGATTCGTTGTCCTCTGAAGTCTCCTGATATCCCTTAACCATGGTCTTCTGGGCCGCCCTACTCTCCTACCAGTGCCCACTGCCTTTTGTACAAGAGGGCAAGGAGGGGGGGCAAATGTGGTAAGGCGTGTTGTCTGCTTGGTACGGGCCATTTTAAGCTAGGGTATCGATATGACATGCCAATGAGAAGAAAAAGCAAATATCCGACAGGGGAGGCGCATGATGGCGATATGAGAGATGGCGTATCGCCACGACGCGCGGGGGGGGTGGGAGCTGTACTGCTATGTGGGTCCTTGGGCGCGTGGTAGCGATATGCATCTAATGAGGAGCGAAAGTGAACGAATAAAAGCTAAGGAGAGCCAGAGAACAAAGAAATTCGAAACTGAAATATGAGCCAAAAACGTCCTTTTATGCCTGTAGAACGTCCCATCATATTCACACATGTGAAGTGACACCTCCCCTCCCCGCACGTGTGGTCACACGTGTCATCACACGGAGCTATCACGTGTCAGGACATCAGCGGTTCGTACGATCATACGGTTGGCACGCACGTGCAAGGACACTTGGTGACATTTGGACCACACATGCGTCCCAAGATGATTGGGTCGTACGATCGTACAATTGGCATGCACGTGCAAGGACACGTGTTAGGATCCGAAGTGTACACGTGTCATTCAAAATGATTTCGCCGTCGTTTCCACGGGTGTGGCAATTTTGACCGCACGTTACTGAGACACGTGTATGCTTTAGATGATTTGTATTAGACTATATATATGAGTGTCATTTTTGAAATTCAGTTTCGCATATTGAGTCCAGGAAACCGACCCGCTCCAAATCTGTGTGTACAATATCGCTACCACGCGCCCAACAGAGAGTTCCATAGTTGCACTGATCCCCTGGTGCGCATATCGCCATCACGTGCCCACGAGTACACCATTTATGTCCCCTTGCTAACCGACGCGTCATATCGATATGGCCTCCTCTTCTACTAGTTCGATCTATTATAAAGCTCTTAGTGCTTTCCATGTTGATGCTGAGGTTAGCGACAAACAGGCCCATTTTTTGTCCTATTTCGATTTTCAGTTTGACATAGAGAGATTTGTTATTGATCATAGGGAAAAAAATTTTAAACTGTACAAGGATTTTTATGAGTGCTTGCAACAAGGTACCCTTCTGATGGACGGCCTGACATTTGTGCATTTCACAGATTTGACTCATGTTCAGCCTAGTGCAAAGCAAAGGCATGATCGTAAGTTTACCAAAATTATCGATCTGTTTAAACGTGTCATACCCTGTGAGGAACACAACCGAGTATGTCGCTTCTTTCAAGAGGTATGGCCTTCGTGTTTTTCTTATCTGCTCTTATCCCTGACGAGGCAGAATCTTTTGGGTCATCCATGATTGGTTTGCCTGCCCCTACCACTCGTGTGGCTTCAGAGGTTTCCATTACTGATGAGGTTTTAGGAGATGTAGAGCAGGCCAGGCAAGCACAACAATATGATCCTGCCAAGGCTCGTTCTCTGTCTATCTCTCCCTTATCTACCGTGAGCAAGATTGACCAGACCAGAACCCTGACGGACCTCCCTGTGTATCATATGGATGATATTGCATTCTTATCCATTAGCGACATTGGAGACGTAATGGATCTCAGAGAAGATGAGATATTATCTCTTATGTCAAGGATGATTTCTGAATTTAATGATTTTATTGACTTTGATGATGACGACCTCATAGATGACATCGACTATGAGGACCAGGCAGAATGGGCAAGTGGCACAGATGCCTTTCAAAGGATGCTATCTGAGAGCAGGGCATATGAGGCTAATATGCCGAGTGAGGAGGAGTTTTTGGCTTTTCAGAAAAAGTATCCGCCACCTTCTATATATACTATTCCAGTTGACCAACAATTCACCATTATTGCTGGTCACAATTTAGAAGCTGTTGGTATGATCCAAGCTGACGAGGAGGATTTGGTAAGTACACCTTCTCACGAAAATCAATTACTATTTAACGTGTAATTGATGATTGATCTGCTAGTTTGAACTAACACTTGATTATGTGTTGTAGGATATCGTTGAAGTTGATGCCTTTGCTAGCAGGCATGGAGGATTGAGAGAGAGACAAGGCGGGAGACAGAAGGATGCCTCATTGGCTCATTATTTGAAACATTTTTTAAATAACGAAATTTGTGCTCTTCATAAAAGGTTTTTTGTGAATGCGGGAACTTTAATCATGGCCATCAAGGCCTTATCTTATTTTGCCCAAGGGCATCAATACCCAAAAAATACATATAGAATCATTTTTGTCAAAAGAGATGTTGCTCTTAAAGTGTTTAATTACTTGCCAGAAAATGTTCCCATGAGAGCCTCTGCTCTGGCAATTCTATCAAAATATATAGATTTGAGCAAAAGACGTTCCACTCGATTTTTGGATCCGTATGATAGGAAAAAGTTCCTTCATGACCACACAGCAAAAATTGTCCTTAGAGACAATGAAAAAAAAATGATTGTACTCTTGTTCATTTAATGTATGTGAAATTTGAGAATTTTTGATCACACGCGTTTGATCTTTATTGAATGCCATCAATCTAATTTTGGCTTATAAATTTACATGCTTTTTGGATCTTTGATATTCAGTCGATCTTTTGTGTATCGAACTTGAGCTCGTCTATAAAACCATTTGAATAGCTGAATGATGTAACTATTTTTTGAGGATAACTTGTTCTGCTAAAAATCCAGGAAAGAACATCGTGATCCTCCTTGATAACCTGTTCAACATATGGGATTACAAGTTTTTATGTATTCAAAACAATTACCAAAAGAAATTGCACATGAATAACAACCATTTTTTTACCTGAAAACATGCTAGCCACCATATGTTGTTTTCTGATTGCACACTGAAGTTGAGATCCCTTGAGTTTGTTGCATTGCTCAATGCTCCATTCATGAGAGTAATACTTACTCTTTTCAACTTTTGTCCTTTTATAACTTCCGATTCATCTAGCCTGACCACTAGAATAAGTTTGCTCATACTAACACTTGTAATATTATAGAATTTCACTATAAATCTCAATAATGATTCAAATCCACAAATAAGTTGTTGGTAGAATTATATGACAAATTGCCAGACTTTGAATTGTAAATCCCATTGATGTGAAAAGGGAATCCAATGACATTTTGCATACCGTTATTCAATACATCTCTCTCCAATCTTTTCTGAAAAGGGCGAGGAATGGGAAATTTTCTTACATGCAATTGTCCAAAAGCCTCTTTAATAATTTTAAATATACTGGCATATGCCTCCCTGCTAATACTTGAGAAATCACATGCTCCCTAAATTAACGTTCGGTTGATTATCTTACCGACCTCGTTCATCAAATCCTTAGTGACCTTGGACTTGATTCGAGAATACCGATCATTGTCCAATAAAGACTTTGTGGACTTGGTTGTCAATACCGAACTCAGTGATTTTTCGATCAAGTCATTGTCCTTCAGATGCTCATTTGCAACCAATGCTGATCTACAAATGATTACAAAAATCAAGAAACCCAAATAGGACACATGATAAATGTCATGCTACTTCACAAAACTAAAATAAAATTGATTCAAATCAAATCCTTATTTGAATGCTTGAATCCTTTTTCTCTGTTGGCCTCCATTTAGCGAAAGCTCATCAATGTCCTTCAGAATTCTTTTTCGCTTGTTTTTTTTTTAATTTTTAACTAGTATGCGAGTTTCTTCTTTTAACTGCTCATTTGATATACGTAATGTCAGAACAACTTGTCAGAATTGATCATTACTTGCATTCAAATTTAACATAATATTATGTAAACATGCATTATCTTCTTTTGTTTGTAATAATGCGGTCTCTTTTTTCTCTATAGTCAGCAAGCAAACCATTTAACATACATTCTAAACTCTGTATTTTCTGAACCAAGTTTTCAACACCATAAGTCGTCAATCTTTCACAATAACCCAATAAACCGTTTTCTCCATCATAGAAAAACTTTATTAATTGTGTGATGGATTAGTATTGTGGAGCTTGCATCGAGCTCGGATCCAATGGATACAAACTTCCGTCAATCCACAAATCGTAATTCTTTCTTTGGTTGATTCTGTGAGTGATCATATCAAGTGGAAAAACTGTGGATTCTTTCAGTACTCCTCTTCTAGCTATTGGAGCATTCTCGGAAGGGAGAACAATGTGTAGATGAAACTGAGACATCTCCGCAAACATCAGCTGACAGACCAAAAAGAAAATAGACACTATTATTCATCCATGACGTACCTCAGATTCTATGTTTATTCTCTCGCTAGTTAAAACAAGGGACACAATCTCATTTTCAAATTTGAAAAAGTTAGTTAATGAGCGTCATAGGTTCTTGAAGTCGCAGTTGCATACGTCATAATCGTGTCATGTTAACTACACATTACTAGTAAGGTTAAGCTAAACTGGACCTGAAAGTCCGTCGGAGTTTTAAAATTCGGCATTTTTTTTGGTCCTATGTGGCATTTCTTAGATGGCCCTTTTGATGTTTGTAACTCATCTAATGTTTCTTCCTTTGTAATGAAACAAGCATCACCACCAAACTTTACCATGTGTCCTTTCTCTATCATTTGACCAACACTTAACAAATTCTTTGAAAGTGAAGGAATGTAAAGAACACCATCAAGTCTTGCTTTCCTATTAGTAGAGAGACAAATAGGAATTGAACCAATACCTTCAATCACACACTCACCACCATTGGCCATTTGAATTGCTTTCTTGGCTCCATCATAAGTGACCAAAGAAGTAAAGAACTTCTTGTGACTAGTCATGTGTGAACTAGCTCCACTATCAATCCATCATGAATCTTTGTCACCTTCACTTGATATTAGACTTGAAGAACAAATCAAAAGAGAATCACCACCACCTAGATCCTCATCATTAGTAGTAAAGTGAATTTGCTTGCTACCTTCATCTCTTTGCTTCTTCAAACATTCATTAGCAAAATGCTCTTTGATTCCACAATAAAAGCATTTTAACTTAGACATATTTTTCTTTTTTGCCAAAAGAAGAAGTCTCACCTTGATCTTGCCCTTTAGACCACTTGCCTTTGCCTTTGCCCTTGAACTTGCCTTTGATGAACATAACATCCTCTTCATAATGAGATGTCGATGTAGATCCACCTCCTCTTGATTGAAGCCTATACTCCTCATTCACCAAGATCTCTTGCAATTCCACAATACTTGGCAAAGTCTTTTGAATAGCAAAACTTTGAATAAGGTTAGCATGATCATCCAACAAGCCATTAAGTATAACTTGAACAAGTTCTACCTCCTTAATGCTTTCATCAATACATGCTAACTCATCATTCAATGCTTTAACCCTCAAAACAAAAACATGAGTACTCTCTTCCTTCTTTTGCAAACTTCAAAAGATTTGCCTCCTAAGAGTAAGCACTCTTGATGTAGACTTGGATTCATAAAGCCTCTTCAAAGCTTCCCAAGCCTCCAAAGATGATGTGCACTTACCAACTTCCTTGAGAAGTTCATTGGTAACATTCATCTTAATCATGTGTAGAGCTTTCTTTGCTCTCTTGTCATACCTCACTTGATCTTGAGGTGCTTGAGGTCTCTCCTCCACACCTGCAACAATCTCCATCAACTCATTCATCTCCAATAAGGACTCCATCCTCACCTTCCAAGTAGAATAGTTGATTGAGGTAAGCCTGTCATTGCTCTCCAACATAAAGCCTCCACTTGTAGCCATGTTGAAGTGACTTGATCTTCTCTTTCAACTTGTTTGAATGCACAAATCACTCTCTCGAATGTCAACAAATGAACTCAAGAAGAAATCACAAAGATATGGAACCTCTCAAATCTCTTCTAGCACTCTAACTAGAAAATCAATACATAGAATAGTGAAATCTTGATCAACCTATGAACTATCCTCAATTTAATGATTCTTGCCACTTCCTAATATTGAAACCCACTCAAATGAAGTTCAATAACCTCACAAACTAGAGATCCAATCAAAACTAGAGTTTTGACAAAATCACAAAAAATTGAATATCTCAAATTCTACATGCAATTTCTAAAAACTTGATATATTTTCTTGTAGACTCCAATGAGACCTTCCTAATGCACTAAAAATCATCTAAATCTAGTAAACCAAGTGTGAAATCGGAATTTATCAAGTATATAACCCTATATTGAGTTTTGACCTACAAAAGATCAATTCTACACATGCAAACATGCTGATTTTTTGCTTTGAGAGAAAACAAAGAGAGAATGAGATTTACTAGGTGATTAAAAGCATTTACGCTTGATCTACACTCCGTTGTGCTGCATTATCTTCCCCTATTGTCTCTCTGCAGCACATCAGAAGTGATCAAAATGTAGTGAGTAAATCCTAACCCCACATTTTTCACTAGAAGAGGACCCCTGCCAACCAGTAAAGATAATTTATGAGGCATATATAACCAAGTATTTTTTGTAGTTCCTGATTGCGCCTGCACAATAACACCCTTGAGAAAATAATGGGAAGCATGGCACATTGCTGAATGGCCAACGACTTCTCAACACCATCAATATAAATCCCTCGCAAAAGATCTTCATGAATCTCCATTTTATAGAAGCTATTCACAGCCTCCAATCTAGGGATAGTTGTGAAAATGATACCTAGATCCTCGTCCTCTCCAGCAACAGTCCTCCTGTTGGCGCTCTTGTGTTCGCCATAGCCTACGATCCTACTTTACCCGATCAACCTACGTTCACAGAATCTAGATCAAAGTAATAGGAGAGCAACAAATCCTTAAAAAATGAAAGCCCTCGTTCACTATCATCCGAAAGGATGAAGTCAAAACCTCTGCTCCGAGGGACGAGCTGAAGGAGAAAGAACCAGTAGGGACGAGCTGAAAGAGAAAGAACCAATGCGATCGATCAATCCAGAGGAAGACAAAGATAACAGAAGCGAGTAACCCGAATCCACAACCAAACCCAAGTTCTAAAAGCATATATGAAAATATCGAAAACGGGAGTGGAAGATGCATTAAAAACAATGGCAAATTCCTCCTTGTTGGAACATCAAAGATTACGTAGAAACAAATGCTCACGCGGAAGGGTAATCATGCAGATTTGTTGCCATCGCTGAAGGAGGAGAGCGAGAGGAATCGACAATCTACGAAAAAAACAAACGAAGTCTTCAACTCACACGCAACAAAGGAACGCGAAATATAACCAAAGAAAACAAAACAACCAGCACGATCGATCGATTTGGAGGGAGCCAAAATAGTGCGAGAGAGAGAGAGAGAGAGAGAGAGAGAGAGAGAGAGAGAGAGAGAGAGAGAGAGAGAGAGAGAGAGAGAGAGAGAGAGAGAGAGAGAGAGAGAGAGAGAGAGAGAGAGAGAGAGAGACGTGATATATGGCAAAAGACACCGAATGGGTCGACGTAACTACGTAACTGGCGAGAGAGATAAATGAAAAAGGCCACGTCATCATTAAAAAAATTGATGATGTGGATTTTTTATTTTATTTTTTAAATGATGACGTGGAATTTTCTCCTTTCAAAGAACTTTAAAATGGGTATTAGATGGCCTTATAAAAAGTTTATCTCTAAGTCTAAAATGAGTTTTGGCCTCTTATTGACAATTTACCAAAATGTGACTAAACTAGACTAAACTAGTTGAAATCTCTCACATCCACTACACACGTATCATTGCGATCCTTGTATTCTGGAAACTTTTGGCTCATGAACTGCAAATAATCAATAAAAGACATTATTCCTTTCACTCCATCTGGATCCAGATCCTTCATGGATGCTAGAAAGATGGCTTCATCTTTTGAAGGTACACGCTGTAATAGTTTGAAAGGTTCACTCCATGCATTGTCTCCATTATTAGAATAGTATTGCCATTGCATGGTTGGCTCACCGTTCATCATTTGAAAACAAAAATAGTGAGGATTTGTGTGTCCAGGCTAAGCCGTCATTTCCTTGAGCAATATAAAGATCTATAAATTGTTTTCAGTCTACCATTCGTTCCAATATTTCTACTTCAGTGCTTTCGGTACGACGCCACCTATCTTTTCACCAATTCATGCTAGCATATCTGGCATTGTGTGAACTGATTTGGACTTCAAAGCCCTGGATATGACACTGAAAACCTGATCTATTTCTTCATGTGTGTGGCCAACCAAAAGAAATCCCATTTCTACCTTTTGGAAGATGTTATGTGCCACTAACATACTTCCTCCAACAATTGTCAGCTTGAATATGTAAGATCAGAGGTAAATTACCATGTGATGCTTGTACCTTTCTTATTGATTGCATTATTGGTGTGGCAACTTGATTGCTATCATGAGCATGCAAGGTATCAATCCAAACATCACAGAGCAACTTGAATTCATGAACCAGTACCCCACAAACATGTGTTTTCAAAAATCGATTCCCCTCTAATCTGGGAGGAGTCTTATTGAAACGGGGTAATGTTTTTTATTTTGACCCATTCCATCAATGATAAGACACAAGAACTGTTCAGGATGGGATCTTGACTCTTCTTTCCAATATGCATACAATTTTTTAGAATAAAAAACATGATGTAGATGATGACCTCTCAATGCATTATAGCGATCACGTATTCTAATGTCGAGAGTTGTCTCTATTGCATTTTGAATGTCGTCACATGTTTTGCATTTGGACATTCTTTGTCTTGTTGGAGTCTCGACATGTCCAAACTCTTGTTTCCACATCTTGTAGAGTGTGGATCTTGAAATTTCCGGAATACATGCGTCTTTAAGTTGTGTGTTTATAGTTTTGAAGACATCATGTTTATGCATGCCGAGTGGGAGATGATGTTCGCAAATAACAGTGCCATCTTTTGATTTATGTTGCAGATGTGGTTGAGGCAATGCATGCTTTTCCAAAATCCCACGCATTATGGCCAACCCTTTCAAAGAATGTCCACGTTGCTTGAATGTACTAGTGTTTCCATGAAACTTGTACACAATGGAATAACGTGCCTCAGCAATTACTTGCCAAAACATTCCATGGGAGATTCCCAATAGATTTTGATATGCTTTTATGCATATAGCTTTATCATCCAACGTAGGTTTGAAACGCAATTTGGGTTCCTCCAAAATATCAAACATTGCATCGGACTTTTCTCGTCTATGAAAACAACATTTGAACATCCGCAATAATTGAATATGCTTGTCAGCTCCTCGTTTTCTCCACACACCTAGTCGCAAGTCTTCACATTCTTTGTAGGTGATTTGTCGGATGCACAACTTACTATAACATGGTTGCATCAATGTTTCCCTTATATTTTTTGACGATAAAACATATTCTGCTTTTTTTGGTGCAACATAAGCAAGCACACGCTTTCTTTTGAAACTCTGAGGAGTTCCAAAGGATGTTGGACATACTTGAGGCTCTCTTTGTAGATCTTCAAAAACTTCATCTGCTTGTGACCATCTTGATCTTGTAGGATCGTTTGTCATATTAGCATCATGTAATATGTTGTTTGTGTAATCATGTTCATCAAAATTGAATTTCAAAAAATCTAAATTATGGCGGGTGTATTGCACTTGCAAAAATTGACGAATTCGGTGTACGTTTTGTTTGAATGCCGATTTGAAAATGACGTCTTTTATTTTTGTTGTTATCAACAGCCTCTCCAACATCCTCCACACCTGTAAGAATATCCGAGTTATATACTTATGCAGATATATTAGTGCTAGTGACCACATCCTCGACATCTGTCAAGATATCCAAATTATAGCTACTTGTCCTTGACATATTACGATAATGAGAAATATCTTCGATTCCTGTCAAGATATCCAAATTATAGTTACTTGATCTTGACATATTATGACCTTGAGAAATATCTTTGATTCCTATCAAGATATCCGAGCTATAGTTACTTGATATTGTTGTATTGCAATCAACAGATCTGTTTTCTACATCTACTGATCTTGTCGACGTTTTTTGGATGCTACCCCTTTTTGAACCACAAGGATGGCCCAGTATTTTCTTCATGTTGTTTCTATTTGAACATTTAGAATAATACGTAAAGCACTCATTTGATGGTTCAGTAGATGATACATGTTTTCTCTTTTTAGAGTGCAAAGGTAGCTTTGACAAACACCAAATTATTGTTTGATTTTGCATGTAGAAAGAGTCTTCGTCATCTATCATGGCATTCACAATATTTCCTTTTGTTGTAATTGAAGTCACCTTCACGATAACAAGCAAGTTTTTTTCATTGAGATAGTAGCCTTTGAATTTAGCAGTGAAAAATACTACACCTCTTCAAAATCCATACATCCAACAACGTCATCAATGTTGTATAATGGACACTTGACAAGAACGAGTTCATTCATTTTGAGAATATCTGCATTATCCCACAAGATTTTTTTTGCAATGACATTGATGGAAATATAGTTGTAAACATCTCCTAGATGATCAAAATCGCCGTGAGGGTATGGCAAAGGACAATTTATTTTGAACACATTTGAAATTAGAACCACACTTTTATCCATACAAACTCTGAAAAACATATTCCACTTGATTCAGCAGTCAAGACATTTCCAAATGCAACCACTTCTTTCCGAAAAAATAAAACAATTGGAACATCTTCTCTTGAGCAGTCCATGTAGTGACCCTGAAAAAATTCATGGGTACACTTTAAGTTAGTATTTGCAATGCTATTGGAAGTATAATTAGCAAAATTATGAAATTATTATAAATTTGTATAATAAACAAAATTATGAAATCTTAGCCCTTAGCTCTTGGCCCTTAGCCAGTGGCCCTTAACTCGTAGCCCTTAGCCCATAGTCGTTGGCCGTTGGCCCTTGCTCCTAGGCCCTTAGCCCTTAATCCTAGCCCTTGTCCCTTAGTCCGTAGCCCTTAGTTCTTGACCTTTTTATATGTTTTGTGAACTTTTTATCTTGTCGTTATTATTACTTTTGTATTTATTTAAGGTCTTTTACTAGTTTACAATTCCATTTTTTAAGTTTTTTTGATTAAGGTTAATTCTTTCATCGCTTTCTAGATTTTTTTTGTAGGGTTTCAAGTTTCTTAGAGGGTTTAAGTTTGTATTACGGTTCTTTTAAGATTTAACACCATTTTTAGCAATATTTTTTTTTCATTTTTTTGAATATCTAGTTTTTTTACAAGTTACAACTATTTGTACTATCATTTTTAATGTTATTTTTTAAATTTTTATTTTGAAAATTAAGTTTTTTTTATACTATTTTGTTTTTATTTTTATTTTTATTATGTTTATTTTTGGTTTTATGAATATTTAATTTTTTTGACACCATTTTATTTTTTTAGATGTATTCATTTTTTTATGTTATTTTTTGTTTTTTTTCTAGAATTTATTTATTTTTACACTATTTTATTTTATTTTTATAAAAATTTATGATTTTTTTAATATTATTTCTTGGTTATTTTGAAAATTTATTTATTTTGGACACTATTTTGTTTTTTCTTTTATTCTATGATTTTTTAATGTTACTTTTTTGGTTTTTTCGAAAATTTTATTTTTTTGACACTTTTATTTTTTTATTTTATGATTTCTTTTGTGTTATTTTTTGGTTTTTGCGAAAAATTATTTTTTTCGACACTATTTTGTTTTGTTTTTTTTTTTTAGGTTTTTTCAAGTTTTTAATGTTACTTTTTGGTTTTTTTGAAAAAATATTATTTTTCACTCTATTTTGTTTTTTTTTATTTTCTATGATTTTTTTATTTTATTTTTTGGTTTTTCGAAAATTTATTTTTTTTGACATTATTTTGTTTTTTTTTTTTTAGGTTTTTTTTAAAAATTTTAATGTTTTTTTAGTTTTCTTGTTTTTTGAGATTATTTATATAAAATGGTGTTTTTTTGGAATTTTTTACAGTATTTTGTCTTTTTAGATTGTTTCAATATTATTATCTTATTTGTAATTTTTTATACTTGTTTTTTGGTTTTCTTAAGATTATTTTTTGATCTTTTATAATATTTTGATCTCTGTTGGTTTTTTTAATTTTAACGTATTTTTTCCTAGTTTTGTATTAGCAAGTTCATGGAAGAGATGAGAAGAAAGGAGAGCACATTTGAAGCACTTAATAATCCCATAAGCATTTCGTGCAACATTGACACTTTCCAATCTATATATACACTCTTCAACTAGTGGATTCCCCAAAAATTGGGAGCATAAACTTCCATTTTGTAAAATGGTCCCCCAAAAATAGAGATCTTGGGTCTTCTTGAAATCTTATGTCCTCATGACACGTGGAATCCCATTTGTCCCATAAGTATTTATGAAATCTGACAGTGGGAAAAAAAACATGAATAAAACCCCCCTACAATGATAATTTACAATGTCTTTTGAAATTTTTAAGCTTACATAAAACAGAGCTATTTACTTCAGATTTTCTTGCTTCCAATTTTTTTGTTAATACAATATGGTAAATATTCTTTTGCTTTTCTTATGGTTTTTTTAGTTGCATCTAATTTTCAGTTAAATAATGTTAATATATGTATATATATATATAACCCCCCCCCCGGGGGCCCACCCGCCGTGGCGGGGAGCGGGGGGAGGGGAATATAAAAAATACGAGTCGTTCCAACATCTTGAGTCGTCTGCAATTCAAGTCTTTCCAGAAAACTTCAAGTCTTCCCAGAAATTTTCGTAAAAAAATTTTGCACTCCCGCCTTCGCGAAATTTTCGTGAAGGCAGCGCAAAAATTTGAGGTTTGGCAGGCATCGTGAAATTTTTGCGAAAGCAGGCTTTGCGAAATTTTTGCGAAGGCAGGCTTCACGAAAATTTTTGGACAGAGTCTAATTTTTCAAGAAAGACTCAGATTTCCGACGACTCGAATTTTTGAAAGGACCCCTGCCCGTCGCGGCGGGTGGGCTGGGGGAGGAGAATATACAAAAAAGTTCCAAAAATTCGAGTCGTCAAAAATCCGTGATGAGGCGAGTCGCGAAATTTTCGCGATGCAGCCTTCGCAATATTTTTGTGCTGGACCTCTGGTGCGAATGTACGATGGGTCGAATTTTTGGAACAACCCCCACCCGCCGCGGCGGGTGGGTGGGGGAGGGGAAACTTCGCGAATAAATTTGATGTAGTTGGAGGGGGGGTTTTAAAGACATTATAAAAAAAAGTTTTTTTTTTTTAAATTCTGCCCCCGCCCACCCACCACGGCCCACCCTGCCCACCTGTCGCGGCGACTGGGCGTGGGGGGGGCCTTAATTAGTTTTTTAATAAATAAAAAAGATTCAACCCCCCCCCCCCCAACCCGCCACATAGATTAGTTTTTTTAGTTAGAAAAAGCTATATATATATATATATATATATATATATATATATATATATATATATATATATATATATATGTTATACTTATAAAGCGTAAAAATACATTAAAATTTTTCAAAACATACTAAGAAATTTATTCAGTAGTTTACCTCTCTAAGCTCACCTGTATCAATTTAAAAAATAACTTGCGTGAGCTTATTACTGAGCTTCCAGAGGGTGGTTCTCAAATTTTATTCTAAGAACTAAACTCTCATTGAACCTCAGAAATCTATATGACGTAGCCATAGGGATACGAATTCAACTGCAAGCAACAGCACCTTGTATGCAAAATCCACAAGGCGCTCTACGGGTTGAAACAGTCACCTAGAGCCTGGTTCCAGAAGATCAACACATTTCTGATAGAGAATGGTTTTATTCCAAACTCGACAGACTCGAACGTCTACTTCAAGTCTGTATCAGATTACTTCATCATCATCACTCTCTATGTTGATGATACACTCTTATTCAGTAACAATCTGAATCTGATTAGGATACAAAATGCATGCTGGCTCATGAATACAAGATGATTGACATGGGTTCAGCCCACTATTGTCTCGAAATCCAAATCTAACAAGATCGACCCAACAGACTGATTTCTATTAGTCAGCAACGATATCTCAACAACGTGCTGAAAAAGTATGAAATGGCCAACTGCAAACCAAGTCACTTTCCACTCGACCCTGGACTAAAGTAAAGGAACAATCTCCTCAAACTGAGGCAGAAAAAGAAGAGATGAAGCACTACCCATTTCAATCCATCATCGGCAATGATCTACATGCGACCAGACCTTGCATATTCGATCAGTACACTTAGCTAGTTCCTGTCAAATCCAGGCTTAACTCATTGGAAAGCACTAACAAAGGTCATGAAGTATATCCAGGCAACGAAAACTCTTAGCATCTGCTACGGAGGTAGCCACACTGCCAACATCCTTGAAGCCTACACAGATGCAGATTGGGCAGGAGATGTTGACACCAGAAAATCAACTTCTGGATTTGTATTTTTATACAACCAAGGCCCAATCTCATGGAACAGCCGGAAGCAGACCTCAGTTGCATTATCATCAACAAAATCCGAATACATAGTTGTCACAAATGCAACCAAAGAAGCGATGTGGCTAAGGCAATTGCTTGCAGACATCAACCTTGCACAAACACTTCCTACAACAATCTATTGTGACAATCAAAGCACAATAGCATTATCTCTCAATCTGAAATTTCACTCTCGAAACAAACATATCGAAATCAGGTATCATTACCTTAGAGAGAGTGCATAGCAAGGAAGTAGCATTGGTTTTCTGCAGACCTTCACGAAAAATGCGACACAGTGGCCAGAATGCCTTGTAATCCATTTTAGGACCACCTTCATCTTTTTTGCACCTTCGCAAAAAATGTGACACAGTGGCCAGAATGCCTTGAAATCCATTTTAGGACCACCTTTGCATTTTTCCACCACCTTCGCTCTACTGGCACCTTAGGGATTTACATACCTTCAGTCTAAGGGCACCTTCGGGTTTTTCATGTTTTTCCAACAGTGGCAAACCAACGTCGCCAAACTTATCACAACCCTAAAAACAACTGGACCGCTAAATATCCCAAAGGCGGTTACCCACTTTGTACATATACAAATACTGGCGTAAATAGCATTCAATACTTGTAAGATATTTTTGAAGACACTTGTAAATATATACTACTAGCTGAATCAAGCAATGTAAAAGCTCTTTTTCAATCAGAATTATCTGTAGTCAGCGTTATCACGCTCAGCAAGCTGAAGTTATTACTTCAAGCCATTGTACTCACTGTTGATATTTATCAAAGTGCAATTTTTGTCTCACTACTGTATGTTCATTTGAGCAATTTGTATGAATCATTCTTCTTGAATATTTCAGCTGCTAACTGTTGTGTTTCCGTTCCTACATGCCTACGCTCAAAGCTTCGAGCTTCCGCTGCCGGTCATCCCCACGTTTTACGACAGATCCACCTCTTGCTTGATGCCCATATTCTTCATTGATCAAGATCTCTTGAAGATCCATCAAACTTGGCAAAGTCTTTTGAATAGCAATACTTTGAACAATGTTAGCATGCGCATCCAACAATCCATTAAGAATCACTTGAACAAGCTCTCCTTCCCTAATGCTCTCATCAATGCAAGCCAACCCATCATTCAATGCCTTTATCCTCAAAACAAAAGTACTTCGACTTTCTTCATTATTTTGCAAACAAGAAAATATTTGCCTTTTTAGAGTCAACACTCTAGAAGTAGACTTGGATTCATAAAGCTTCTTTAATGGATCCCAAGCATCCTTTGATGAAGTACACTTACCAACTTCCTTGAGAAGCAGCATCAGATTTGAGTAGAATGCTGAATCAACCTCCAAGCCATGCACATCTACCTGATGCTAATTCCAAACTTGACCTTAAAAGAAGAATCAACAACAATCACATTTAGACATCAGTACCCAAACTCAATGCATGAAGATGGAGCATGGAAGGAAATGCAAGTAGTAGAATCTTCAATTCAAAGAGCAACAACATTTCAGGCATAAACACATGCTATAGATCTCGTGGGGAGGCTCCAATTTGTGCACACACAGAGTGAATCCCATTCTATCATTAGATAGGAAATCATTTTTTTTGTGAATCTTGCATTTATGGCAAACATTCAAGAAGCTAATACACTCTAACAAAACAAAGCATGTATTAGGTCTTGTGCATAGTGACCTTTGCGGTCCAATATGAACTCCATCCTTAGGAGATGTACTTTACTTTATTACCATTATAAATGACTATTCGAGATGGACGACAATCATGTTCATAAAGCATAAATACAAAGCCTTTGAATGCCTCAAGAGATTCAAGGCCATGGCTAAAACCCAAACATCTAGAAAGGTGAAATCACTCTTAAGTGATGGTGGTGCTGAATACATCTCAAATGAGATGTCTGACTATTTGGCTGAACATGGTATTCAAAGACAATTTGCAATCTCCTATTCACCTTAGCAGAATGAAATTGCAGAACGAATTGAATGCTACTTAATTCAGCCGGATCTATGCTAAATCAATCCAATTTACCTTCAAAATTTTGGGCAGATGCCATTGCCGCAACATGTTATCTACATAACATATCCAGCATAAAATTAGTCAACAACATAACTCCTTATCAAGTGTGGCATGGACACAAAAATAGTGTCAGTCATCTTAAAATCTTTGGTTGCATATGCTTTGTTCATATTCCTAAGCAACTTAGGAAGAAATTGGACCAAGGGTCGAATAAATGCACTTGCATTGGCTACCTCGATGAACATAAAGCTTACAAAGTTTATAATCCATCCACCAATGTAGCATTTGTTTCTAGGGATGTTTTTTTCAAAGAGGATGCATTATACGACTTTATCAACAAATGATGTTGTGTCATTTCATCCTATCTCACACATCATCGAATCTTCCACTCATGATATTCCTTCTACAAAATTTGCAACCAAAGAAATTCGAGCTACAAAAGTCGAGCAGTCGACGGTACCTGTCGAAAGACCAGATCAAGCTAGCTTGAGCAAGTCTGAAGAAATTCAAAAAGAGACACCATTTGAATCTGGTGTTCGAAGACCTTCAAGGACTTGAACAATACCTGAGAGGTACACACCTCAAACTTTCTGGACTTCATCAGGAGAACCAGAGACCCTAGTCGCAGCAATCAACTCTAAGAATACTGTGAAGTGGCATGAAGCAATGGAAAGTGAGTACAATTCACTTTTGTCAAACCAGACCTGGACCTTGGTCGACTTCCCCACTCACAAGAGAGTTATCCACAACAAGTGGATCTTCAAGAAGAAGATCAACTCTGATGGTTCCATTGCAAAATGGAAAGCAAGGCTAGTGACCAAAGGATTCACTTAGATCCGAGGAGTGGATTACTAAGAGATATTTAGTCCTGTTATCAAAATGCAGTCAATCAAGACTCTCATTACACTTGCTACCATCGAAGACCTCGAGATGCATCTAATGGATGTCAAAATAACCTTTCTCAATGGATACGTCGAAGAGGAGCTGTACACCTTCCAACCCAAAGGATTCAAAGTCAAAGGCAGCACAAAGTGTGCAAGCTGCACAAAGCAATCTATGGTTTGAAGCAAGCTACAAAAGCTTGGTTTGAATGAATCAATGCTTATCTTACTCAATTAGGCTTTATTCCCGTCAACATCTACATTCGAATGTCATTTCAATCCATTTGAGGAAGCTCAAAGACCTGTCCATCTCTGACTACTTCGATGATCAAGTCACCTAACTACTTCGACGATTGACTCATCCGACTACTTCAACGATCGACTCATCTAACTACTTCGACGATCAACTCATTCGACTGACATGCACATGCATGATTGTACAAATGTGATAGTACATCAAATATTTGTTAAGTACATTCGCGACCAACATCTAGTTAAACTAAACTAGTCTTGTAATTATAGATTAGTTAAGGAATTCTTGTAATCACAAGTACATTGTGTGTATATAAACATCCAGTTGTTAGCTGATGCCACGTCCCAAAGGTGTCGATGCAGTGCCTCTTCAACCAAAAGGGTTTCCAATAGAGATGACATTGAGAGCCGAGTCTGAGAGCATGAGAATAACAAGTGATACACCAAGTGCATATACTGTGAGCCCCATGGTAATTCCCAAAAGATGGAAAACCATGTGGGAGCTAGTAATTTAGGCTCTCTCAACTTGAGTTGTATTATTGATAAAGAGGCCTCCTAATAATGTGTAAGAGCTGGAACCCAAAAGATAAAGACAGTCGTCGTCTGCTCAAATTCTAAGGAGTTGAGGACATTCGTGATTTGATCAGACTGAGTGAGCGAACTGAAACAAGTAATTAGTAGAGTGCAATCAATCACAACACACACATATCTAGATTAGACACAGATAGTAGAAGGTGTTGTTGATATTCTACTCTAAGTGCTTGTCATAAGAGCACTTGCTCAATGTGGAGGATGAACAACACAAGTATAGCCTAAATGCGGCGTAAGTTCCAATGCTCTATCTTCTGCATTATGGAGAGTACGAGCTGGATGTTTATAGTAGAAGCTACTGTTGATATTTTACTCTGAGTGCTTGTCATAAGAGCACTTGCTCAATGTGGAGGACAAACAACACAAGTGATTACAACCTAAATGCGGCGTAAGTTCCAATGCTCTATCTTCCGCATCATGGAGAGTGCGAGCTGGATGTTTATATACACAATATACTTGTGATTACAAATGCAGAATCGAATTCAAAACTTGTACAGACTGTGAGAAGATTTGATAGACAATGAACACCACCAATAAGGTTTGGTCTAATTCCTTAACTAATCTATAACTACAAGACTAGTTTAGTTTAACTAGATGTTGGTCGTGAATGTATTTAACAGATATTTGATGTACTATCACATCTATACAATCATGTATGTGAATGTCAATCCGATGAGTCAATTGTCGAAGTAGTTGGATGAGTTGATCATCGAAGTAGTCCGATGACTCGATCGTCAAAGTAGTCGGATGACTCGATCGTCGAAATAGTCGAATGACTCGATCGTCAAAGTAGTCGGATGAGTCGATCGTTGAAGTAGGCAGATGACTCGATCGTCAAAGTAGTCGGATGAATCAATCGTCAAAGTAGGTGGAGATGGCCAAGTCTTTGAGCTTCTTCAAATGGATTGAAATGACATATATAGATGTTGATGGGAATGGACACCCTTTACTCCGAAGATGAAGATTAGCTGGAAGGTTGAGGTATTTGTCCTTCAAATAGTTTGGCTGATTCAATTCTGTGTAGAATGTCGTAGGTGTCGAGCTGTTGCACAGTAACCCGTGTATAATACCAGAAATTACTCTACACACAGAATGAAAGTAGTTTTGCAGATATTGCGGTCTATGTTAAGATTCACATAAACACAAAAAGGAGGGAACTCAACTCTTTGATTTCACAATGAATATTGAGAATATGAAATACAAAAGATTTGGCCCTTTTATAGTTGGGTCCAAATGAGTTGAAGTGGCACTTTTCTATTGGCTCATTTCTAAACTTGATAGTCTAAGTTAACATGCTTTTCTTTATTTTGGCAAGTAACCTGACTTTACAATGCTTTATCATAATTTCTATTAAGCCACGCCACATTTGTCTCAAGTTTTTTCGCAAATAAACTTTAAGAAAATGACTTTAGCGAAGACCTTCGCGTTTTTCGCATTTTTTGTTGTAACAGTTTACGTTTATTTTTGCAAAGGTACAGTTTACGTTTAAATTTGTAGACATACTATTTACGACCAAAGCCACCGACTTGCATTAATCCATCAGCAAGTAATTTCTGAAAAGTCCTAACTGGATTGATGCCAGCACATCACAGCCAACTGGATGACGCTTTTGACGACCTAATTAGTTAGTATAAAGAGTTGTTCATATTTCAACATCTTAACTCTCAGATCAAATCAATGATCTTAGATCATCAAGTATTGAATAGTTAGCTCTCTCTCTCTCTCAAGCCAGCAAGCCTGAACACTCTTGACCATTTTAGCTCAATTCTTTAGAATTGATTAGCGATTGCTATTGTGCTTACTATTTATCGTAGTTGCGCTTAATTCAGACTTTTATTTAGTCGTCCAGAAATAGCTTAGAGTACGCGACTTTGATCCGCAACCTTGTTGTACTAATTTACTTCTATTTCGTTTCATACTAAATCAATACTATCTTTTATTGCATTCAGGTTTGTCTCAGAATGTATGTGTTTTTGTAGTTCTTTGTGACATATTATTTGTCTGATAAATTCAATGCTAAATGTTCGGCTACGTAATCACTGTAGTACTAATGATTTCAAAGTTAGTTACTATACGATCAAATGTGATTTCTATCACTATTATTTTGTTCGAAATCGATAGGCATAGTCATGTATAGAGAAAGAGGAAGATAGTTTATTCCACTGTGCACGATAAGTTTCTTGCTTGTCGTTCGATTTTTTTTTATTCGATTCTTTTTTACCTATCTTTTACACACCTCTTTCCAACAACTTCTTCACACTATAAACCATATCTAGGGCCTCTTGTTTTGTGGTAGTGTAGTTGACTTCAGCTTGTATCTGTTGTCGACTAGCGAAGTACGTAGGGTAATCTTTATTAAATTCCCTTGGTTGTGTTAAAACACTTCCAATGGCATATTTGGAAGCGTTTGTGTGAACGTGAGACCAATGCTCGCTTCAACTTATGAAAAGCTTTGGTAGCTAGTGGCGTCCACTCAAATGTGATTCTAAGTTCATACATCAACGTGGATAACTTAGCAAACCACAATACAAATCTTCGATAATAATTGCAATGCCCCATGAACTCTAATATTTCTCATATTGTTCCAGGTTTGGGCAAGCTCATTATTACCTTGATCTTGTCCCACTCAATGGCAATGCCAAAGCGCAAGATAACATGTCCTAACACAATGCCATGTCCTAACACAATGTCCTAACACAATGCCTAACACAATGCCATGAGGGACAAATATCTGGCATTTTTCAAGGTTAAGAGATATGTCGTATAATCGACACTAGATGAGCACTTGTTCGAGGCAATGCAAATGCTTGGCTCGTAAGGAGTGCATGCACAGGTCATCCAAGAAGATTTCAAGAAAATTTTGGAGAAGTTCTTTGAACCCATAGCTCATAATTCGTTGAAAGGTACTTGTGCATTGCACAATCCAAATGGCATTAACCTTGTAAGCATGAGTACCCCATTTAATGGCAAAAGCCATTTTATACCTATTTTTGAGAGCGATCTATACTTGATTGTAGCCACTGAAACCGTCTAAAAAGCTGTAAGTTTCATGTCCGACAACTCTCTCAAGCACAGATTTATTGAACGGTAGGAAAAAATAATCCTTGTGGGTTATTGAGTTTCTTGAAATCTACATAGATTTGTAGCTTTTCACTCTTCTTGGGTATGACCACTATTGACAATACCTAGAAAGTGTGCTTGATTTCATAGATGAAACCTACGTCGAGTATTCCTTTTGGATGAGTTGGGCGTAATGTGGATTTGATCGGTCATTCATCTTTATGCAATGTAATGCAACTCTACATCTCTTTTTGTACTTTACCAATTCAACTCCTGCTTGAGGTTCTACTTCCACCTCAAGTACTATGTCATAAAGATCATGAAGTACAAGTAAAGACTCCATTCGAACTATCCAAGTAGCATAATTAGTGGATGTAAGTCTTTCACTAGCTTTAAGCAAAAAAACACCCACTGATGCCATTTTTTGAATGTGAAAAAGCACTAGAAACTCTTATGGTTTCTCTAAGAGATATGAACCTAAAGTCTTCTAGCAATTAGAAAGCTTATACACTCAATCCTATCACTCATGAACCAATCTAGAATGATGAAAATTTAGATTCTAGTCCCAAACTTGCAAAATCTCTCCTTAATCTATGATTTTTAGCAACATCTCTCTCCAACTTCAACATACACTCAAAAGATCAGAGATAATCAGTTAATGCACCTAATTCAAGCTTCAAATTTAATTTTTTGGCTAATCTAATCCAAGAACTAATCAAGGGATTAGATTTTCTATAGAAAATGCTTGATTTTGCACTAAATGACTCTCAAATTGAGTGTGTGAGTCAAATTGTACAATTTTTTGAAATTTCTCAGCCAAAACTAGAGCTGTATGGACTCACACGTGTGAAAAGTGTTCCTACAGCCCACAACAAGTTCTGGTCCAAAATTTTTGAGGATATCTATCAAATCCAACTCGCTACACAAAAACTGGCTAGTTTCTAAAACTTGCTAATTTTGGCTTTGATTTGGATAAATCCTATCAATTTCAATAAAACCTCTTGTACTTGGCTCTGATACCATGTGGAAAAAGTGCAAAATGGACCAAGAGTGGATCCTAATATGATCCTCAAGAGGGATTGGATGTTAGATTTACTTGATCTATCAATCTACATAAGATTAAGATCAATCTAGATCAATTCTAGACATAAAATCCTAACAAGAACAATCATTTAATGAAGGTAAATGTACTTGCTGGTTTCACACATGTGAAACCTTGTCAGAGTATGGACTCCAACCTAAAAATAAAGTACACTATGATAGAACCTCAAAACAATCAAAAGAAATGTAGACAAATAGAGAGAATTACACAAAATTGCTTCCAAATTCAAGATTGATGTTTCATGTTGATTGTGGCCAAATATGCCTCTATATATACACTTCTTGGAGCTCGAGGTACTGATCATGCATCATATCTCACACGTGTGAGGATGCCTTGTCATCATCATGCAATTTTGACACTTGGATCAAACTTTCTATTTTGGACATTTTTGGTCCAATTTCCTACTATATGGAGATCTTCATAGAAATCTTCTAGAAGCAAAAACTCACCTACTTTAGATTTTTCCACACGTGTGAGCTGTCCTCTACACATGGGATATGACACCTATCAAAAGTATTTGGCTCATGCAATCAATAGATTGATGCCATGTGTCATATATCTAGAAAACTAATTTTTGGCCTTTTTAGCCACTAGAACTTGAATTAAATCATATGTACAACATATATGATTATGGTACATGACTTGTACACTAGTTTCACACATGGGAACAGGCTCCACACATGTATGTTTATCCTATATACAAGATTTTTGGCCTTTACCAAGCTTATTTTTGCATTTTTCACAATTTTAATCTTCGTCCAACTTATTCAGACCTACAAATTTTTTTCTTTTATTACATAGTCTGCATAACTACTCGAAAATGGCTCATAGTGTCGGCATTTTCTCTTTCTTCGACATTTTTGAGATTTCGCCTTTCGATATTTTCTCTCTCTTTGGTTTTTTCGCAAAATAGTCATAGGCATGCAACAAAAGGTCTGTTAGATGTTGTTCATTCAGATATATGTGGACCTATGCAAAATCCTTCATTGCTAGATGCAAAGTATTTCATTACCTTTATTGACAAATTCTCCAAAAGAACAGTTGTTTACTTCATTGAGCAAAAATCAAAAGCTTTCATTAAATTCAGACAATTCAAAAAGCATGCAAAAAATCAAACTGGGAAACGAATCAAAGCACTGAGGTCCGAGAATGGGGGAGAATACATATCCACTGAATTCAAAGAGTATTGCTATAAGGGAAGCTCCTTAGATCCTGCTTACAAATCCCAAACACAAAGGATAACACACTATGGAGAAACCACCCAACCAAGTAGAAGCATCCAATCAAACTCTAGAAGCCTCACCCCCAAGCCAAGGAACAAGAAGCATGAATGTAGAGTGAGAGCCTGGCAATGAATCCAAAACCATGATGAGGAGTAGGGTGAGTTTGGACCCAATATATAGAGCCAAAACTATCCTGGGCACTTAGCCATGCATAGCCCTAAGTTCCCTATACATAGATTCACCTAGAATAGAGTCCTAAGCATGGACCAACTATTCATAAAATTGTTATTGATAACTCTACACATGTATACACTGTCTCATACCTTGTCTAAACTCCATTTAGTGTGTTTTAAGCCTCACAAGGATATTAGTTACTTTCGGGTCACCCCAGTATGACGTGGCATAACTAACAGCTTGTTTCACTGGAGTACCGTGTATCCAGGACTAGGAGTATACTGTATCCTATGTCCTGGTCATGGACATAACATTCTTCCCTCCTTAAACTGTTTCTATCCTTAGAAACAAAAATTCGGGAAATTCTTCTATATGCTATCAACTCTCTCCCATGAATCATCATCCTCAGTACGATCCTCCACCGAATTAAGCACTAAAAAATAGAACGATTTCTCAATTGTTTATTTCTGGTTTTGAGCACTTTCTCTCAAGTTCCAAAGGTACACTAAGCGACAAACCTTCCAAATGGGATAAATCCTCATCCGATCCAACTGTATCACCATCATGTAAACTTAGTTTCAAATGACTTACATGAAATATTGGGTGTGCAGTCGATTTTCCTTGAAGATCGAGTTCATATGCCAAAGAACCAATTCTAGGTACAATCCTGAAAGGTCCACAATAATGGATAGATAGCTTATAATGCTTCCATGTACGTAACGTCTTAGAATCTTTTGAAATCCTAAGATATACCCAGTTATCAACTTTAAAATCTCTTGGAGATCTCAAGATCGGTATAGTGTTTAGCTCTATCCTGAGCACTTCGGATACTATCCTTATCCACTTGCAACATTTCTTGCATATCATGTCCCCTGTGTTTCTGACTCAACATTGTCCACATTTCTTCCGGCCTTAACAATGTTTCAAATGTGACCAAAATGAGAATCTGATTCATATTTTCCTCTTAGTGAAAGGTATAGATCCGTAGAGATCTGGGTGAATGACAACTCGTTCAGTTCACCGATCTGACTAAGAGCATCTGCAACTTGATTAGAGCTGTCTCTTATGTAACAAATTTCATGATCGAATTCTTGCATCAATTCAGCCCATCGAGCTTTTCTCCCCCGAAGATCATGTTGATTACAAAAATACTTAAGAGGCTGGTGATCCATATACACCACAAACTTATTACCATACAAGTAGTGTCTCCAGGTTTTAAGTGCATTGATTACAACAAACAATTCCTTGTCCTGCGTAGTATAACGCAACTGAGGACCAATGAATTTTTTGCTCTCAAACGTTAATGGTCTATCCATTTGTAATAGAACCGCTCCAACTACAACATCACTTGCATCCATTCTCACGACATAAGATAAATCTGGATTTGCAATTTGTAACACGGGAGCTGAAACAATCATTGTTTAAAGTTTCTCAAAACATTGATTCAATTCCTCATTCCAAACAACAGGCGGCGGACTAGGTTGATTCCTCTTTTTCTTATTATTAACAAACCCTTTTGTCAGATTATTAAGCGGTGCTGCTAACTTAGCATAATCCTCAATAAATCTCTTGAAGAAAAGTGTAAAACCTAAAAAAAGATTTTACTTGCCTCACAGTTTGAGATAAAACAACTCTTGCTTAAAGAATTCACACTTGGACTCTTTAGCATAGAATAACTCTTGACGGAGTTTCATCAAGAAGATTTTTAAGTCTTCTACGTGTTCCACCAAGGATTTACTGTAAACGAGAATCTCGTCTAAGAATACAACCACAAACTTCCCCAAATATGGACGAAATAAATCGTTCACCATTTGCTGGAATGTTGCTAGAGCATTCGTTAATCCAAATGGCAACACTAAGAATCCATAATGACCAAATCTAGAATGAAATCTTGTCTTTTGGACATCTTCCGACTTAATTCTTATTTGATGATACCTTGTCCTGAGATCTATCTTGGTGAAATACCGTGCTCCACCCAAGCGATCACAAGGTCATCCATCCTGGGTAACAGATATTTATTTTTGATAGTCACTTTATTAAGACCCTTGTAATCCACACACATCCGGACCATGAGGTAATTCAGATGGGAAAACATCCCTAAATTCATTTAGATCTGTTCTTTCACTGCTTGTTCAGGAAGAATTGCTGAGAATTCACAACTATTTAGATTCATTTCAGGAACATCCACAACTGGAATAGCACATATTGAAAAAACTTCATACTCAGAATAATTCAATGTCTCCATTTTATTAACTGTAGAAATTTGGTCCAACGGACGTACAAAATTACTGCCAAATAATGTAACTACCTTATCACTCTCCTTGAAAGTGAGAACATGCTTCTCAAAATCAATAACAGAGAAGGTAATGTACTAAATAACCACTCATAACCTAAGATTAAATCAGTACGAGCTAGGTCTAAAACATGAAAATTAACTATTCCGTGTGTCCTTGCATCAAAACTGGGAGCTTCGGGACTTTTACGTTCCAAGTCTCCAACTCTACTCTTGAAGCTAGATAAACTTTATATCTATGATTGCTGTGAGAAATTGGCAAAAATCTAGCTTGGTATTTTTTATGATAGAAGTTTGTAAGTGAATCTCACATGTGTGGAGGATGTTCCCACGTGTGGAGAATTGTAAAGTAAATCAAAATGTTTGATATAGGGGTCTCATAGAATTTCATAGTCAAGCATTTAGGTGTAGGATGTTGATAGGGTCAAATTTGGCATAGATGGCAAATTATCCATTTCCACTTGTAATGCCACTATTGAGCCAAAATAGAGCCAAACTTGTGCCAATTAGAGTGTAGACAAGTGTCATGCTTTTGTTTGACGAAGCTTAAGAGGTCCAATAGGATTTAGAAGTGGAACCTTGTGAGGTCCAATAGAAAATTGAGGTGTGCTTGAATATAGTCCAATAGAATTTAGAGGTGCATGGATCAATGGTCCAATAGGATTAAGAGGTGGAAAAGTGTGATCCAATCATAGTTAAGCATAGTGGTAGCTCATGAATCTATTAGTATCATTGTACTCCTCCTTTTGGATCTAATTGATTTTGAGATTGAGTGGATTTTGAGTGTCATTGAATTTCTAGCTTTCTCTCTCTACCCGAGAGCTCTTGATGGTTTTTCTCTCTCTACGCGAGGAGAGCAGCTTGTTTTTACTTAGAATATTTTTGGAACACTTCCCACACGTGTGAGTGATAGTTGAAAGTGATTGAATGCATGTAGTAGTGTGTTTTTGCCATAGAATCAAAGATAGATCTTGAATCTCAATCTAGTCTTGATCTTGGTGCATCTACACACCTTAGGAGATCACAAGTACATGTAGTGGACAATCCACACGTGTGAAATTCAACATGGTATCAGAGCCTACCTAAGGTTACCATGCATTTTGATCCATTTGAGTGAAAACTATTCATCAATCTTGAGCTAGAAATTGTCAAGGCCCATTTTCCTAGCTATCTTGTTCAATTTTGGATCAAAAGAGATCAAAAGGACATTGATTGGGTCTGACCTGGTAATGTACGGAATCAGGTGCTCAGACACGTGTGAGGAACATCCAATTTCAGTTTGGGAGTTCTCTTTCATGTTTGATCCAAAAATCTTGCTAGATAGCTTGTTTTGAAGCTATTTTTGTCTAGTTTCTGATGCAATCAGTTTCATTCCATTTGGTTGAGCCAATCAAAAGTTATAAGCTTTTGAAGAGGGTTAGGTATGGCACCTAGACCTGGGTGGACACATTTGGTTTGGTCAAAAGATTGCTTGTTTGATCCAAAATCACAGTTGAATGCTTACCAATCTCATCTATATGTGATCTAGGCACTATTTTGAGATCTTAGCCATTTTGTTTCATGCAATATCATTGTATTTGAGTCAAATTTGGTTTCTTAGTGTATTTCACACGTGCTAAGAGTGTTTGATCCTAACTTTGCCCATACTCCATCATTTGATGTGAAGTAGATCTAGTTTTGGAGAGATTGAGATAGCTAGTGAGAATCATCTCACAGTTTGTTGCAAGATCTTGCATAGGAGATGGTAGCACACCATTATTGGATCCTATAGTGAGAGAGAAGCAACATTTTTTGTTCATCACTTTTATTTATCTCCACTTTACATGACTTCAATGAGTTCATACTTGTTGCAACCAAGTGAGAGATTGTCTACTTCCAATTATTCAATATGGAAGTTGAGGATGGAGTCCATCTTGATACTCCAAGATGTGATGGACATTGTACTTGGGATTGAGGAGGAGCCTCAAGTCCTTCAAGAAGTACAAAAATACAAGAAGAGAGCTAGGATGACTCTCCACTACATTAAGATGAATGTCTCTAATGAGATATTGAGGGAGATTGGTGATTGTTCTGCATCCAAGGAAGCTTGGGATTGTCTCAAGTCCATCTATGAGGCTAAGAACACCTCTAGGCTCCTCACTCTTAGAAATCAAATATTCCAAAGTAGTCAAAAGAGTGATGAGAGTGCATCTAATTATGTTTTGAGAGTCAAGGATATTCATAGGGAGCTTGCATGTATTGGTGACTCAATCAAAAGACCAAGATGGAGAGGAGGAGGATACCTCTCATGCTTCTAATTCAAATCTCAAGAAGAAGATGATCAAGTTCTTTTATTGTGGCAAGAAAGGCCATTATGCCACCAATTGCTTCAAGAAGAAGAATCAACTCAATCAAGCCAACATCACCAATGAGAAAGAAGACTATATTGCAAGTGATGGAGAAGGCTCTCTTATGGCATCAAGCTTCTCCTCTTCCACCTTCAACAAGGATGACTCATGGTATATTGATAGTGGAGCATCTTCACATATGTGTGGCTCCAAGAACTTTTTTTCATCTATTATGCCTTATGATGGAGTCAAGAAGACCATATACTTTGCAAGTAAGCATGAGTGCAATATTGAAGGAGTAGGAATTATTCCCTTGAAGCTTGCATCTTCTAAAGATCTCTTTCTCAACAATGTTCTTTTTGTCCCAAAGCTTACAAAGAACATCTTAAGTGTTGGCCAACTTCTTGATAGTGGCTTTGATGTCAATTTCAATATTGACAATTGTGTGATTAAGAAGGATGGTGAGATCCTTGCATATGGATCAAGATTTGAAGGCATATACAAATTGGATCCAAGTGAGAGTGCAAACTCTCTTGATGTTTCTTATATTTCCAATATTTCAAAGGAGGAGGATTACACAAGATGCACATATCTTCTCTCTTCAAGTATTATGGTGTATGATTATTCCTTATTATTCAAAGCATATGTTGAGAAGAAATTCTCATTGAAGATCAAAGCTTTGAGGAGTATTGGAGCTCTTGAAGGAATAGCACCATATGAAGTTTTATTCAAGATGAAGCCTAAGGTTGATCACCTTAGTGAACTTGGTAGTGCTTGCTTTGCATATATTCCCTTGGAAACAAGAAGGAAGGATGATCCAAGCTCATGGATCATGATTGGATACTCATCCATCAAGGAGGCCTTTAGTGTCTTTACACTCTCTATTTCAAATGTGATGGTGAATAGAGATGTCATATTGCATGAAGATTCAATCTTGGAAGTGACCGAGATCAAGGCTTCTCAAGAAGCATCACAAGTTATCCTTTTTGAAGGTATTCAAGTTATGATGGGGCCAATGTGTGAGGAGGAGTTTCTTCTTCATATGATTTCAAGAAGATCTTCAAGATGCATGGCCGAGTCTACTACAACACATTCATATATGCTTCTCTTCCTTTGCTTGAAATGCTATCTTGTTTCATTGAATTTTTTGGATCTCAAAGTTCAAGAAAAGCTATACTAGTTCTGTATGATGCTTATGGTATGGACATGTTTCTTGTCATTATTGACTTAGATGTGTTTCCAATACTTTTTGAAAGCAAGATATTGTATTGTCAAAAGTATGCTCTTGGTTCTAGTAAGAACAAGATTGAGCTTGGTACTCACTTTTTTGAAAATCATGTTTTCACATGTTTTGAGGAAAATTGTAAACTCCTCTTGAGATTAAGTGAAGCATCCAAAGTGGACACTTACATACTTGAGAGAGTAACTAGCCTAAAAAACATGAAGATAGTCTTTGATATCAAGATTAGATCCATCATGGATATAGTTCATTGTTTGTGGACTAGTCAAGCTAGAAAGCATAATCTTGATAATCATCATTGTTTCACATCTTATGATCTTGATCTCCATGATCCTTATGAGGCTTGGAAGCCTCAGATTTCTCTATTTATGGTGCATCCATCATGCAAGTGGAACTTTCAAGGCAAAGATCATCATCAAGCATGGAGGAAGCCCATGATAATAGTGGCATATTGGTGGAGCACTCTTCAAAGGCATTGGCAAGAGATCTCTACCAAAGAGATCTTATCATGGATATGGTGAGGGTGCTGCTATGATGGATCCCTTGGCTGATCTTCACTTCTTATGCATACCAAAGGATTCACTCAAAAAGACTTACAAACTTCTCAAGTGATCTAGTACCTTTCCAAGCTATTTTTTGAGGAGGAGTGTGAGAAATTGGCAAAAATCTAGCTTGGTATTTTTTATGATAGAAGTTTGTAAGTGAATCTCACATGTGTGGAGGATGTTCCCACGTGTGGAGAATTGTAAAGTAAATCAAAATGTTTGATATAGGGGTCCAAAGAATTTCATAGTCAAGCATTTAGGTGTAGGATGTTGATAGGGTCAAATTTGGCATAGATGGCAAATTATCCATTTCTACTTGTAATGCCACTATTGAGCCAAAATAGAGCCAAACTTGTGCCAATTAGAGTGCAGACAAGTGTCATGCTTTTGTTTGATGAAGCTTAAGAGGTCCAATAGGATTTAGAGGTGGAACCTTGTGAGGTCCAATAGAAAATTGAGGTGTGCTTGAATATAGTCCAATAGAATTTAGAGGTGCATGGATCAATGGTCCAATAGGATTAAGAGGTGGCAAAGTGTGATCCAATCATAGTTAAGCATAGTGGTAGCTCATGAATCTATTAATACTCCAAGCGTCGAATGTTGCAACTGGCCCAAGATCCACTCATAAAATGGTTGGGCAACTTTCGTCGATTTCAAACGAGCCCTTAGTAGATTCATGATGATGCAGCTAATTTTGTAGACCTCATCATTCTAGAAGCCTGCTATAACATGGAGACTATTTTAACAATAACAAATGTAAGAACATGCTTGGACTTATGATTTAAATATTGCCATTTCAATCCCAACAAACTCAACAACGATTGAATATCAAATTCCCTCTACTGGACCTACCATCGCCTATTGACTATCTCATTTGTCAAGATCGTGAGGTTGGAACGCTGATATACATGGAGTTTCTTGGATTTGACCCAATATGCCCGCAATCACTCACACATAGCCTGTTGTGGTCCCAATTTGTCAAGTTTGTTACCATGTACCATAAACATAGTCACGATGTTGAAGATGCTAAGGATGTCAAATTGAGTAGAACCTTTGGATGTAGAATTTTAGCAATGTATTCATTTTTCTAAATGAACAAGCTACTTTCGATTACCATAGTATGAAGAAAAGCTTGTCAATAGTAGCTTGTCTACGTTTAGCAAAAAAAAGATCCTTAAAAGAAAATAAGTGGACTCACTTCTATGTCCTTATTTTCCAATGTTATTTTTTTTCCATTTATTTCTTTTGTTTTTTATATTTCCCTTATACCAATTAGACAGATATCTTATGCCATATGCAACTCCCTTGTTTCTCCCACTTCCAATTTGAACTTTACTTAGTGCCTTTTCATTTTATTATCAATTCACAAATTTGTTATGCCATTCTCCTTTTCTCTACTCCCTTTTCATCATTCCCGTATCAACTATTGGCACTTCAAGGTTCACATCACCATGCATTTTTGCATTTATCGATCTCAAGCAACCTCCATAAGTGCCAAGGGATGGTAATCAAATTTGTATAGGGAGCAAGCTATAAGATTCCTATGATAATCTTTAGCAGGTTTGTCAACAATTAAGAAATCGCTACCTCTGTTATATTTTTGGAACATCAATGAAAAAACATCATCAAAGGCACAACTCTAGCTGAATCACATACCTACTGGGAATGAGCCATTACAAGAAAGTCGACAAGCAGCAGACTGGTCAATGGAGGAATAACAAGTCGGGGCCCTCACAACTAAATTTTATGGCAACCAAGATAAAAGCATGGCCACATCTGGAGAAAGTACACATGTTTCAATAGGACTACCAATTCTAAAACAAAGATACCAGAGGAACGAAAAAGAAACTACAACAACATCGCTACACAATCATATTTCTACAAGCAAAAAATATCTCACTATTAGTCTAATTTGTCTAATTTTTTAGATAGTTAGATTAGAGTAACTTTGCAAGACTACATTAAGCAATAAAACTCTCTAACTCCATGAGTATATATAGAGGGACTTTAGGCAGGTTAAATATACATTATTGGAGTACGAGGGATCAAGACGATGATCTAGAACACAGGAGGATCATTGTGCTCAATGCACAACTACTGTGAGCTTATTCAAACATCTTAGTGCTTGATTGCTGATAGGATTTCTTTTAATGATCTAATTGATGTACATTTCAAGTCACTTCATTATACAAATTTGCTTACTACATCAATGTGTGATTTTATTTTCTAGATATCTATTGTGATTGTGTACTAAATGCTTACTCTTTCCTTCTTTCTAAATCCAATCTGTGTAGCCTCCATTGATTAATGTTAAATATCAGATCAAAGAATGCATGGCTATCTTAGATGTCTAAATTATTTGTATTCCTCACGACTATCTTAGATGCCTACTATGGTATTCAATTAGTGTCAGTTGAATAATATCAAACCAGCTACTAACTATTGAGTTAATTTGGATAGTAAAGAACGATTAATATTATAAATCTTTTTTTCTTTCTTTTTGGAGGCGCAAGAAATTTTTTCCATGAGTCTTGTTGTCTGAAGGTAGAATCCAAATCCCCAACAATGGTATCAAAGCATCAAGTTTTCTATCGTTCACTTCCATTCAGAGATTCAAACATCTTCGATGAAGAGATTCTTGCTTGTTTCTTTCTATTTTTATCTCATTGTTTAATCATGAAAAGTTCAACCTCTAAGATCTGATCGATCAACAAGTTCAACGATGACAACTTCCACATGTGAAAATTGAGGATGATTCTGATTGAGAAGGAACTATGGGAATATGGTAATGCCATGATAGCCAAATGTCATTAATTGTGAACTCCTGCAACTTTGCCGTAGAGATCCCGAAAAAAAAAAAAAAAAAAAAAAGATGTCTTAGAAGAAAAAGTATTCGCTTTGCGGTCGAACTGATTTGAACTGAAGGTCAAACTAGTCCCAAAGACCGAAGGAAAATTATTCGAGTTTTGTCCCTACACCAAGTGACAAAACACACTGGAGGAAGAGACAAACCGAAGAAAAACATTTTGGGCTAACAGGTGGTAGCTTGACAAGCATGGAGTGTTATACTTCAAGCTCAGCCACGAGAAGCTACGTTAATAGAGAATAACTAACTACTTGATTAGTGTAAACATGTCTTGTAATTCGCTGATCAACTATCTTGTAAACTCCACATAGTGGATATATACACAGATAGATTAACACGAAAAGTGTAGGAGTGTGGATGGCAGAGTGAAGAGTTGTGCATGAAAGTCTGCCAATGAGCAGAACACAGTGACTTAGAGGAGCGTCAAGCTGCCAACGTGCGAGACACTGAATGACTCACTCAAAACACAAAAACAAAAATGCAATTAATCTCTCCTTCTCCATCTCATTTTTCGCGTCATTTTGATTGCTTGAATCTTTTATGATCTGTGATTTGTAGTCGCATGCTTAGAATCCTGCAGACAATTCAAATTTTCCGCAAAAGAAAGTAATAAACTAGATTCGCTACATGGTATCAGAGCCCGTGATTCTCTAAGACAACACAATATGGCTACAAAGATCCAGACAAGAATAGCAATCAATCTTGATGGCGCAAACTACAAAATATGGAAATTCAAAATCAAAACGCTTTTGAAGGGTGAAGGCATCTAGTCAGTGACCAAACTCACAGAAGAACAGCCTCCAGAGAGAGACCCGAGGAGAGTTGAATGGATCAGAAAGGATGAGTGCGCTATGACAATCATCATTTCATCCATAAACAAAGAAATACTCATGCAGATTGAAGACTGTGAGAGCAGCCATGAAGCATGGGAAAGACTAAAACAGAAGTACGGAGTGAGGATTGCCACTTTGGTAATGCACCTTTACAATCAGCTGCAATCTATACAATGGGATGGCAACCAGTTAAATCATCATCATTGAGAAGATCATAATGATCTTCACTCAACTCGCTGCATCTGGATAGGAACACCAGGTCCCAGCACCACAACAGTTGATGTACTTCATGAAATCTCTACCTGCGTCCTATCAGCCGCTGAGAATGCTCATTCTGAGCTTACCAGACATGACGTTCAAGTGAGATATCAGTCTTGTCACTGATGAGAGACTGATGAGAGATGAAAGAGAAGGAAGCAGTGATCATGAGAAGGCCCTTTTCATGAAAGAAAAGAAAAAGAACAAAAACAAGCCCAAAATCGACAAGGCGAACCAAAAGTCTTTGAGCAGAGGCAACGACAACCAGCAAACCTCCTCTTGTGATCACTGTCACAAGCCAGGACACACAGCCAAGAAATGTTGGCTTAACCCGACAATACCTTGCATGCACTGCAAGAAAAAGAGGCATTCTGCATATGATTGCAGATTCAACCTAGAAAGAAAAAACAAGGCTGAGAAGGCATATGTTGTAGAGTCATTAAAGGATATAGACAAAAGCAATAAAGCCTTCACAATATTTGATGAAGCTTCAACAAGCTATACCCTCACTAAGAAAAGATCTGCTATCAATCTCAAAGATGGCAGGTCTTGGAATTAGAGTTCTACTTGATGACAATGTATGTCGGATGATTGAGAAAACAACAACAAGCTGCTAACAATTGGGTCCAGAGGAGGTATTCTCTATTAGGCCAAGGTAATCAGCGATTTTGATAGCATAGTAAATGCATCAGAAAACGAAGATCAACTCTGGCACAGAAGAATGTATCATCTGAACATGAGGAGCCTCTACGACATGAGCATAAAGGACATAGTCATAGGTTTAAAGATATTTAGACCTGACACCGAATTTTGTGAAGCCATGAGATCTTCACACTACTGCCAATTCAAGAGGTAGATCGAGGAAAAACATCAAATTAGAATGTCGAGCCCCAAAATCCAGAGCAGCAGGGAGCTAAAGATCAACCTAAAGAAAAAGAAACAATCAAGCATCAACGAATAGAACCAAGGAGGTCAACAAGACAAAGAAGACCTCCAGAACGATACACTGACAATCTTCAATGGAGCAAGTTTGAATATTGCAGCTTTACTGAAGAGCCAACAACATATCAAGTCTTTTAAAAAGACAAATTCTATGACTTCAAGCAAAATAACAATGTAGTATTTTGTTCCAACAAATCCAATTACTGCTATTAGGTCTCAACTCGCACATGTCACTCCACCAGTAGCAAATATCCATGTCATGCAATAAGAGTAGCCACTTATACAACAACAGCCAATAATTTGAAGATCTATTTGAATCAGACAAAAATCTAAATAATTTATTTGACAAGCATTCATGATTCATGATGAACCTGTCATAGTTGTAGAAGCCTTGTCAAATATAGATGCATATAAGAGGCACTATGGAGGCTTAATATAATTCATTGGTGAAAAACAAGACCTAGACTCTTGTTGCCCTTCTGCAAATGCAAAAATTATTGACACCAAGTCCATCTTCAAGCTTAAGCTTAAAACGCTCATGGATTAATATATAAATGGAAAGCTCAATTAGTGATAAAAATATGAACGAGTCTATAGACTAGATTACATTGAGCTATTCAATCTAGCGGTAAAGCATCAACTTATTCAAACTCTATTAGCTATGCAGTTGCAAAAGATTTGGACATTCACCAAATGGATGTCCAAATAGCATTCTTTAATGGTTACATATAAGAAGAAATCTACATCTATCAACCAAAGGCTATGTCCTTCAAGGAACAAAATATCTACAAGTTGCAAAAGTCTCTATATGGTTTAAAACAAGCTCCAAGAGCCTAGTTTGATAGAATAAATTGATTCTTATTGTAGCCTCAATTTACTTCCAGTTCTGCTGATTCTAGTATGTACATACATCATAGAAGTTCAAGGTCTGTTATAATAGCACTTTAGGTTGATGATTATTTAATCATGAGCAAATTAAATCAGTTGTTATTTGAGACTAAAGCATTATTCAAAATGATTGATTCTAGGCCAGTGCATTATCTCTAATTGCATTGAAATCACAAGAGACTGAACTTTAAGAAGGATCACTATAAGCCAATAGAGGTGTCTAATCAATGTACTTCATAGGTATGGCATATAAAATTGCAACTCCATAGACTCACATATGGATCGAAGCTTTAAGTTATTGAAAGACATGTGTCCCAAGCCTAAAGAAGAGCAGCCTGAAAATGTGCAAGTACCCCTACCAATCACTCTCACATGTATGTCATGATATGCACACATCCTAACCTTGCTTTTGTGGTCAAGCAGGTTATTCAAATTTCTCTTCTAGCTTGGCTCCACTAAGGCAGCTGGTTAGCATTCAACAAACCACATTCATGGCTGATATACATGTAAGGCTTGCAATGCCCTCTGAAGTAACAATTCATTCTTTGATTGGGAGCATAATTAGTGCACCATCGCTTAATATAAGAACTTCAACCATATAAAAAAACCCATTGAAAGTACATGTATGATGCGTGGACTCGAATACACATATTCCACTGCTGAAGTACTCGATGTTTTCAATTTTTCTTGCCAAAATTGACTATTCATGATTTTGTATCTTTTGTGTCATCACGGTGAAAATATAACTGTATACAATGGAAATCTATGTATTGATGTGTAATTTTATCTACCAATGCCATTGCTTCACATATATGTTGGTTTCAGGTTTTCTGATAAGTACTTGCTATATTCGGCAGCCATAGTGCTTATAAGAGAGCATGCCTCTCAGCCACGGTCATGAGCACGGTCATGGGTTGATTGGTCCTTAGCTCTTGCATGCCTCAATCACAGATCCTGGACCGGGCTGCAGTTCCAGGATGCGTTTGATGGTGAAACCAGCTCCATTTAGAAGATTTTGCCACTCATCTTCTCTCCTCTCTTTGCCCCCATTTGAATGCGCAATCATCACCATATCGGCAATCAGCCCTGTGAGTCCAGCCTTATCGTTGGAAATTGGATTAAGCACAATGTCTGCAACAATAAGCTTTCCATCATCTGGAAGGACCTTATGACAGTTAAGTAGTACTTTCATACAGTGGTCATCATCCCAGTCATGCATGACGTTCTGCAGGACAACCATCCCAGGATCAAAACAGCAACAACAGAAGGCTAAAAATGCTTGGCAACATCACCAATAATGGGGACTGGGCTAGATTAACGCGAGAAGCCAGGCATATGACACAATGAAGTTCATTATGCATCTCACCTTCAGTAGAATTGCATCTGCAGACGGAATACTCTCAAACATGCTCCCACCAATGTGCTCTACACCTGCAATAAATATAATAACAATTAGATCATATAAGTTCAAAATTAAGCACTAATCAATTACGACGTCGAATCAGCAAAGATTCTCAGAAAGACAGAATACCAAAAAACCGCACGCCGTCCGGCAAAATATATTAGACTAATAAGCAAGTTGAAATTACTAGTTTGCTCCACACATAGTACAAAAAGAGGAAACTCGGAAAATTGATCTGTAACTCAAAGTGATTACGTCAAGGCAGAGAAAATCATAAAAGATGGTGCATCTTTCCATTTTTTTTCATTCTGAAACAACTATCCAAAAGCAAGAAAACATCAAATCATTCAACAAGCTGTTTCAGATCTTTTCAGAAGATAAAAGATGATAAAGACTACGAGAACTAGGACTGAAAAAACGCAGGATAAATTAAGATTTTATGAACCATGCTAGAGGCATGAATTTCAAAACAAATTGTACCATACTTCACTTCATTTACCGGGAATAACCGGAGCAATGGCAATGACATGCGGCAAGTCATAAATTATTCCGTGAATATGCGGGTAGGCAGCTACAATCTGCGAAATTGCCTCACCTAACCCTCCCCCGACATCCACCAAACTTTTCAGAGATTGAAATCCATCATACTGTTGCACTATTTGACGCATGGAGATTCTGCTTGCCGCAACCATGGCATTATTAACCACTAGATTGAACGCTGGATTTTCATTTTCTAGTTCCCAAATGTCCTTACCATGGGCCTTGGTGAATGCTTGGCCACCTCCTAATACAACCTCATGCAAGTGATGCCAGGGGGCTTGACATACTTGATCTGTTTGCAGCAACACCATGGGGGCAAAACAGATGGGGCTATCCTTGAGTAGCAATTTGGAAACTGGTGTCAATCGAAACCTCTTTTCCTTTTCCCCGGAGGCTGCCTCCACCAAAACTTCATCAAAAACTTTGCTGGCGACTAGGAATCGAAGAATCCGATACAAATAATCCGACTGCACCGTATGGCTTGGAAGCTGATCAACGATTTGTTGCAAAGAGAGGCTGCCATCGGGACCTGCTGCAGTTGCAATAATATCAGGAATTTGTAGAAGAATGGCAGCTTTGAGAGCAAAAGGCTTAACGAAGTCCAGCGTCAAGTCCCTGAGACGAGCCTGAGCTTCAAGGAGCTGGGCGGCGTGGGCGTGGGCGTCCTGGAGACCAACGCAATCTGATCCACGATCATGGTCCGCATCCATTGTTAAATTAAATGCTTTGTGGCGTAGTAGATTTCTCGCTACGATGCTTCCTGATCAGTTTCGATTAATCCATCCATCCGTATTATAATATGAAGAGGTTGGCTCGTCTCTTCAGACTTCTACTCCTTCACGGCCTTCCGTGCTGGGAGGGCGGGAGCCCGAGGCCAGGGTCCGACAGCACTGAGGGGTCCAGGGGCTGGGCCTTCCCCTGCGTAATCACAAGTTTGAATTTTTTTTATCTCTCATTTATTCTTGACACAACGCTTGATGATCTTATCATTTATTCTTGACACAACGCTTGATGATCTTACTGAAGGATGAGAATTTTGGGACAGAATCGCTGATGCTTTTATCAGAATTCTGTAGGTTTCAAGCAAATTCCACCTCTAGAGGTGCATCAAAGTTACAAAGAAAAAATTCAGACTTGGCATTAGGGGGGCGATGGAGTCACTTGAGAGCTTTGGCCCCATCTTAATGAGAGCCACACATTGTTTTCTTATTCAAAAAATTAATTTTTTAATCAATTAACCTACCCAAAACGTTTGCCCAAGTCTCTCTTGATTCACACGTGTTTCTTTAATCCATAAATATCTTGGAGTTGTAATAGGTTTCACACATATATCATAATAATACTAATATATTTAAAACATGTGTGCGTATGTGAGGATTTGGAGGACCACCAAAAATTGTGGCATGATACATCAACGTCGATCAAAGAGTCAAGACTAAAGTGACCAAACTCCTAAGGGGCCTACCCCACCTATGATTTTTAAAAACAGAAGTTATGTTAGTGGTAATGGAGAGTAGTTTGCTAAATGTTATGTTGGCTGCCCCACCCAACCCCACCTAAACTTAGTAGCTAACGTTCAGTTACCACTAACCAACCACCCCACCTCACATCCTTTATATGTCATTGATTCATTTAGCTGGTGCAGTGGACTACATGAATGATGCAACTAGCTATGCAATTCTAGCCTTGGATTGAGTTTAATAAAGGATCTAATGATATATTGTAAAGTTTGCAACAAGAATCAACAACACTGAAAGATAACAAAAAGGAAAAGATCTAAATTTGTCACAATTAGAACTTTGAACAAACAAACTTTTTGAAGCATATAGTGAAAAGCAAACAAAGACCTGAATTAGCAAATATACTCCGAAGACATGTGCGATTTTTATAACATTAAGAGAATTACAAAAACCCGTCTCCAAATACAAGTATGCCTTTGAATTTACAAGATTACGTTTTAGTTTATTATATCCACGTTTGGTAGTTGATTTGTAATGTTGAACATAAAACTTTTCGATTCTATTAGCCACTTTTCTTTGCACTCTATTTTGTAGACTGAATATGTAAGCTTGGATGTGTCCTTGATGTTGTTGTTTCCTACAACCATAGATCATATTAGTTATATGGAAAGCCTACAAATTAACAACCTACATACTAGATGGAGGCAACATTGATCAAGAAGATTCTCCTTGTAAGCAATTATGTATTAGTATGCAATGCATTTAAAATGATTATCTATAACAAAAATCATAAATAAATGTAGATAGCAATACACACTTACTTGATCTGTTCTTATTGTAAAAGCTTTGCTTTGTACCATCATCTGACAAATGGCCCATTTTTTTTCCCAAGGTCCATTGCAATTGCGTTCAATTTCACACGAGCCATGTCTTTCCAGTCATCGATTGAAATTTTGTAGCGAAATTAAAAAAAAATTTGACTGTGTGATAATTTTTATATAGTATGGCATCAAAATATTGTATTGTTGATCTTTTTGTTGTTATTGTTGTAGTGATGTTTATGGAAAAGATGTTATACAAATGTTTCAGAACCCTAAAATAACAATAACGTGCAAAAAAGTTGTTATTCTATTTAGTAGTTGAAAGAAATTAGACATTTAGCAAAAGAAAATGTAACAATGTTACGAAAGAACAAAAATATAATATAGCTACAATTGGATCTCCATGATATTGATTAACGTACTCATCTCTCATGTTTTTTTTGTCTAATAAACCTGCTAAGAGCTAAATTGGTTTGGAAAGCTTGCTTGTACATATCTAGATCAATGCCACAAGAGTTTAGCAAAACACTTGTTTTATCGTGGGATAGATCTTTTCCATGGACAAGGTTGCTTTAGAAGAGCTCTTTGAAGAGGATGCTTCGGCTTTTAATTTTTGAAATAGCTGAAACATGGAACCATATATTCTAGTTAATGCGAGAAAAGACTTTCAGGAACCTAAGTTCAAAAGGAAATTAGTATGCTTATCTCTTTTGGATCATAATGATTGTCAGATGCCATTTCTTATTGTAATAATTTGCAAACATCACAAAGAGGTAATAGAATAAAAACATGAAATGGAATATGAAGACAAAATAGATGGATAGAAGTGATTATAACACATGAAAAAATAGCACGACATTTTAAACACTCACCTTTCGAAAAATCAATATCAGCCGAAAATGTTTTGGTGTTAATCTACTTGTTCATAATAAATTTTCACATTTTGTCACTCGAGATAACATGATATAAACCAAGCTAGCTGAAAAATTTGATCTTATATCTATGATAGTTTTTTTTCCTAATGGTGACAACTTGTGCTTTATGTGCAAGCATGTGTGTGTGTGTGTGTGTGTGTGTGTGTGTGTGTGTGTGTGTGTGTGTGTGTGTGTGTGTGTGTGTGTTAACATTATTGGGAATGTAGATTTGCTAAATATCTTTGTATCAAATCTAATTTTTGCAAATGCAGATCTTGATATATTAAATTTATTTTGATGGATTTCAGTTTGAATGATGATTGTTGTCAATTTATGATTCTTTGAATATTTTAAGGCAATTTTTGGCAATGGTCCCATTGACTATAATTAAGAAAACACAGTTTAAACACCCGACCGGATCAATCACCACAGCACAACGTCAAGTGCAACAAGACAAGACAACAGAATTGCTCTCAACAAATTGTATATTCAACTGATAAGTAAGTACAAAGATCAGTTGCTTAAAAGCACTCAAAGGGCTCGTAAAAGAAAGATGGCCTGATAACTCTAGAACCAAGCACACGTGGTGTCGTCGAAATAAGGAAGCACTGTATAAGTCAATCATTGCTATTTTAACTACTATACCATTTGAAATATCCAATTTTGCAACTATTTTTGGAGATTAATCTTACTCCTCACCTAATTCTATCTTCTGATAACTCCTATCCATTGTACATACTCACCTCTCATAACAGCCTGCAAAAATGAACTGTTATTTTACGCTCATATTTGAATAGTCTATAGAAATACACAAAAATTTGAGATAGAGCAAAGGTCGACATGATTTGACCCCAGCACTCAATATTCAAGCTCAAATCAGACTACTTTAATCAAATCGACTCGAACTGTCGACTAACGATCGGCTATCACCCATGAAGACCTGACACTGCTTATGGTACAAGATCTATAAAGTAAAGATACTCAGCAATGGTATTTTGATTCAAAAGCTTCTCAACACATGACACAACGCAAGAACCTATTCAAAGAACTTACTATCTCTGATTCAAAGTACATCTTCTTCGGAAACTCAAGTTCACACAAGGTAGAAAGCCAAGGGTCTATTCTACTTTAGCTCCCTAATGGCATTTCAAGGTTAATCATTGGTGTACTTTATGTACCCAAATTAACAAAGAATCTACTATCTATCAACAAGATTATCATATCAAGGATATAAAGTCTTGTTTAATGCAAAACAAAATACTATTTTAGATGAAGAGTCTAATGAAATTTTCTTTGCAAATAGAGAAGGAAACTTGTATATCTTGAGTAATGAACATGCACTTACAACGAATGAGAGTAATGCAAATGCTCAATTATGGCATCAACGACTTGGTCACTTGAATATGAGAGCTATCTTGTACATGCGTCATAATCATATGGTCAAGGATATGAACTTTGATGCTGCTTCCACAAACACTAAACATGTCTATGAGATGTGCTTACTAGAAAAACAACCCAAATCAAGATTTCCCAAAGAACAAGCCACAAAAGCTAAGTCCATTCTAGAATTGATTCACAATTATCTATGTGGCCCTATGAGAATACTCTCTTTGGGTTTTGCACTTAGTTTGGAATTTATCACTTTTATCAATGATCATTCCAGATTGACTAGAACAATGTTCATCAAGAACAAGTCTGAAACATTTAATTGTCTCAAAGAATTCAAATAGTTTGTTGAGACACAAACTGGACAGAAGATCAAGATCCCATGTACCGATTGTAGGAGAGAATCTATGTCAGATGAAATGTCGAACTATTTTACTTCATGCAACATGCATCATTAGTTCTAATTACACTTCAACCATTCAATCCAGTTGCCACTGCATTAGCTACCAACTATTTCTTTCAGGTATCTATGACAGAGTCCCAGATCTGGTTATGTACATGGGAACCTACTAACAAAGAAGAACCTACAGATTTACACACAAGTTCGAATAGAGGGTTCGCTATACGACTACAAGGTCTATTGAATAAGCGGAGCCATTTGATAGTTTGACTTTGTGCCTTCCCAGTCTCGCTATTGAACACTCTCTAGAAGACGTCCAAAACTAACGACAAAACTAACGTCTCGAACTATCGTTACTACTCTTGGGTCTTCACACCCACCTTATTTCACTATAAATCCAAGGTTGACGTATCATAGAGTAACTACATTGTGTACATAAACAGAGTTAGATGCACATTCCAAATGAGCTAGATGCGGATGTTTTTGAAGCTTAGTATAGAACATGTATTGAATGTCTTTCTATTATCAAAGACGATCTATTTGATCTATCTAATCTGGACTATCGAGCCAATGACATTCTTATTGTTTAGCCTATCTTTATCGTTCAATTCTAAATTGACCTTCTAGGCTTGTACACTGATCAGTAGATTTCTTTTACAACAATCTCATGTACATTCATGCATTTTAATTATTCTCTAAGTTCTTTGAATCATCGTATAATGTGGGAATGGTAATTGTTGTTTATACTTTTCTGTTTGTGAATTGAATGCTTTTTAATCTCCTTACATGTCAAGTCAAAAAAGTCGAAGATTAGAATCACGGTTGTCCTTGATGCCTCCAAATTCTGTATCTATGGTTGACTTCGACACCTACTGACTCATCGATTTATCGGTTTGATTTTTTGTGACAGAAGGTGCGTTAATTTCACCAAGTCTTCCGCAAATGCCTACCAACAAGCTAGTAGTGTCTCGTGACACTCCGATCTGTTGACCCATTTCGCACCTCATTTCTCAACACCCGCAATAGAATGGAGTAGCCAAAAGGAAGAACCGAACATTATGAAATGTAGAACGAACAATGCTTTTAAATGCAAGGATACTTAAGAAGTTTTGGGCTAAAGCTATTAATATTTGTAGAATTATTCGAGCACCAAAGTTGTAGACTCGAAGAGTCCTTTTGAAGCCTATTATGGGTACACACCGAGTGTGAAGAATCTTGGAGTGTTTGGATGTCTATACTGCTTGCAAATTTCCTCTAACCTGATAAAAAGCCTCGATCCTATCACCTACAATATATCTTCATCAAATATTTGACTTCTCGCAAAGCCTACAAAATGTTCAAAATAGATTTAGGACGAGTCTCAGTTAGTCGAGATGCAGTCTTCCTAAAAAATGAGTTCTATGATCTCAAGCAGAAGCAACCAATGCAGGAGTTTGTTCCAACAACTTCATTCACCATCGACAGGCCTCAACCTACGAATGTTATTACACCTATCAAAGATATCTCATTCACACAACAAGGAGAGCTACCTACCCAGCAAACGATTATAATTCGAAGATCTTCTTGAATCAGCCTAATCGATTTGTCCCTCAAACATTCATGATTCGAGATGAACCTGACTCGGTTGCAAAAGCCTTGTTGAACTCGGACGTAGACAATTTGTGTATGGCTATGCACACTGAATATAATTCATTAATGACAAAGAAGACCTAGAGTCTTGTCTGCCCTCCTGTGAATGCAAAGATCATCGACACTAAGTGGATATTTAAGTTGAAGCTTAACCCGGATGGATCTATATCCAAATGGAAACCTCAACTAGTGGTGAAAGGCTACGAACAATCATATGGAATAGATTACACTAAGACCTTCACTCCAGTTGTAAAGCATCGATCTATTCGAATAATTACTAGTTATCGTAGCTACAAAAAATCTGGACATTCACCAGATGGATGTTTAGACGACATTCCTTAATGGATATACACAAGAAGACATTGATATCTATCAACCAAAAGGTTACGTCCTTCAAGGTCAAGAGCGTAAGGTCTAAAATGAAAGAAGGCTTTCTATGAGTTTAAGCAAGCTCCAAGAGTCTGGTTTGAAAGAATAAATATATTCTTGTTGTAGCAACAATTTACTTACAATTCTACATACTCGAATGTATATCTATAGTATAGAGGCCCAAGCTATGTTATAGTATCACTTTATGTCAATAATTCATTAATCATCAACAATTCGAATCAACTATTGCATGAGACCAAAGCGCTATTATCGAAGAAATTCAAAATGACTAATTCGGGTCCATTACACTACCTACTTGGCATAGAGATCACAAGAGACAGAACAAGTAGAATAATCACTATTATGTATGACGTGATTTGCACATGACCTGATCTTACATTCACAATTAACACATTGTCTCAGTACACGTCGAGAAAGCTCGGTAGAGTGTTGAGGTACATACAAGCCAAAAGATATTATGCTTTGTGTTATGATGGAAATTCAATGGATACATTAATTCTGAAAGCTTACAGACTCAAATTGGACTAGAGACATGGATACCAAGAAATCCACTTCTAACTACTTGTGTTTTCTTGTAGGAGGACCCATCTTATAGAATAGTCAAAAGCATAAATGCATTATGTTGTCCTCTACTGAGTTAGAATATATCACACCCACCTCTATAGTAAAGGAAGTTATCTAGATCAGAATATCAACTAAAATTTCAACAAATCAAACCAACCGCATTGCACTACGAAAATCTAAGCTACAGGGCACTTTTTTTGAACCCACAGACTCACTCCAGAACTAAACGTATCGTAGTCCAATTTCAATTTTAAAGAGAGAAAATTTCGGAGAAAAAATTCAAATTGATTTTATGTCACCATTGATAGTATATTGGCTGACATATTGACAAAGCCATTATCTAAAGAAAGGCATACTATCTTCGTTAGTATGTTGAATTTTTATCCAGGTTCCTAGCAATAAGCTTAAGGGGGATGTTTCTTACTCCTACTCACCTAATTCTATCTTCTGAGAAGTCCTATCCATTGTACATACTCAACTCTCATACCAGCTTGCAAAAATGAACTCTTATTTGTGGCAGTCTGCAGTTTTACATGCATATTTGAACAATCTATAGAAATACACAAAATTTGAGAGAGAGCAAAGGTCGACACGATTCAACACTATCAACTATCGGCCTTGACTCGCCTATTGACTCAAATTATCGAATTGACCATAATCATGGTACCACTCAAAATATTTCCTCTACAGAATCTGATTGCAAACTGTCATTGTTCTACTATGTGTAGATAATTATCACTATCTGCCTATGGCCTACATTTCATAATGCAATATGTACTGATTCAATAGTCTCTTCTTGTAAACACTCACTTAGTATTAAACACATCGTTTACAAGAAGTGATTAGATGATAATGAAATATAGTAGCTTATTGTTTTTGTATAAATAGCAACTTCTTCATATAATATGTTTGATGTTTGATCAGGTTCTTATTGAGTTTGCATCTCATTCATAGAGGAGATGTTGATTTTTTTACATTGGCAAGATTCGTAGAGTTGTTCTATTTCTAACCAAAGATTAGGTTAATATTATATTTTCTTTCCAAATACTTTGGAGTATTGCTATCACGAGTACATAGAACTTTAGGTTGTGGTACAATTTTTGTGAGGAAATTTTTGAAGGATTTGGATCTTAATTGATCCCAAATTTTTCACATGGTATCAGAGCTTGTGTTGCAGATTTTGAAAGGATCAAGCACATCTTTCAAGGATTTGGAGGAGATATCAATGCTAGAGCATGCTAAATTGACTTCTACTCAAAATTGAGTTTTTTGCATATGTAGACTCGATCTTTTGTAGGTCAAAACTCAATTTAGGTCAATGAACTTGAGGAATTCTGATTTCACACCATAATTATTGGAAATAGCCGATTTTGGATGCATTAGGAAGGTCTCACTTGAGGCTACAAGATTCGATATCAAGTTTTAAGCAATTGCATGTAGAATTTGAAATTATCACTATGATTTTGTAAAACCCTAATTTTGATTGGATCTCTATTTTGTGAGGTTACTGAACTTCATAAGAGTCTATTTCAATCTTAGGAAGGTTGATCAAGATTTCTACATTCTATGTGTTGATTTGCTAGATATAAATGCTAGAAGAAAATTGAGAGGTTCCATATCTTTGTGATTTCTTTTTAAAAACATTTGTTGTATTTCAAAAGAGTGCTTTGTGCATTGGAACAGGTTGAAAGAGAAGTATCAGGTCATTGCAACATGGCTACATCAAGTGGATACATGTTGGAAGGCAATGATAGGCTTACCTCAAGCAACTATTCATTGTGGAAAGTGAGATGGAATCACTTCTTGAGATAAATGATGTTTTGGATATTGTTGTAAGTTTGGAGGAGAGGCCAGCAACACAACAAGAACAATTGAGGTCACATGATAAAGATGAATCTTACCAATGAACTTCTCAAGGAAGTTGGTAGGTGTACTTCATCAAGTGAGGCTTGGGAAGCTTTGAAGAAGCTTTATGAATCCAAGTCTACATCTAGATTGTTGACTCTAAGAAGACAAATCTTTCAAATTTTGCAAAAGAATGAAGAAAGTCCAAATGTTTTTGTTTTGAGAGTGAAGGCTTTGAATGATGAGTTATCTAGCATTGATGAGAACATTAAGGAAGGAGAGCTTGTTCAAGTTATTCTTAATGGTTTGTTGGATGCTCATGCTAACATTGTACAAAGTCTTGTCATTCAAGAAAATTTGCCAAGTTTGATGGATATTCAAGAGATCTTAATCAATGAAGAATATAGCAAGAGGTGGATCTACATCAACATCTCAAGTTGGAGAGGAGGCTATGTTCATCAAGGGCAAAAGCAAAAGCAAGTGGTCTAAAGGGCAAGATCAAGGGGAGGCTTCTTCAAATGGCAAAAAGAAAGATAGGTCAAAGCTAAAGTGCTTCTATCATGGCATCAAAGGACACTTTGCAAGTGAGTTCTAGAAGAAGAAGAGAGATCAAGGAGACAAGCAAGGTAATTCTTACTCATGATGAAGATGGTTTGGATGTTCAAAACTCAAATAATGATGCTTTTGTGATGTCTTCATGTATGCTTGCTAATGATATAGATATAGATCCATCATTAGAGGAGTTCTCAATATCAAAAAGACCCTTTAAGGAATGCCATGTAGGATATAAAAAAATATCAAAATAAAAAAAACAATATTGTTTATTTGCTTGCCCACATCACTCCCAAGGCCTCCCCAACTCCCAATGATCTAACCACAGTGTCTATAGTCACAATTAAGAACTGTTAACAGTTCGCAGTATAACTTGACTAAATTCAAAAATATTCCCTCCATTGGTTACGAAAAGGGCAATATTTTCACTGGATCTAGAATATGACCACCATTCCCAAATTCGAATCTAGAAAAATTGCAAAATGTTTACATATGCATTCCTTCCACGAGAATGGAAATATGAGCGCCAACTACCTATTGGAATGAAAAAATGAGCGGTATTTCTAAATTTGAATCAAGCATACAAGCATGGAGATTAAATTGATCGTACATAGTATATAATATAATCAAAGATGAGTATTTTGTTTTGCTTCATAGAATCTGGTCATAGTACTTTGATGCAACTGATTACTCTATTGTTTTTTTGATGATGACATTATATCATTTACATGTGGATATCCCTATTGATTTGGCACCTTTGCAGAGAAGAGGAGGCAAAGGAATTCAAATATCTGCTGAGGATCGTTCTCGTTACAGGGCAGAAGGAAAAAAAAAACTTGGATTTATGGATAGATGGAACATTATATCCACAAGATCCAAGCACTTCGACACATCCCACATTCTCTTCAATAACTCATTTAGTTACATGGATATGCAATGGGCATAGTGGATTACTAGGATATTGTGAAAGATTGCAGAACCATGGAAAACAACTTTATATGAATAAAGTTCACTTTTTAGAAGGTGAGTTAATTCGGATATCCTCTTATTGTCAGAATAGAGATTGTCATCTCCAAAAGACGTTAGAAGAAAATGAACAACTTAAAAAAAATAATGAATCATTACAGAAGATAACAATCAATATCAAATCAGAACTAGAGCAAATGCAATCAGTCTTACAGTCTATTCGTATTGAAAACTTACAATTATTGAAGGATGTGGATTTGGCAAAGAAAAAGGCTGAAAGTAAGAAGCGAAAGCGACAAAGTTACAAGGATATTCAAACGCTTTCAAAAGGAGGTTATCGAAATAGAAGGATCCGTGCATTCAAGTAAGCATATTCTGATTTTTGTAAGTTTTTCAATGACATTTGGATTTAATTTCAACTATGGTGATATTCTGTTAACTATCTGTTTTTTGTGCAAATCTGCATTAGTAGCTCCTCGGAATATTAAAGACAATGCTTCACTAGGAATGTCATTGGGCACAATATTGACTTGCAAATCCAATGAGTGTATCATGATGAACAATAGGATTTCAAATGTAAAGTGTAAAATAGCATAGTCTATGATGGTGGACATTCAAAAAAAATTAGATAAGACTATAGATCAGGGTGCTTGTGATTTTGTAGGTATTAGCAGGGAAGCATATGCAACAATATTTAAACTAATTAGAGGAAGCTTTTAAGCAAGTTCAAATTAGAAAAGCCCCAATCCCTAGGACATATCACTTGAAGAAAGAGAAGGATACATTAAACATATGCATGCATAAGATCACTGGAACTCCATTTCATATTGAGGAGGTGTATGAAACTGATGGAAGATCGATATTCTATAATTCATCAAACTGTTTATTTGTTGATCTAAATTACTTGCTAAGATACATCGTCACATTCTATGATATAACTTATGAAAAGGTGAATGGCAAAATAATCATAGTACTTAAGTTAGATGAGTCAAAAATTGTGAAAGGGCAGAAGATGGAGAGGGTTAGTATAATTCTCATGAATGGTGCTCTATCACAAACAGAGAACCAAGAAGATTTCAGATTCAGTGTCCAGTCAGAAAATGATATATGGTGGTTGGCAGCGTTTCAGGTAACTAGCCTCATTATTACCTTACATTCATTGAATAGTATTATTACATTGTAAACTAAGTCTGATTAATTCTTTGGACAGGTGCTGAAAGAGGATCATGATATATTATCATGGATATTCTCAAGGACATCTTATCCTAGGATCATCAAGGACCATATGGATGGAGGACTTCTCAATGTTCCAGGAGTTGGAGACTTCAATGTTGAATGGCACTTAGCAGATGATTTGAAAACATTGAAATGTATGTATAATGTCTCTCACGGTGCTACATCAAAACACCCTTGTTTGTACTGCATGAAAATGAAAAAAGATGTAACTAGGAGTACAAGAATTACTAGAGAATATGCAGATCCAAACTGGAAGCCTGTGTTGCCTATCCCCTTAAAAAATGTGCATGTTTGCACTCTTCATGCAGAAGTTAGATTAATAGAAAAGATCATTTATCTTCATATAGTTTTTGCTTGGATTACTAAGCCAGCATCATTAGCAAAGGAAGCTATCTCTCGATTAGAAGATGTTTTATCAAAAGCAGGACTCCATAAAGGACATGTTAAAATTCAAAAAGATGAAAAGCTTTCAGGAAAGAATGGGAACATGCCAACTAAGCCAAGCATAGGAGGAGCAAAAGCACGTTGTTTTCTATCAAATCATACTGGTAAGGCTTCGAATATTCAACACTCAGTCTGGACAGATATTATTGCTGCCACTCAAGACTTCGAGAAAGACGGCAAAACCAGAGTACTAAAAGTTGATGTATGGAAAAAGCTTGATAGTATGATTGCTATTTTAAGAAAAAAAAAATACTCTGATATTGATAAGAAAGTTGTTCAAAGGACTTGTGTTGAGTTTGTTAATGCAGTATCAAAAGCATGGGGAGAAGATCACATCACTCATTACGTGGTTAGTATAAAATTTTCAAAATGCTTTCAAATTTTCATATATATTTAGATCCAAACATCAGACTAACATTATGATTTTGACATATGCAGCACTAACTAAGAGATCATACAACATTTTTTGCAAATACATATGGAAGCTTGAGTGTATGGTCATCACAAGGGATGGATAAGTCACACTGGCAAGCACGAGCAGCATTTCATCGAAATACACAACATGGAGGAACCAATGAAAAACGAAACTACATTTGTCAATTGTTTCAGTGGTTCTACCGCAAAGTTCAGATTCGACATATAACAAAGTCCACACAATACAACAAGTTTAGAAAAGCATGCAAGTTCATACAGGAAGAGAAAATTAGATGATTGATGAGTAGAAAATCATCATTGTCATCAAATCATGACATGTTCAGAATTGCTTTGCAAATTCATTGAACAAGAGAGGAGAAATACCCAATGTAAATGTATTGATTGTATTATACCAAAATACAAAGTGTCAACTATTCATCATCAGATCTTGTATCAGATTCTATGGCAGTATTGTCATGAAAAAATTCTCTGCTAGCGTATGCATCTAATAGATGTGCATTATCTTTATTTCCACTAAGCTCAATATAAGTGGAATACAATGAATAATGGGAGCTCCTTAAAGGAACATTCCCATCAGTAAAGCCTAAAATGCCCAAAACATAAAATCTTTTGACAAAAATGATCTTATTCGTCTTAACAAATTTATGTCCACCTAGGTAAAATGAAAAAGCTTTAACTGCCATTATAAGACTCTCCCCGACTGGGCTCAGCTTGGAATGAGCAATACAGATCTCATTTTTCAGGAAATGCCTAAGATAGTGGCCCAGTCCACTGTCCCTCTAAAACGAGGATGCGTGTTGTTTGAAACCAGCTCGTCTATCACCTATTATGAGAGCATCCTGCAATAGGAAATATGTTAGCAAAAACACATTCAGTGATTGAAAACATTCAAATGCAAGGAAGATTAAACACTTACACATTCTTCATCATCATCAGCAACCAAATCAAGATGATCAATATAATGACCATGTACTGAAGTAGAATCATTAGTGAAATACATTAATGATGGACGAGAGAAGCCCATCTGGGATTGAAATGCCGTGAATTATTCATCGGATGGTCTGCCTCGCCCATCCTCAGCTATATTTGATAAAGTCTTATTCAGGCATTCTTCACCGGTCATAAGTTCCTCCTCATCATCAAAATCAATACCAGCAACAAGATCATTTGTTTCAAAATCTACAAAGTCAGAGAATTCGGAAATTGTGCCGGATAATAAACATAGAACCTCGTCCTCACGATAGTCAAAAAATTTACATAAATCAACAGTAGTAAAATATGCATCGTCATTAATATAATATACAGACAAATTGAAAAGACATTTTGACTCCTCCATAGATTTGGATTCATCATCATATGTATTTTGGCCAATGAAAGAGTCCCGGAGAACATCAATATTTACATCAATAAACTCACTTTCCTTATCAAGAGTGTCACTAAGAAAGTGACTGATATCCTTAATAGCTGACTGAACAAAGGATGGTGCAAAAGGAGGATCAGCAACAGAAACTTCATCATCATCTGGGATCTGAACTAACAAGAAAAGTACGAAACCACTCTGAAATTCAACCAATCGACATTTCTTGTTGCAATACAGACACATTGAATTGATTTTGAAAAGATCAAACAATTTGGTGAACATTCTATCCAGTCTATGTCTGAAAGCTGGGAAGAAATGAACAAGATCAGTATAACGCATGTACTGGAGTGGACCTATGGAGAATATAGGCTTACTAAGTATATCTCTGAATCTGACATAATGGTCATAAAATACGTCAGAATATGATTGTGCAGTCCTGAAAACATGTAGATATGGCCTGAATAGACTGTGAAAATAGTCTAGATTTTCAGTAATCCCAAATTCACTAAGAAATGAACTCAAGCTTGAATCTCGTGAGGATGATGAGGAAGAGGCCATGGCAGTAACGTGAATATCGCATTTGTGCGCGAGGGAGAACTGAACCAAAACTAACTATCAAAATGGCGCACAAGAGGGATATATACGGCAGGCAGATACCGAATATCGTACTTGTGCGCGAGTACGTACAGTTGCAAGCAAACGGAAGGCAATGAGCGTGCAGAAGAGTGAGAACGAAAAAGGTAAAAAATTATTCGATTTTCGTGTCACTTGTACTAAATTTTTGCACATGTGGTCAACGGACTTAGGACACATGTCAACTTTCAATTGGACTACAAGCGCAGGCACGTGTGAGGTGACACCAACACACGTGTGAAATGACACCTGACGCGTGTTCATTTGTTTGCTCGACAACACGTGTCGCTCTCGCATTAGATCGTACAAATCCCACATGTGTAATGTGACAGGGTAACACGTGTCACTCTCGCATTTGTCCGTACAACTCTCACACGTGTGACAGGACGTTCTTTTGCACGTGCGAACCGCGATATAAAATCACAAACTTCAATGAAATTTTTTCACTTTTTTTTAGGCTCCACATATCGCACTTGTGCACGTCCTTCACAATCAAAATTCCTCCTATCGCCTTCCATGCGCACAGGTCCGATACGTCTGCCTACGTGTCACCCCATATCGCACTTGTGCGTCTTTCCTCAAAACTAATCGTTCTCTCTGATATTCGGCTCGCACAAGTCCGATATACCGTACATTTTGTCTGTACATATCGATCCTCTGCAAGTTCTTTATCATCCCTCCCTGCTCATCCTAACCGTCACGCATAAGTCCGCTATCACATAGTACACGTCCATGGATAGGAAAAAGCAAACAGGGAGAGACTTTTTCTCTCTTGGCTCATCCTCATTTCCTACGGTTGCCATCACACCACCCGCTAGACCAAGAACGCGCAACCGTAGCAGGTGGCTCTCTGAGATACGCAAGTATCAAAGATCAACAGCTCTGTTGATCCCAAGAGCTCCATTCTACCGTGCTATCCAGAACATAACCAGTGCTCTTCAGTGCCTTCAAGAGGCTGCTGAAGATTACATTAGCCTTTTTTTTTAGGATTCTTTTTTGCTTGCCATCCATTCCAAGAGGGTTACCATAATGCCCAAGGATTTTCAGCTCCTGAAGAGGATGAGGGATAGGTACTGTAGGTTACATATATCTCAGTCTGCTGCTCCTAGACCAACTCCTGTAGATAGGACTGATCTTCCTACGAAGTGTCCTAGGAAGCAGACAGCCCCCAAGCGTGCTCCTAAGAAAGTGAAGCCTAAGCCTTCAGATTCTGTGAAGCCTAACCCAAAATCCATTGTAGATAACGCTGTTGTTGATAATGTTGTAAATATAGCTACCTATGTTTTGGATACCCCTTCAATTGTTGTAGATACTACACATCCACCTCCTCCTCCTCCAAATTTTTATACATATATAGATTCGGATGATTATCTTAAACTTGAGAAAGACATATCCTCCTTTTTGCTTTAGACTAGATGAAGTTGATTTTAGTATTAATTTTAGAGTTATGGATTGCTTGGATCTCAAAGTCAAACGGGCTCCTATCAGTGATCATGTGATAGTGTCCGGGCTCACACTCTTGCAATAGACTTGAACTCAGCCTAGATTAATTAGATTGTGTGAAACAAATTCAAATCTAATCAATGGCAAATGATCATGACATTGCAAGAGATTCATCAAATGAGTTGTTGGTGCTGAGTAACTTTTTGCTTCAGACCTTCAAGGAGAACAATGACACATTGTCACAGTGTCTGACAAGTGGATTCACACCAGCAACAAAGTATCTGCTCATACCTTATCATACGAAGTAAGATAAATTAAATGCTTCTTTTTGTTTTATACATTAACATTGGCATTGTCAATGGAAATAGTTCTCAGAATTGTAGCTAAAAAAATTTTAATCTTATTTTGCAGTGACCACTGGAGTTTAAACATGATCTCTATTAAGAGATCTGTAAATATATTATTAAAGGTTTTTGTGTCAAGATGAATTCGGCGATAAATACGCATAAGGATGTAGATGTGTATCTTCCATATCTAAGTAAATATATTCCTACAGACGTTCCCCATTCCGTGGATTGGCAGATCGTCAGTTTGGAGGTAAACTCTGTCTTTCTTAATAGCATTTTGAAATTAGTATTCTAATAAAATATTTTCAATCCAATTCATTATGTTTCATAATTGATTTTTTGTGTGCTGAATTATTTTGCAGTCACCCCAGCAAAATGATTCATTCAGCTGTGGGTGATACACATTATACAATGCCAAGTTATTTTTAGAGTGGTTCGTCCTTCAACAAGATGATGATATTTCTAAGGTAATAAATTCTGTTTATTCTTATTTTGGAATCATGATTAGTTTTCTATTATGGTGATGTTTTTGGCCATTACTAATACATGAATGTTCTATTTGCAGTTTACACTTCCTGAGTACACATCAAGCTAGGTGTACAAAATTTAGACAAGAAATTATCCTGAGTATACTGGCTAGGGCAAGGCTTCAGCCTCCCGTTATTGATGATGGTGCAAAGGATGATGTAGTTATACTAAATTAAGATCAGTTAAAATATAAATAGCATAGAACAAAAATACATGTATAGACTTCATAGAAAAATATACATTGATATATCAAATGTTGCTCCAATTTATGAATTTGAGAGCACAAAATACATGTATAGATGCCCAACTTGTGCTTTCACTTATTGAATGAAAGAGTGTATACACAGATTTTTACTAAAGTTTATTTGAAACTATTGTTCTCCCACAATGGTGATTGTTGTAGGTAGATCTTTGCAGCACGTTATCAACTCCTGTCTTTTTCGCATCTGTGACATGGCAAATATTAGTGAATGTGCAATTGTAAATGATGACATCTTCTATTATTTTGTTCTATTTTGAAATGGCAATAAACATAAAGTACTTACGAGTCTTCCGTTGATGATAAATTTGAAATATGTTGGTAGATTGGTTTGTAATAGCATGAGCTCTGTTCTGATAAAATCAAGCTTTCAATGCTCTTCCACCTCAACCATAGTCAAATATTCCTCATTGTAGATAATGCTTATCTCCATTTGGTTTGTGTGACCATTTAGTTCAAAGTCTTGATCTAGTGGTAGCCATGTACCTTCAATTTTTTTGTATCTTTGGTAGCTAAATGTGAGACTGAGCATTTGCTTTTTGATATGATAACGAAAGATCATTGAGGACTTTTTAATCTTGCATTTTCTGTCATTATTTGTTTTACTATCCCAGCCTTGATCCATGAGATCTGACAAAGTCTCATCTGATAAATCCTTGCAAACAAATAAAGTTGGTGTCCTACGAACACTAGCACTCGAGAAAAAATCAACAAATATATGCAATGACATAAACCAACTTAGGTGAGCCTGTGCTTATCTTCATAGCATTTCTAATATCAATGAGTAGCTTGCATCTCAAGGATTCAGAAACAATGCTGTCAGGAGTAGGCCACTCATCACTTTGAAAACTAGGCAATGGAATTGCTTCGAGCTTGCCAAAACCTCTATCTGTTTGTGGCGTATATAAAGATTCATAAAAATAGATACCACAATCTGCAAGTTCCTTTGGACTTCTTCCTCTGTATTGCAGCTTTCCAACATCAGAGTGAATCATGTCTAATATTCCTGCAAGTGATTGTGCGGGCTTCCATTCACTTATGCATGATGGATATAAACCTGAAAGAAAAAAACAATGTTGAAGCATTTACATCATAATCTGAAGAGCATCAATAAAGGAAATCACCTATGATTGCTATAGAGTGCATATGTTTTGATATACTTACAATTACATTTTTGATGATCATGAAGATTGATATCATGTACTTTGATTTCTAAATGCATATATACACGTTGCACTAAGACTTTGATATCGATTGACCTCCCAGGGTAGTCTTAAACTCCAAAATTTTTGTTTTCCAATAAGATTTGTGAGTCATTTTTGCTCTTTTCTTTTGAAAAAAATTGCCCTTTGATGATGGATGCAGCAATACCCATGAGTTCTTCGTATATTTTATTGGCTTCCAGTTATCAGCTTCATCTTTCTCATTGTAAAGAATCACAGAATCGATTGTAGATCTGGGTCTCTCTGTCATTGCTATTTTCAAAGCTTGGGCGCCGAAAATCTCTCTGATATGATACTTAATTTCAATTTTTCGTATCACATTTAATCTAATGTGAATGCCAACATAGTCACAGTTACTGCGTATACCATATTTTATGTAACTGTACATACTATATTTCTATAATTGTAACTAGTATAGTTAGAAAATTTCATTATACTAACCAGCATAGTCAAGTAAATTTAACTTGAGGTATTGACGTCGGACAGATTAGCACGTGTCGGGCAGGAAGAAGAAACCAATGGGATACGTCCATGCAGCCCGGACACAAATTTCAAAGTTTTCTATATTGCATTTTTAATTTTTAGTTAATTTGAATTACGTTACGTAGATTTCAAATCTGTGTATTTTGATTGGGCCTGGTGACGGTCGGAACTAAAGAAAAAATTGGAGTTGTGGATCCACCTCTCAAGCTATCTAGACTTATCCAAGCCACCTCACTATGTCTAATTGTGCCACAGTCTTTTCATGCATTAAATGTGGCATGTAAAATACAAATGGCAATTCCTATGTTAGCTCGAGTTTCTACTTCTACCTACCTCGAATATTTTATTCTAAGATGGGTCCTTACTAAGCCAAAAGAGCTCAATTCATCTTTGGCATTTTTTTAGGACCCATACTCACAACATTAGATAAATTTTCAATATTTTGACAAAACAAACAAGAATTCAAAAAACACCAAGTAAGTTTTCAAGAGATTTGTAGCTTTTCTAGGTTGATTTTTCTTGCTAAAAGGACACATTGTCAAATGTATCATACAAAGTAAATGGATTATTAGTCTATATTTATTGTATAATTTGAGCCACAACTTTGTCTATTGATAGTTCTATGGAGCTATGTGATTATCTCCTCATTTTGGCAAAAAGATTTGCTAAATGTAGAATGGTCAAAATTAAGGGTGTTAAAATGCAAGGCTAATTATAATATGTTGCAAAGGGTACATATCTCAAGTACTCTAAACAGGTGAAAACTTCCACGATAAGGGTGTTTAGATGCAAGCGCTAATTAGAATATGGTGCAAAGGGTATATATCTCAAGTACTCTGAAGAAGTGAGGATAATACAAAGAGAAAGGTTACACTGAAATTCCATTCCATCTTAAACAACCAAACATACAGTTCTACACATCATCCATGGCGTATTCCCATTGTAAACATGTGTTCCATCCCTAAACTATTCCTATGGATGTCTAGACACTCCCATCTATCAATCATTTACTAGGTGCACTAACTTTTTTAGTACCCCCTATCATATGGATAGGCATGTTGGGAGAATGTGAAATCCACCTAGGTCAAAAAGAGAATTCTAAGGATCCCCACAAATCAAGTGACCCTCGACGAGATAACTTTTCTATAAATTAAAAAAGGCCTAAATATCATATTAATCCTTGTCAGTACATCTAAGAGAGCTATATTTGGCGATGTTCAAGCATTGCATGGAGCAAGCGATTCTCAATTAGTGCCAACAACCATAGGTGCCACAAGATCAATGTACAAATCAAAACAAAAAACAAAAGAATAATATAGAAGAGATTTTCAGTCTAACCTACCTTTAACTAATCATCAAAAGTAATTGCTTGCCAAACCTATGGAGAGATTCAAGTAATTCTAGCACAACGAAATCAGGCACAAATCGAGCTATTTTGGTGTGCACTTCTTGGCTAAACCAGTCAACTTCACACTAGAATAATCAACTAGTAGGCACATGAAAGGGACATCTACCATTTCGTCAATCTCCATGCATTATATAACTTGGGAGAGATTATATTGACTTCCCATCCTCCATCAACTATTGTTGATTTATGTGGTAAGCCTCGATGTGTGATTGGTATCATAATGTGCTTTGAGTCACTTTTCCATCTCGCTCCTACTTAATGTACGAGTTGCATAACCTTAGCTCTTTCTTCGGGTGTAGGGTTTGCGGGGGTTGGGATTGGGTTCCAATTTGCTCATCCCATTTATATACGATTTCAATCCTTCCCATAAGGTTGGATGCATTTTGAGCAAAGTGCCTAACTACACTCAAACATCTCCTCGCAATAGACCAGAGTCGTTGTATGGCCCTTCTGCATCTCCTTACTATGAAACAATTCCTCAACAATATTTTGAAGCACTATTAAAAAAAATGTCATCTTGCGTCTAAGCCTTATGACATGCATTTTTTGAAGTCTAAAATTCCCGATTGCATGAATGACCTTGTAAGCCTTACGACAAACTTCTATTCTATTCAAAAATTAGGAATAACAATTTTTGTTCGACCTAATAGTTGCACAGATAGTAATTTTTCTCATCCTTACTCTGCATAAAAAAATTTGATCGCAATTTTTCAATTGTTTTGACAATTTCTACAAGCAAGAGGATGAACAACAAGCAGATTTGAAGGTTTGACAATTGTTGTTGGATCTTCTAATTTGATAGGCCAATGAAATTCTTCAACTGACGACGCATCTCCAAGGTTGAGTAAACATTTTCTTTGATCTTCAGAAAGGCTATTCACCAGTGTTGATCAAATTCGTCAAAGAGTTGTAAAGTTGCTTGAGTTAAAGAGTTTAATGACGCAAATGGATCAATCTCACAAGGTCCTTTTCTAACCGTCTAGTCTTCTTGCATGGATTTTAAAGGAGATAGTGTTGCGATCTTGACTTGAGCAAGAGGCACATTAAGCAAAAATTGTACTCCTTCGAGGGCATGTGCCTTCACAAGCCCTTGCATTTTTGGCCAATAAAAATTACATCATCCACCATTGTCATATAGCCACAGCTTAGGACTTATTTTCAAGGGTGCTTATGGGATTAGTAACTCCCCATGATGTGCTTTCTAGTGGTCTTAAAATAGAGAGACTTAAAAGTTTCAAGTCTCTTGCATCCCTTGAAAATTTCTAGTAAAAGATGGAAAACTATTTTAATGGATTGTGACACTCTAAAACCGAGAAGGGTCATGCTGCCATTTGGGTGGTGGTTGACAAACTAACCAAATTGACACAATAATGGGAGATTTATGTGGGGTCAAGAAAAAGTAGGCGATAAAAGTTACCAAAATGAAGTGGTGTGGTGATCTTAATGAAATTCAAATTGGGAGTCTTTTTGCACTTTTGGCTTCTAAAAATAGTAAAGGACATCCATTTTATTTTGGTTGCAAAAGTGCTTGGATGCATTCAAAATAATAATCAGTCGGAAGTATTATGGATCAATTGGTTGCGCATCACCTCAATAGATACTTTTCTAGGAAGGTACAAATTAAAATGTTGCTGATAGATCCAAAGGGCAAAAGAATACTTTTGCCAAAAAAAATCGACCAAGGATGTAGATATTTGAGCTTTTAATTTTGAGTCGACAGTTTTATTATTTTGCATCCATTCGACAAAGCAAGTCTTAATGATCAATCATAGAAGAAAATAGGATACAATTGGAAGAACACATGATGGCCATAAAAAGATGTAGTTGAGGGTAAACATGTGAAGATGCAAGTTTGAGAAATAATAACTTATGAATACAATATGAACTACTCAAAGAAACTTGTATTACTACAACATCGCATAGCTTGTCTGATTCAATATTGTATACAAGTGTCCTCCCAGCAATACAAGAGTGTGGTGATTTGTTTCTTTACTGCTACAGAAAATATTCTAAAAGAAGTGGAAGGAATCGAAGGGCAGGTAACTAAAAGCAAAACCTAAATTCTACATATATTTGAGAGCCGTAAAAGATAAACCATGTCAAAAGAAGACAAAACATGTCCATCAAACGACTAATTGTCCGCTGATCATCAATGTCATAGCATAGATGCTAAACTCATGTAATTTCAGCAACAAGTTTTTGGAGGTTGTAGTAAAGTTGATGCAATATAGACGTATGTAGGACTCAACAAGGGAGTTTGTGAAAGCTAGTAGAAATATTGTTCTCCCAAGAGTCATATGTGCATAGTAAAACCAACTTCTTCTCTTCTTTCTCAAAGTAGAGGTAAATTAGGAAAAGAAAAAAAATTAACAGGCCCAAGAAATAGTTAAGTTGTCTCCCTCACTAAACAAGTGAAATCAATAAACTAGAAAGAGCTTAAAAAATATAGCATGTAGCCAAAATAATTTTGGCGATCTCACATTTTTGTCGTCATTATCTCAGTCACCCATGAACTAGACTACAATAACTGTTCTGAAATGAAAGAAGTTCAGACATCGGGGCAGGGATTCAGGAATGTAAACAAGGGAGGGAATCTAATTCTTATAGACGCTGATTTTTCTCCACATTATCTTTATAGTTGAAACCCTAATAACATGTGGCAATCACCCTCCCTCTTTGATAGCAAAGTTCCAAGTTCAAACGCATAGACAACCTCCTCACGGAAATTGGACTCCTGGCTGTATCTCCTCTCAATCTTCCCTTTCTCTACAAAATGCCAGCCAGTACAATAGCTCAAATCAGGGTTAAAGTTGAGTCTTTCTTTCAAATTCAATGTTCCAAAACTTCATTCCCATACAGCTTGAATCCCAATCTATAGATCTTAGAAGCCCGTTACGACCAAAATGGGCCGGAACGTTCCGTTCCGGAACGTTCCTGGTTGGAACGATATTGAAATACATTTAATTATTTATTTATCTTAATTAAATCCTTTGTTAAAAAAACGTATTTTTTTATTTTATTATTTTGGGCATCGTTCCAGAACGGAACGCATTCTGCGTTCCAGAACGCGTTCCGTTCCGGAACGGGCAACTAAGCTATAGATACCCGTTCAAGCTATAAAAGAATACACAATGACTTACAAAAAGAATCATTTGAACAAATCCTGAAAACTCGGACACAACCCTAAACAGATGTACTTAACATTCCTTGATATTTCTATTTCCCTAATTCTTTATAATGGTCTTGTGGAAGGGAAATGTGTGGCAAATCTGGCATAGGAAACATAATGACGGCAGTATCTCCTAATCAAGACCAAAAACTTGGAAACCGTAAGCTAAATGATCAGTAAAGTGTATTAGGAGGTTAGAAACCCGTTCCAACCCTTTTGGGTCTCGGAATGTACTGTACGTACCGTACCGTTCCGGAACTTACTGGGTCGGAACGTGTGTTTTTTTTGTGGTGTTATATGGTGTTATATGGATTTGAAATTTGTATTAAGAAGGCATAAGATCCAACTGTAGCTTGAGAATCAGTGGTTCAGGCAGAGTTCAGAATCAGGGTTCCCAGGAAAGAATAAGCCTAATTTTTAAATGCCAATTGTTCCACAAAAAAATGTTAAATGTCACTATAAAATAGTGATTTTTATTTATCTTGTATTTAACATGATTTACTTCTTAGTATAGTGTAGTACTTAGATAATACTTCCAAGTGCCCACAATATATGACTTGACAAATTCAAATTCAAACTCAAATATAACTATAATCCAAAAGTTAAATATAAACATGATTTGAACTCCATATAACCATGGTCCCGTTAACATTATAACCGAGATTCAAACTTAAATATGACCTTGATCCATTTTCCACCATAGAATTAAATAGGGTAGAACAACATGGTAGGGTGGAAATACCCCACTTGTGACTAACCGGGTCCATAAGCAAATGGTTTTGATTCTTTAATGTTTGAGATAGATCAAAACTTTTCAAAAGGGAATGCTATTCTTTTAAGAAAGAATCTTGATTTAGTGAAACCTTGTTCACAAGTAAATGTTGTGGCTGATAGGGTATTTGTATATGTATAACAATATCAAAGCTCCATTAGTGTCTCTACATCTGAGGCTTAAAATGTGTCTCGAAGAGCACCTAAGGCCACATGTTTAAAAGGCTATGCGTTAAACCTAAAAAATGGAGTTTCCTACTGCTCTCATACTTAGAGATTTAGATGGGGGCAAGAAACTGGACCAACAACTAAAATACATGTGCATCAAAGAGACTATGAAAAAGAAGGAACTTCACAAAGCAGGGATTTTTTTTTTTACAAAAAAATGCGTATTTTTTTAATTTTTTTTATGGGGTCCCATTCCGACCATACTGCACAAAAACAATGATGTCAAGATGTCCAAAAAAATTGCACAAAAAATTAGGAAAAAGATGGAAGAACTATTAGTTCTAGCACCCCCAATTTGACAAGCTTCTACATGCACTTAAATGAGTTAATGAGAGGAAGCCAAAAATAGAGTCAGCTTGAAAATCCAAACTCTAGGCAAAACCGGGAAACAAAAGAAGAGATTATGGGCTTTCTTCCAAACCCAAGTTGAAAACAATAAATTCTAGTGCTGACTGCGTCTGAAGATTTAATCACCATAAAAAAATGATGATTATCTCTTTTACCAGATTATGACCAAAACAGAACAATAACCAAAAGCAGAAAACAAACTGGTATGTTTTCCTAAAACCCACAAACTAGTGCAAATTAGCTCTGGTGGCCTCCATAAATCCAGATCTCATACCTGTATAAAGCAGAACCAGCTTCTACCCACAAAGTGCCCTTCAACCAAGTTATCACCAAAAAATCACCAGAACTGCAATAGTTTGGAGGAAGTTTAAGATACTGGAGCAAATGTAACTATATTGATCAAATGCTGAAACTCTAAAAGTGGAACAAAAGAACACTTCAAATCTCCAATTAATCACCTACCGATAAGAGCACACAAGTTAGGATTAGGGATGACCTCAGTTTAGAGATCAAACTATGGCAAAGATACAGTCCAATATCATTTATAGTATGGGGGCCAAGCCCAATAAACTGTAAATAATATGCCCTATAACTTCAAATAAATATTTCACTGAGTCAATAAGATGAAAAAATAAAAGATCTTGAAATACCGTCTAGCTAGCTTTGAAATTTTTAATGGGTTGAGGATAGGGTAAGTATTTTGGAAGGTGATTCCTTAGATTGTGGCAGCTATAACTTTGAAATATACCAGTAAAAATCAATATGACATAGATCATGCAGAAAATGCAGCTATTTAATATGAAAAATGAAATCTGAAAGGGGATTGGAATAGTTTCATAGTCGTATGAACTTGGATGCAACAGTAAGTTATCAATTAGCTGCTTGGATCCAACAAACAGCAATCTTTTTTCCTTCTAAGCATTAAAAGAAACAGTAGCCAATAGTTAGATGGTACTTTTTCAAGAAATTGCTGCATATTTCATAAGACAAAGGTTAAGTTCAAGCTCAGGTATCTCACAGACAACTTTCAATCAATCGTGAAAGAGTAAAGCATGGAACAATCCACCAGACTGACTTTGAATGTGGCATGGCACACATTTGACATCAAAGATTACAAAAACTGCATGAGAAATGAACTGGACTGAATCGTTTGAACCAGCACTAACCACATCATGACTAAACTCATCAAACAATTGCATTCGATGAAAATTTGATGAACAATTAGGCATTGAAGGTCTCGAGATATTTTACAAAATTCTAGTTGTGACACAAAATTGGTGTCACAATCTAGCAATCAAAGGCACTAGAAGAAGAAACTGTTTAGACAGAGAGCTGGAATATTCAAAGTTCAAAAAGGCGATGACAACCAACCTGCAACAATCTGCTCATTCAAACTGATTGCCAAAGCTTTTTTGAAGAAGTCGACTGAAACTGGTTCTTTAACCGTTCCAGTCCTCCATCAAAGATCAATTGAGGTTTTGCCAAATCAACAATATCTACCTAAAAAGAATGAGATGAGATAGCTAAAACCTCAAAAAATAATCTGTCCTGATCTAATGCCAAAATTCAAATCAGCTAAGGAAACTTCATCAGATTACTTTGTATTGTGGCCAGTCGTCCGTTTATGGCGACTAAAATCTGACAAAAAGCGGTATGTTTTATTGCAAACTGAACAAGAATAAGGTCTTGCACCAGTGTGTACACGCATATGCTCAGTGCGTGCCCATGCCCATTTGAAAGACTTACTACAACCAACCCAGGTACACTTGAGAGGCCATTTATCTACGTGAACTCGCTGGTGTTGCACCAGATACTTGTGTGTTGAGTATTGCTTACCACAGCCTTCAATGGTGCAGTTGTTATTTTTGTGTTTTGATAGCTCTTTTTTAGTGAAAAAGCTCATGGTGCAGCCATCAATATCGCACATGTGCTCATTTTGATTGCTCCCCAAGAGCAGTTCAGCTGTACCATGTGAATCACTTTTCATAAAACTTTCTGTAGTCAGTGCTCCATTTGGCCCTGTTTGAGCAATCTCATAACTTTTGATGATTCCATCAGAATGTCTGGATTGCAATCTAGTTTTTGGTCCGCAATAATAATCATCTACAAGAGTAGATCCACAAGTACTCAACACATTGTCAAAAATGGAAGTACTATTTGTAAATTCAAACATGAGCAACTTTAATAATGCTGTAATTTAAACCCTTCCATCTAAAAACCACCATAAACTTTTAGTATGAAGATCAAGGGCATCATCAATATACATACTTGTGTTTTCACAATAATGAGAAGTTTCAGCTTTCTTTTGTAGATGAGGATTGGTGATGATATTCATGTTCCCATCAGTCACCTGAGCAGGAGTTTCCAAGTTGTTTTGAGTAATAGCATGTGACCGAGTGCTCTTTCCTCTCAAAACAAGATGTTTCCCACTTGACAAAGAGAGGACCTGGCATTCCAAGGCAGGTTGCAAAAGTCCATCTTTTCTATCATCTTTCATTATTTGATGTCCCTGACTACAGCAAGAATTATCCACAGAGTCTTCAAGTTTCGAACAAAACGAAATTGGCCGGGTATAGCTTTTGTAACAAGTTTCTTGATTTTCTTTAGTGTCACTAATCCTTTGATAGGTTTCTGGTGCATCTTGTTCATCTTGTCCACTACAATCTGCTCTAAAATGAGAATACCCAAACTCATTGCCTGTACAGTCCCTTCCAGACCTGTCACTGATGTTCGACTTTGATTCAAGCTTTGTTTGTTTGCGCTCCAATGTCAAATGGCCATCTGGATGCTGCTTCAATCGAATAATTATCTTTTTCCTAAGGTCCGGCTGCAACAGTGTTTCAAATTTTTCTGGATGATGCAAATGAAAATCTCTTAGCCAACACTTAAAGACGTCAGTTCTTGTACAATAGAGCAATAATGCAAGGGTTTCCAAGCACCAAAAAATACTATACATTCTAATTTTTAAATAAAGAAAAAGAGGAGGTAAAGGAAAGTTTTAGTCGTCCTGACTCCTCTGGATATGATGTTCTGATGAAAAGAACCATTCATATAATGAAACAAACAATGCAAACAAGCCAGCTTTTCATACCTTTCAAGGTTCTGGTACCGCTGATCATTTCAAGCGAGTCATTTAGAGTATTCTTAATATTTGAGATCTGCTCCTCATCTTCCTCTGGGATTTGAGGCACTAAAGTACTAGGGTCATGATTGTTTTCTAGCGACCTCAGTTTCTGAGGTGGTACTTCATTATCTGGCACATCTTCCTTTCTTTTCTTTGAAGCTCGTGAACTGATAGACTCTTGCTTTGATTTTTTCAAAGTAAGCTGAACATCCTGCGTACCATAACAACTTGAAGCCATTGCCATGTTCGTCATATTTGCTCCTGCAAATGAACTAGGCTGTGTTACAGTTCTCTACACAAAAAACTGATACAACTGATGATATCCTTCGAACAACTACCTTGAAATAAAACATAATGCAGAACAGAGGACACTAAATACTTACGAATGCTATGTTTAGTGCTAGTGTGATTAAATTTCAATTATAGTCTCTATCTTGGATAACTATTCAGCTGAATACAAGCATGGACCAGTATAAGTGAAATTCTTGTATGTAGAGGTGAAGACTGAATAAGACGATAATATAGTACCAGTCTGATCGGCGGTCATTGGCAAGAGAGTAACCCAATTCAGATTGGTTTGGTTCTCTCCCTCTTCATGTTCTTGTACAGCCTTGAGAAGCTTAAGTTGGGCTGGAAAAGCTTCTGATATGGGGTGGTCCTTCCATGCATGCATGACCTTCATACACTTGGCCATATGTTTGGCTCGATTCTGAATATCTGTGAATCCTGAAATATTATAATGATAGCTTCAATTCGAACACTACGATGCAGAAGTAGAACAATGAGATATAACCCCAAACATGCCCTTAGAGATGTATGTGGAAATGGAAAAAGATCCATGGCTACTGGAACCTGCTTGAGCTCTCTGTCATGAGCGCACATCATGCATCTGAGATTTATTTCAAAAGTCAATGAGCATTGATAGCACACCATTTAAAACCTTCTCATTGATGATACCCTATCTTGGTGAAAGAAGTAAGACACTGGATTGCTTGTAGAAGCTAGATGTTCTTCAGGAAATGCAAGCAGTTATCTCTTCTGATTGTTGTACTAGAGAAACAAAACCAATCTCCTCTATGTTGGTTCTGACATCTCTATCAACTAAACCCATGCCTATAAAAATCATCCATCTGAGACAAATTACATTAATGAAGTATTATGTAATACTTTGTCAATGGAGGGCTGTAGTGATAAAATAGATAATAGAAAAAATTGAGGATGTCAAAATAGTCAACAGAAACTGATGCACATTGCGTACCAGTCTATCTCTTATATCTCCTGCGCTACAGCAAGGGCACGGGCACTACAGAAGTAATTCTTCGAAAGCCTTGAGCACCTATAATTTTTACCCCTTCCAAGCGTAGACTGTTCTCTAAATGTCTAACACCCAGCTCAGTCAAAAAGTACACAACTGAAAAAACCCAATAGCATTTATGTTCAGTCTCCAGGGTCCAATTCAGTTTCTAGTACATCAAGTCTTGAGCTTCTCACTCTGGATTCAGTTCAGAATTTGCAAACATCAAGACTAGTTACACTTCAGAGTATAGCAATAATGCAGTGGTTTACCTTCACAAAAAATAGGATTTGCCATTTGACAAAGCTGTATATAGATAGAAATTGGAAAAAAACTTTCATGCTATCAATTGCCAACTTTTCTTCCGGTTCATCATAGCTTGGTGACCCATTGAAATATTGATTAGTTGACAAGCCTCATTTGTTCAAGAACCTAACTCTTTGAAGGTTTTGTTCTAGTGCCTCTTAACACTCAGTTTACAAACTACAGTCAACTTTTGAACAAGCTTGACACATAAATAAAAGTATGAAAATAAGTTGCATACTTAGAAATATCAATGAAACCCAACGTCACGACTGATTAGAGAACAGTTTTATCAAAGCAGAGAAGATGTACAACTCTAGAATTTTATCCCTTTTCTAATGAGCATGATGTTCTAAGGAGAATATCCAAACCACTGTAGAAAAGTGTTATTATCTTCCAAATTGAGAAGTTGTAGCAGCTGAAATGAGTAATACTTTACAGACATAAGCTTCACTAGAAAGGTTTTGTTCCTGTGAGTAAAACTGATAATTTCACATCATTTGACAAATACTGTCACAGTTAGCATACAGGATATCAAGTTGCTAAATCCACAGTTTGCTGTTGTTTGCCAAATAACTCTAACATAGCAGAACAAAAAGAGCTGAAAGAATGAGAGAAACGTACTTGAATTGCAAACGACAAGCACATCAGATCCTCCAAAATGCTGTAACTGGTTTTGCACAATGAGAGCATGTTCCAAGCAGAAAATATGAGCCCTCGGTTCATTTTGAGAATCAAGTTTGCATCTATTTTCATCCACAGAAGCATCCTCATTGTTCTCTTGCTCTGATTCATCCTTGTAGGTTGCTGCTAAAAGCTGAAGTGAAGAAAGCAGATGGTCATTTTTGTACCCAGAATCCATCTTATCAGAGGTGGGCTGCATGGGGAAGCTATCACAAAAGACGTCATATTTATGATTTGAATTTGGATGGCCATCATTCATAAGCAAAGTAACCACCCCATTCTCAGATGGTGAGAATTGACTGCCAACACCTGCAGTGCCAGAAAATCTTGCATGAGCTGATGGGGTATTTGAGCACACATCCTCAGAGCCCTGTGTGGTCACATGAGGATAAGCAGCAAATCTCAATGTCTGAATATTCTCACAGCCGTTCATTTCCTGTTTTTCTGATTCAGTACCTAGAGTTTCCTGTCTATGGATGGAAGAGGAAGCTATCACATTTGAGTATGATTTACTGTAATCTAGTTCATAGGTAGCAGTATTCAGGGTAGTGGTTTGAACTTGTGGTGCAGTAACTCTTTCAGAAATACGAGCTTCTGATTGATTATTTGTATTACTGGCCAGCATCACATTACTACACATCCGGTTGCCTCTTATTTGCTCCTTTCTGCTGTCAATGTCAACTGGTTTACACTCATTCACACTTTCAGATCTGGGTGTATAAGACTTTGGTGATAATTGGAGACCATGTTTTGTCATAGTAGCTCCACTCCTATCATGTGTGTCTGTGAGCTTTGCAGTGGCTCCAGAAGAAGGCTTGATGATTACAAAATTTGCAAAACACAAAATGCCACAGACAGTGCATGGTAAAGTTCCCCAGTCATATTGCAAAAAGCCAGAGGCAACATGCTCCGGGCCATGGGCCTTACACAAAGAAGCCATCAACATTGTGTCTTCAAAAGGTAAGGCATCTTCATAGTCAGGTATGTTCAGAGATATTGGCTCACTCAGAAACCCTTTTTCAGAAATTAAATTATCACCTGCTGGAATGGAAGTGTAATTCATACTGTCGATAAATGCATTAAATGGGGTTTGAACCGTAGTATGTTTGGTGACTCCTGAATTGCATGAGACATTTTGATTCTTGTTTAGTACAACACACTTTGAAAGCCCCATCTCTAGCAGACGAGAAATTGCATCACTGCTGTGAATGACATCCTCCACAAACATCTTGTTTATTTGATCTTCCCCCAAGCAGCTTTCTCTATACCTCTGTTCACACTCAAAGTATTCAGAAATGGGCCTGCATAAGACGATGCAATCACAAACACGGTAAGAGTTGCATTAGACTAAAGAAACGAAATTGGAGTGACATAAGTTTACTCAACCACCTTGTACAAAGCTTTGTCTTTCATAGTTCTAAAAGCTCATCAACATTCAAGTGGAATCAGCAAGTGAATACTTTGACCATCTGTTATGTGCAAACTCTACAGTGAGATTTCTAGGGGGGAAAGGAAGGGATTGCCAATATCCTCTTTGTAAGATTCTCCTTGCAATTATAACGTGTTTTTTGAAAGTAATTTAGGTACAAGCCAACACTAAGGGAAAAAAAAGAAAGGAACCACTGGGATTTCCATGAAAATGCACATCATATTTGCACGCAAAGAGCTTTACTAGAGTCATTTCGATAAAAATGGCCAATTGAGGAGGCTAAGGAAACACATACACAAAATAGAACATATCAACCCCCAGTTATTGCATTTGGTGCAATTTAATGCTTTTGTAGAACTTCACAGTCAACTAACAAACCATGCTACTACATCAAATTGTATTGCAGATATATGAGTGAATACACGAAGATGCAGCAGCTTTGAAATATTTGTTTTAGAAAAATGTCTGGATGAGGGACTATATTTCACTTGCACATCGTTGTAGGTGTAACTAGGATGTCAAATAGATGGCTCTTTTAGGTGCAACCTAACAGTGCATGTGTCAGCACCTCCCCTCCATAATAAGTAAGAAGGAATATCCCAGTTAGCAAATGAAAAGGACTTTGCTTAGTGTATGCCGATGAGACCCGAGGGAGATAGTAATGCTTGTTTTGACATCATCCCCACTCTTCAACAAGCTTTAGAGAGCAATGTTTGACTCATTATGTCATTATTTATATTGACTGTAGATATATGTTCATTGTTCACATACTTGTTTAAGCTTGAGCTTTAGATTATTATGCTTTATGATCGGAGACATGTTTACGCTCCCTCAACATGAAACACACTTGATATGTACTTTTCACAGTCTTTGGTACCAAAAAACATTGATATATCTTTCTCGTCCATCACATCCAAGTGTGCCCATCGATGGTCATCTCAACACAATGCTCTAGTCTCCACGTCAGCTGTTATCATTGCATTCTTTGAACCACACAGAGTCACTTTAAAGTCCATCATGGAACTCATTTTACATTGTTTAGCCAAGCTTAGCAAAATTTAACTCTAGCATTTAACATTGTACTTTAATTTTCCTTTTCTGATACTGGTTAGTTTGCTACAGAGCCGGTCATACACTCCCATGATGTAATACACACTAGTGATGTACCTTTCAATCTTAGGTACCTATTGGTACTTAGAAGACATTAGTTAAGCTCGCTCTCTCTCTCTCTCTCTCTCTCTCTCTCTCTCTCTCTCTCTCTCTCTGGGCAGCGATGGAGGGCACTGGCTGGTGCGCTGGTGCAGCCCGCTGCTTATTTGCTGGCCGCTGGTCCTGCTGCCCTAACTGCTCGCTGATTGGGTAGGGAGGGCACTGGCTGGTGCGCTGGTGCAGCCCGCTGCTGATTTGCTGGCCGCTGGTCCTGCTGCCCTAACTGCTCGCTGATTGGGTAGGCCCGCTGCTGATTTGTTGGCCGCTGGTCCTTCTGCCCTAACTGCTCACTGGTAGGGTGGTAAGGCAAGGCAGACCACTGCCCATGGCCAGGAAAGGGAAGGGGCTCACCCCCCCCCAAACACACACACACACACACACATACTTCTGCTCCAGCGCTTCCTGCTGCTCCAGCGATGGCCTCACCATCATTGTCACAAGATGAACCCTCTGCTGCTCCAGCGCTGGCCTCACCATCGTTGTCTGCCACCTCAGTGTTGCTGCCCACCATCGTTGAAGAACCAGTCCTGCTGTCCACCATCGCTGCAGCACCTGCTCAATGTCATAATGATGCCTCCATTATTAGTTTGGATGGAGCCTCCACTTCTACTCCAGATGATGCTGTTGATAAAGGGTCAGTGTTCCATACTCCATGCTTCCCGACATCTATACACCTGCCAAATCATTTGAGCAGTACATTCTCTCCTACATCCAACAGATCAAACGCAAAGGCCCTCCGGGCTAATCGGTTCGGGGGGTCTTTCTAGAGCATTGCGGTTGAGGTTATGGAACTGCAATGGCATTCACTCTTCAGCTACAGCAGGGGATTTTAGAGATTTTTGTGCGGATGGTATCTCCATTACAGAGCTTCCCTCAGGCACTCATCAGTATATCAAACGATTTGTCTATCGAGCATATCTGGACACCACCATTACATCCCTCCCTAGTCCAGTTGGAGAGGTTTTGTTTTAGGAGATACATTCATGATGCTCCTAGTAAGTGTCATTTCTATAATATGGTCACCCCTACAACATTATTATGCAACTAAGGCTTGGTGGACAAGCCCTACCTATTCTAATTGGGCGAGTATACCCTGGTTACAAGTCACTATGGTTTCTCAAAGGATGCGTGCCAAGCCCTCAATTCCACATCAGATCATCATTGCCAAGTTCGCAGCCCCTCTCTTATAGGTTGATGCCCTCTTTCAACTTAGCATATATCCAGAGAGTTTTGGCACTTCCTACAGACAGATACTCATATGTGGACAGTGGTACTCACCTCTTCGATGCAACTTCATCAAGAAGTTTCCCAATTCTCTTGGTACTCGCAAGCAGCCCACCTATATAGACTTGGCATCTTCATGCAGGACAAAGCACATTCAAGTACAACAACACTTGAGCTTATCTATTGTCCTATGGAAGAGCAATTTGCAGATATCTTTACCAAAGGACTTGGCAAAGAAAAATTTCAGTAATTTGAAAAACTTCTAAGAGTAATAGATAACAAAGTAAACATTAAGAGGGAGTGTTAGGAATTAATGTTTATTTGATACCCCTTAATAATAGTTTGGCCATGTCTGCGTGCTATTGTAGGGGGGCCATTACTATTTATATTAAATTCATTTTTTATTGCTTATGCATGTAGGTGGACGCACTACTACTAGATTAGGATCTGTTTTACTACTTAGAAACTCATCTTCGGTCTTTGCCCCATATAGGTAGTAATTTTAGCAATTAGCTTTTGTTCTTTTGATATTTGCTTTAGGCTTTTAGCTTTTCACATAGATTAGAGAAAATATATATGAAGGCTGGCGCCCCACCACAATTCATTCCAATGTTTTAGAGCTTTGCTCAATTCTCCTATAAACTGAATTCTCTTTAATCTCTATGCTTGGTTTGTGTGAGTGCTAGTAGGACTAGTAACTCCATTTAGAATTTGTATGACAAATTTTGACAATGTCTTTGCAGCAACATTCTATGATGTTTGAGGTTTTACACTTTAGCATTTGGTTGCTGGTTGATATGCTACTTTGAAGACATATTTATGCTCCCTTAGATGTTATAATACTTGAGATGTATTCACATTGGTCTTACATACGTTCTTGTAAGCAAAAGACATTATTAAAGCTCTCTCTCTCTCTCTCTCTCTCTCTCTCTCTCTCTCTCTCTCTCTCTCGTGGAGATGGCTCCACGCGGATCTGCTCCTGCTGTCCCTCGCGCCATCTCTTCACTCCCTCCACGTCGGACGACCCGCCCCCCCCTCGCTACTATCTCCTCCCCCTCCCTCGCTGAAAACACCTCCTCCATCGCTGCTGATGGAAGCAATACCTCCTTCGCTGGAAACACCCCCTCCCTCGCTGAAACTAGTGCCTCCTCCATCGCTGAAGATACCTCCCCCATCGCTGGAAACAGCTACCCCCTCGCTGTAAGCAATACCTCCATCGCTGGAAACAGCACCCCCCTCGCTGCCCTCACCACCCTTGCTGCTGGATCAAACTCCTCGCTACCTACAGTTGAGCACTCCCCCTCGCTGTCCTCAGACTTGCCATCGTTGCCTACAAATGATGTGGCACCCTCTTCTTCTTCTTCTTCTTCTTCTTCCCCACTCTCACTCTCTTCCTTCTCCTCTGTGGTTCCTCCCTCTCTTTCATCTTCTTCTTCTTCTACCTCTTCCTCATCTCCATCAATCTCCCACCCTATTGCTCTGGCCACCCCTACAGGCCTTCTTCCTATCCCTATTCCCCAAGAACCCACAGCTCCCCCATCTGCGGTACCCATCCCATACACTCCCTCCAAATCAACAGAACTATTTTCTTCCTGGGAAGCTGACCAAATGAAAGCCGATTTTGAAACATGAACTATCACAACTGATAGGAATAGTGGTCTCCTTACTCAAGGAAAAAAATGTGTTGCAGTCCAAAGTCACTTCGTTAGAGCAGGTGATCAACACTAAGCAGGTTGCAGCCTCGGAATCGACCACCACCAAGATGACGGAGCTTGAGAGTAAAATAGAGCAGCATAAAGATTCATGGGCAGCAGTCTTGCAGAAAGGCACCAAGCCTAGCACCCTCATCTCCTCCGTCATCTCAGCCACCATTTCGAAAGAGAGGTCAAGGGAGCAAAAGGCCCACAACATCAGGGTTCGTGGGATACCAGACACACAGGATGCCATTGCCGAAGCCACGAGATTTCTCGAGACCACCCTAGGACATATGACAGATGGGCTAGATACAACTTGGAGGACCACCAGAGATGCCACTACACTTATTATCCATTTCACTTCTCTAGAGAGTCGCCGAGATGCTTTGCGGTGCAGAGCTAAGCTTCGTGGCACTACTATGGATGACGACCTCACATATATCCAGGTAGAGGAGAGGCGTAAGGCCTTTCAAGCAGCCCGTGAGTCTGGCAGACGAGTCATTTACCGAGATGGGCGAGTGCGCTTTCTTGATAGTGTACCTAGCAGATCCCAGCGCTAGGGATTTGGGGTGCCCGGGGGTGGGAGCACCCCGAGACCCCATCCACACCACCTTTGGATTGGAGTGTGGAACTGTGCTGGCATACACTCATCTTCTACGGCAGGGGACCTTGTTGATTTCATTACAGGCAAGGATATATTATTCTTCATGGAGACACACGAGAGCCCAGAGCAAGGACTTCCTTCTTTTCCTGGATATAGATGCGATTCAATATTCCGACGTGAGACTAGATCTGCTAGTGGACGTGGTTCAGGTGGGGTCGCCTGCTTGTACATGGAGGCTCTTCACTCGAGTATTGACTTCATCCGACATGACGAGCAGGCCCGCTACACCTGGACTCGCATTCTGGGTCAGGATATTGGTTTGGATGGAGATCTTTTTATTGCAGCATGTTACTTTCCACCAGAGTCCTCGTCTTTTGCTGAGGGTATTGGTTCCCCATATCAGGACCTCTCACCAGATATTATCAGATTTTCAGAGCGGGGGCATATGCCCGGACATCTTCGCGATAGATAGAGCTCTTCGACACCACTGATCAGCTACGTGTTCGTGTCTTGGACAGTGATATGCTTGGAGTTACCAGGACCTCTGCGGATAGTTTTGGACCTACTACTTCATATGGTGAGCACTTATTGCAGTTTGGAGAGGCACATGAGCTAGCCATTTATAATGGCTTACCCTGCTGGCCACATTCAGACAGTTACACATGCCATCCTCACAGTGGAGGACAGTGTCGTTGACTATCTCATGGGGTCACCATCCTTTGTACCCACAGTTTCTGACTTCCACATTTTCCCCACCACCCTTTCTGATCACTCATTTCTCTCCTTCGATATCGGCCACCTCCCACCCACTCATCCATCTACACTACCCACGCTTACCCGAGCACCCACGTACACATTTGATCCCACTTACATGCCGCTATACCGGCAGTCCTTAGCTTCACTTGTACACTCCTTTCCTCATGATAGTCCAGTCGACACCCAGGCTGATTTCCTCACCACCTCTCTACCCTCCCCACAAAACCCCGCCCCAGAAAGACCCGATGCACACCTCGAACACTACACCCTCCTTGGTACGATACTGAGTGCCGCTCTCTCCATCATTCAGTAACCCACTCACGCATCCATGCCCCACATCTGCTTCGATCTTCCCAACGCTCCTACTGGATCCTAGATGTGTCACCCTTATGTTATATGAGATGTTCCTGATGCGGAGGACTCATACCCCGGTGGATATTGATTGATACACAACCTCATATCACGGATTTCTTCATCAGACGACATCCACGTGCAGATTCAGAGTCAGAGGATGATACAGACATTGTTTTGGCTCACCGAGATCATAGACAGTACCTAGCCCCGATTACTACACATACCAAACGGATGGACTCTCAGTTATCTCATCGCACTCGGAGTCGGCATGTATTGAGACATTCTAGACGACCTCAGCACTCTACTACAGTTGCACACCACCCACTAGTCCTCGGATTACATATTTTTTTTAGTGATTCTAAAGGATCGTATCTATCTATCATGGATACTTTATTTTTATATCTTGACACACATTATGCATTTTCGGTCATGTTCTTTTCTCTATTAGGTTACGGAGTTATATGCTCCTATGATTACTACACACTTGAGATGTACTACTTGGTCTTATATGCTTTTTGGCATCAAAAGACACTAATAAATCTCTCTCTCTCTCTCTCTCTCTCTCTCTCTCTCTCTCTCTCTCTCTCTCTCTCTCTCTCTCTCATAGTATCTAATATCGTGTCACCCCCTCTTAGTATAAGCTGTCTAAACTTTCAAAAACATACCCCTAAATGGTTTGAATCCTTTAGTGGGAATTTTTTTGAAAGTGTCTCTTCTCCGAACGGTCACGATTTACCCTTATATCATCCAACGGTTGCAATGATTTGCTTCATACACAAGGCAAAGTATGGTTCTTTCCACGAAGTTTCACACTAAGCTTACTCCTTTGCTATTTAAACACAGCTACTCTTTGAGCTATCTCCACCTCTCTACTCTCCTCTTCTTCTTCTTCCTGATTATGCTCTCAATGTGCTCATGAATGCTTGACAGTACCCAGCTACTACAACACGAGAGGGTTTTTCAAACATTCCTTCATGTATGAATGCATTATGCATCATACTTTGATCTTTTATGTAAATTTTCAGATAGGTAGCATGACTACCAGCATGAAAATTTCTTTTCTCTACTGCTGTTTACAGTAACCAACGCTTTCGCTTGAAGTAACATTGCTAGCATAAACATTTGGTTTTTAGTAATGCGCTGATCACAGTCGCTGGAAGGATGGCATTACAAACACGTTTTTGTGAAATGATTGATACATGTTCAAGTATGAATCCAGGCTTTGATAACCAGCGCTGCTGACAGCCGCGTGGTTTAGGAATGTACAAATACATTTTTGTTGATGATAGTCGCTGGATTGATGACTTTACAAGCTTGTTTTTGTGCATTGTTGAATACACGTTTTAGTATGGATAACCAGCGCTGCTGACAGCCGCTTGGATTAGGAATGTATATATACATTTTTGTTGATTATCAAGCACACGAATGATGAACCACATGCGGTCCACAGCCACATGGCTTAATACTTACACCACGGAACTGCTACTATAGCGATCCACTTCCAATTATATGTCTACTAATCCGCTGGTACAACGATGCACTCTAAAAATACATTTAGTTTGCACATATGCTGTAGGAAATCAAAGTGCCAAGATCCTTCTAACATTCAATCTCCATATACAAGAAGAAGAGGGAGAAGAAGAAGGAGAGGAGGAGGAGGGAGAGGGTTAGGCGCCCACAAGGAGAGAGAAAGTAGTAGCAATGCTTGAAAGGGAATGAATTACAAGTGAGCAATGAGTACATATAAATAGGCCTTCCAAGGGCGTAGACTCTTCCAAACCCTAAATTCTAGAACCTACGAATTATAGGGCACCCCCAAAAGTCAAATAGGGCCCCTTAACATAATTAGACTTTACTTGGACCCAAGAGTTATTATTAGACAAAAATTGGGTCCAACTTAGCTAAAACTAACTTAACATGGTCTAAATAATAAACCTAACCCATGGTTACACAAGTCTCGACAATTTGAGTCAAAGTTATGGGAAACTAACATTATCATTTATTATTTCTAACACCCTCCTTAAATGATAATGTAAAAAACATAACATGACATGAAGTAGAATGAAAAAATTGCAACAAAATGCAAAATGTTGCTTGATGCCCAAAACTTCATGTAGCCAAAAAAAAACTCCAACTCGAAGTAGTCGAAGTAGCAGAAATCTCAGCCCCAATCATGCCCGATGTAGAAGAGATGTAGAATACGAACTGCAGTAGCATCAAGTCGAAGAGTGAAGACAAGCATGCTCCATCCAAAGTAGGTAACCAAAAAACCAGCCACAAACCGAAATATGGATTTGCAATCCATCAATAGGTCTCACATGATTCCATAAGTCTTCTTACCACAAGAAACATAAAGAAGAGTATGATGCTCTTTTACCATCACATCCTCCTGAATCTTACTATCAGTGATCTGCTCACCGACACTAGGTAAGGCAACACCGTCATCATAAGAAGTAAGCATCAAAACAGGAAAATCAGCCCCAAGGTAAAAAGATGCTTCGCTATCTCGCAAAGACTTGGACAGCCAACAAGAGGCTGTAGCAGGCTGTCCAACAGCCACAAAATCACCAACACTTTGCTGTCCAAAGTGTTCCAAATGTGGACCTTGCTGTCCAAAAACCTTCCACAGGCCGTTCCCGATGCATAATAGGATGCTCACGATGTAACATAGGCTGAAAATGATCAATAAACCATGGCTGAATATGTTGTCCACCATCTTCAAGAAAAAAACCAGCAGCTTGCCAATTTGAACACCCAAAAAATTCAACAACACACCACTTTGAACCAATGTACTAATTGACATGATTTTTTCCCCTCCTCCATTAGTACAAAATGGCTTCAAAAAATGCTTGATTTCAGCCTTTTCCAAAACATTAACTTGAGAAGCTTGCTCATAAAGTTCTTCACTAATGCATCCATCATTTGCAACAAATGGCTCAAGAGAAGAAGAATGCTCTACCATACCAACATTCCGATGCAAACTTGTACTTGTAGAAAGACAATGATCAAACTTTGCATTCCGTTGCTCTTCTACCTTCAAAGAGGATGAAGTAGAGAGGAGAAAGCATGATGATGAATCCTTTATTCGGTAGTGTTTCACAAGCACTTGTAGAGGTCAAGGAAAATCTCAAATGATATAAGATAGATCTTGTTACCAATAAAATCTTGATCATCACGTCGATGCCAAACCTCAGCTTGCAATTCCATGAAGAATAGTTGGTGCCATCCAACATATCTTCGCTCGAACAAGTACGAAGTGCTCCCAAATCTCTTGCCATAAGAACTAGCCAAGAAGATAAACTTTTTCAAACCTTAAATGTGCCCTAAAAGACACAAAAACCAGCAAGTATCAAATCTGAAAAATCAGCACCAGAATGTGTCGAAACCACACATTAGATGGATGCAGGAACTCGCCCTCCTACAAGCCTTGTGTGCTGGAAATTTCAGCCTGAAATTGCATTACAAACTCAAAAAACCAACAAGCAAAGAATTAGGTTAGCCTCCAACAAAGCTTTTTCCGGAACCCTTCTTTCTTGCCAAAAAGTGTGAACAATACACACACGGATAGGGCTGTTGCAAACACCCTACAAATGGTAATATGCTGTCCAATTTTCAGCCTCGGAATGTGATCGGATCATCACAAAAAATTAGCGCCTTCTTCCACACCTGGAAACAAGCAAAAAGAAGCGGATCTCACTTTGTAAAATCAGCAAGGGTGCTGATTTTTCAGCCAAATCAGAAGATAAAAATTGCTTGTAGATGGGCGCCCCCTTGCAAAGGAGCAAATCTGAAAAATAGGGCAGCAGCGGAAGTAGGATAAACCTACACGGATGTGGGCGACCTAAAAGCAGCCCCGAAGAAGATAATTAATGGTGCCTTCCTGCAACCTGAAAAATCAGCAAACAACCAACTGATTTTTGGGCGCCCAAAATCCTATTTTTGTAATCCCAAAGTGAAGACGATCTCTTTTGGTAAGGCGCCCTCAATCAAGCATAGAAGATCCATGGCTCTGATACCATGTTAGAAATCCATAAATCATAATATGGATGGACAGACTAGGATTCGAACCCAGGACCTCCCTCATACCGGATGGGATGCTCTACCATTGAGCTATCCGCCCTGTTTGATAGTTCTCTCTAGAGTGTGGATTGATATTCCAACACCCCCCTCAAGCCACACTTGGCTGGGGTCCTAGCTGTCACCTGCCCCACAACTTGGGCCACCTAACCATGGCTTTGACACCATGAACTGTTAGGTCTAACTTGGCTCTGATACCATGTAGGAAATCAAAGTGCCAAGATCCTTCTAACATTCAATCTCCATATACAAGAAGAAGAGGGGGAAGAAGAAGAAGAAGAAGAAGAGGGAGAGGGTTAGGGGCCCACAAGGAGAGAGAAAGTAGTAGCAATGCTTGAAAGGGAATGAATTACAAATGAAAAATGAGTACATATAAATAGGCCTTCCAAGGGCCTAGACTCTTCCAAACCCTAAATTCAAGAACCTACTAATTATAGGGCACCCCCAAAAGTCAAGATAGGGCCCCTTAATATAATTAAACTTTACTTCGACCCACGAGTTATTACTAGAACAAAATTGGGTCCAACTTAGCTAAAACTAACTTAACATGGTCTAAATAATAAACCTAACTCATGGTTACACAAGTCTCGACCTTTTGGGTCAAAGTAACGTATGGGAAACTAACATTATCATTTATTTCTAACATATGCTATATAAAATAGGCGATTCAATCGCTAATCTCTTTACCTTTCTGCTCATATGTTGTTCTCATAAACTATCATTGAACCGAATGGTAGCTATATACTCACAAAGTAGAATATAACTTTGTCATGAAAGGTATCTTGCAGTCTACTCTACCGATACATTACGCTTTGCATTGGTTAAGATTGAAGCGTAAACTGATCACAGGTACTACACCTTTACCACATGCATCTATGGAATAAACGAAGGAATTGATGTTTTTTATCGTGCCATGATAGATAGTATTGGCAATAGTTCATAACAATTAGATCGTATGCAGATGTCTCATATATTGTTTTAATGATATGAACTCATCTATGAAGTATTATTGTGTAATGCATGAAGAATCAATAGTAGCAAATACACTATGGCATCTTCACAGGATAACGCTTCCACCTCTATCCAGGTATGAGCTTTATCATAAGTAGCAAAAAGTATCATTACCTTGACTAATCAAAGACGTTATAAAAACGGTGTTTCTTCAATTCCACGTGTATATTTCGATATTAACTTAACTTTCTTATTGCTTACACGGTGGGTTTTAAACTGTTATCGACTTAACCCAAGACATATAATTGTACTCGTTTTTGGCTTAAGTACTCTTGGAACGCATGGATTTGCGCAAGAGTCCTTATAGTCTCCAACGTTAGTATGGCATGGAATTGCCCTAACTTATTAATCGAGACTGTACAAGCCAATGGTAGCTCAAGTGACACCATTACACGACCTATTATATGGGTCCACAGGTTAGTATGGCATGGATTTGCCCTAATAGCATCGTACGCTTGTACTTGCTCCCCCTAAAAAACTCTTTTTCGTAAAAACAATTTGTACTTGTTTAGCAAGCGTCCTATTGTTGATAGTATATATAAATGAAATTATCAATTGGTATGGACTAACGCCAAGCATACTGATCAGCATGACTTTCGCCCTGATACGGTAATAAGACGGCTTAGCTTATCGCTAAATTCCACAAGTGAATGGGAAGATTGGACTACGATTCTAACTAAGTTGTTAAGTAGAAAAGCTTATTTTGTACATGGATAACAACTGACATTCAGCGTAGACACCTGTCTTCCTCACATACTAACTCGCGTGGTTTTGTGTTGTGGGATGGTGGCAGGTACCAGCTGGATGTCTTGAAATAAGTCTTGCTTTATGGTTCTTTACTGTACTGTATTTTACTTGTCAGCTATATTTTACCTTGTTGGCTTATGAATAAAGGTTTCAAAGGGTTTGGTCTTGCTTAAGCAAGAGGAAATATGTGAATGCTTTTAACTCTCTCTCTCTCTCTCTCTCTCTCTCTCTCTCTCTCTCTCTCTCTCTCTCTCTCTCTCTCTCTCTATATATATATATATATATATATATATATATTTATATATATCCTTGAAAAGAGAAACCTACTAGCTAGATCAATCCACGTGAACCATAGCCTACTCTAATACCATGTTGAGGATCAAAGCTTGCTTATAGTGACAAATGCTTGCAATAAAGAGTTGCACAATGATACAATGACAACGATGAGAGATAGATCAATGACCACTCTTAGTGTCTCTACACAACTATTCCCCTAGTTCGAAATCCTTTTATAATTGGAAGGACTAGACCACATTGATTACATCACATTAAGCACAATGACATATTTGGTCAATTATTATAGTCGATACATTGAAAGTACGTCAAATAATAGATGTTACACTAAAAGAACCATCACAAGGGTCACAATGTAATTAATCATAAACATAGCTAATTATTAAACCGTAATAGCTAGGTAAAAGTTGATGCACATATAGTCTACAAGTCATAATAGCAATGTGAAGGTCAATCTAGATTCTAAACAGAAGATCATAGCATTCTTTTGATCTAACAAGTGAACATGAAGAATGGGAATAATTTCCTAGCGTAGAAGTGAATCATGTTTTTCTGATTGAACATCTTTTCACATGAATACTAAAACGTGTAATCGCTATGATTAAAAACATGAATCTTCATTGTGGACAACCTTTTTGCTCTACTTGCTATAACATTTGAAACCCAAATAGAACAAACTCCTAAGCCTATTCTCTTCTAAATTATCAAGTAAAGTGCATGATAACAAAGGATGACATCAATGAATCTACTATTGACACTTTAACGATGCAATAGTCAAATCTAAATGGGCAAGGAGGATGACATGGCTTAGGAAAAACTTTGATATTAATAAGTACCAATGACAAAGAAACTTCTAGCATAAATTATTTAAAGAGTGCTATTAAAAAATAAAATACATAACATTGACAAAAGAATTACAAAAATCTTCAAATTATGCCACACTACATGTATATCCGTGACAAATAGTATATGCATGCCATGGGTCTAGTAAGTCCACTTTTTAACAAACACAAACACTATGATATTGCACATCATCCAATACACAGTGAAAGTAATGTGTACCTCAATGGAAGAGACATTGCCATTGAATAGAGGAGTTGTTGATGAGACAACATTGGCAGATGATTCATGGATGCTCTACGCAAAGCTGCATCTTTAGCTATGGTCAACCAAGCAGGAGTAGCAAAATTTGCCGCTTCTCCACAATTAAATCCTACATTGTCAAGGTCAACCATGGACATTCAATTCTACTTATTGATAGTCAAAGATTTGACTATTAATATATGTATTTTTTTTAAATCTTATTGTTCATGCATGCCTTAACGGTAGTCCTCGAGCACATTATGTTAATGACTTGTATTGCCATTCACTGATGCAATTTAGTAAAATTGCTTGTGACTTAACTAGTAAGCAAATGTTGTTCGATAGATGATTCAAAAGGTAACTTACAAATCCAAATTTTACATGATGAAACTCACCATCTAATAGGAACAACAATTGTGTTTCAATTGGGTTGAAGACAAGCACAAATATAGGTTTCAATCAGCTCCACATACTCATACATCTTGGAGCTTAAATGACTTCAATCAAGTAACACTAACAGGCAAGGATCTCTTGTACTCCACACTTGGCTACCCTAACACATCTTCCATTTCACATGGACCAAAAATATTTTAGAGATCAGAACTTTTACATTTGTAAGTTCCAGTAAGTGCAAAGATCTTATAGAAACTACATATATCATCACTTACTTTAAATTTCAAACAGAAAACGATTCGCAAAGATAACACAATATATGATAGAAAACATACCATGGCTGAAACCTAGATGATACGCTCTTGGAAAAGTAACCACATACTCTCCAGCATTCTGCACAAGCCTGTCAAAAGTGAAAACTATGGTAAGAATCCACAAGATAACCATATGTACTGAAACCTCTAAAACTCTCCGACTTCAAATGCATGCAACAAATCTGACCTTCCCTCACTAATTGAAACGCAGAGATAGATATGGAAATGGTCAGTACATCATATTATCATGTTATAAGAAGTAAGCTATCACTTATCCCACAAAATTATGCATCAAGATTGATCATTTGGAGACTAGTTCTTAGATTAGAGAATATATCGATATTCAATTTAGCCTAAATAAAGATTACACAAGAATGTCATTTGAAGATTGTTCTAAATCAAATTAATCTTTAAATTTGCATATATCGATGGTAAGCCTAAGATAATACCTTCCATAACAATAAAAAATTATTAGTGTGGAGAAAATCTATCACCAAAAGGTCAAGGAATTCTAGGATCATCAATACCTCGTCTACTATGAGGAAGAAGGTGAATAACGATAACTTGTTATAGATTTTCCTTCTCCATGTTCAAGTCCTTTGTGGTCTAGTCTCTACACAGTAAAAATCTTCGGAATTGGAAATATCTATATGGATTTTCAAGCGAAGACAAAAGTGTGAAGATCTTTCTTCTTGTGGAGATTACTTGTTAGTAAAAAAGATCATGTAGGGTCATTAATTGCATCTATGAAGTGAAAGGACCACCTTTGCATATCAACATCATAGTAATAATGATCTAAGTTTGACCAAGTCCCTAAGGTCGTGAGTCAATCAATAAAACTTCCTATAAATGATCATATGTACTTAGTATTCCTTTTGGAATGAGGACCGGGAGACTCACCATTTTGACTCTTCAATGCTATTGTCTTATGGTGAATGCTCTTATGTGGTGTTTTGGACATCAATCTCTTGTGTTGCATATTGTTATGGTCACTTTGTTTGTTTGAAACACTTCTTCGTGAAGTAATTGCACTATAGTTACTAGTGGATGCAGATTTCATCCAAGCTATGTTGTAGAGTTATAAGAGCTTTGGCAATGCTCTTAAGTAGTATGAGGATCTAAACTGTGTCAAATGTATTGGAAATGTGACATTCACATCCATATCGATGACATCAAGCATTTGCAATAATTGTCAATTTAATGCCACTTCACCGATTCATACGTTATTATAGTTGTGTAAAAAAATTGTATCTTTATTGATTACATTGTCTGCCACACAATGGTTCATTTAATGTATTCATTGTCATATAAACATACTCGCAATGTACTCAATATATCTAATGAAAAAATAGGGCTACGAGCCTCATGTATAAATGAGATCCAGTCCCTATGTGTATATTAGTTTGATGTGAAGATACAAAAACCTCTTGTTAACTTCATGTCTATCAAATAACATTTTGGATCGCTTATCCTAGTACTTTTGGTGTGCCTCTCTCCTTTCTCCTCTAAACATGATGTGAATTCTTTGTTTAATGCTCTAATTTTCAACACAGTAGCACAGTAGGTTATGATCCACACCAATGTTTCCTTGAATTGCGATTTGGATTACAAATCAATTAAAAAACGGTATTATTTAAGCTATTTTCGTAAATAAATAAAAAAAGGAGGAAGGAACAGGCAAATTTTTCCACCCTTTCAGGCTTTACTTCACTTGCCTTTTAGGGAGAAGTGTAACGTGTGTTTGGGAGAGTGAAGGCAGAGTAGAGCAGATTTTTTTTTTTTTGGGGGGGGGGGAATGCAGAGATTATAAATACGAGCTATAGAAGGAGATAGAAAAAACAGGGATATGTTAGAGCTTAGAACTTAGAAGAGGTACAATACTCAGAGCTTAAGAAAGGGTATTACGGATCACCGCTTGCCCACATGCACCACATCATTGTTGATACACGTCATAGACGAGGAGGTTGATCCTTCCACCCTCAACATTGAGCGCTCATTTATTGTTCTTTCAAACTTCAACTTAGGTTGGTTTGAACCTGTAGGGCAACAAGTTTAGGGTCTAGAGTTTGAACTTTGCTGTATAAGTTGCTATTACTTTGTAGTTTGTATTTGTTGTAGCTTGTTTCTACTGCCAATTTTCAAATAACAGATCAGAAATTTATTCTATGTCGTTGTGGCAACAGGTTCGACAAAGCCTTACACATCACAACCATCTGCAAGACGTATCACGCATGCATTCATGTCTTCCCAACATCTATCCAGTGTCACTCACGTTTTCAGGGTAGCAACGTATATGTAGGCATTTCCAACCTATGAGCAAGGATAATACCACACTTTTTGTTAGGAGGTGCTTTTGAATATGTGACCAACCATTTCACTTCACTAACACCCCTACATAGAGGGTGATGAGAATCGTTTCTAGGATCAATTCAAAATCAAAAGGGACTAGCATAGAGCAATTGCTGACAACAAAGTTAGTTGTTCAAGCATTATTACATGAGTAGGGAGATAGAGCCCATGAGGTAATAGACTAGGTCTATCCACTACTACACTTGTGATTTTACTCTATAATTGTCCAAAATCTAGTACATTGTACCTTTTGACTTTTGATTTGTCTCCAAATGTCTAGACTCTAGTATAATAATACATTCTAACTTTTGATTTTGAGTTGGAACAGTTTATACTACTCGTTGCCCATCTGTGATTCTTTCTTACCTTTGATTTCACACTTGTAAAATGCCCTAATTCACTTCTTTAATTGTATGCCCTGTTGTCTAATTCACTATTTAAATAATTGGTATGACTTGTCATCATTTTTGGAAACTAAGTATGGGTGAGCCATCATCTCAAATGGCTGAAGCAATGCAAGAAAGCGCCATGATTTGAATATATTGGTGTCTTCTTGCATGGGCACAATGCTTCAAAAGAAGCACATTGTTGTGCATGTAATTATTGAGAGCCTAGTATTTCATACTTGTGAATTAATGGATTGAAACTAAAACTTACAATGCATCAAACTTTGCAATTTGCTTTGTTTTAGCCTTGGCTTTTAAATTGGGTTTGCTCATCCAATGTTGTGCAACATACAGGTTGTCATCAAAACACCGTCGAATTGAATTGTGTTGCCATGGAGAAGCTTGCCAATGAGACCTATCGTGCAATCAATTTTTTTTTTTTTAAGTATCAACCATTATCAAAGGGCAACCCATCTACACTATTGTGGACCTTGCTTACAGACAAAGGCTGCACTTTGGGCCTTCTATATGACTTCATTGGTAGGTTGGCGAAGCAACTTCACGCTTGCACTATAATCAATCTAGAGAGGTATGTTGAACTACTTGACTCTTGCATAATCATATATGCTTAGTTTTGATTGATTCCCCCATTCATGACTAGTCATTTTGGTTTCTTGAATTTTACAAGCTTTCAGGACATAAGGGACGGGTGGCAAATGAATGGCACTCGTTCCCATCACTCTGAGCGCACTATGACTTGCATGCTTCAACCATTATGGAGGACAAAGACCCGATTCCATGACAAAGAGCTCATGGATGGATGTCACAACTACACTTGCCGAGTCAGAATTGACTCGGCTACCAAGGCCACACACTCATGGATGACCTACTTGTGTTCAAGAACCAAACTCTTAAGTTGCGGTGTGGTCGAGAGCGCAACTGAGGATAGGTAGGTTGCGCCCCATGTCATGGTGGGCAAAGTATGGAAACGATGTTCCCAAACTATAGAGGCTTACCATTTGGATCCTCTCATGGGACCACACAGCATTTGTGTGGAAGTAGAATTGGAGCATCATAATTGGAGCATCATCTCTCTTATTCATATGCGGAGGAAGAAACTCTCTCCTACACAATTGGACAAGTTGGTGTTTGCACACACCAAACTATGGTATCTAAAAAATCTAAAGCAGACGAGAGAGTACATTCAGGTGATTTGTAGTTGTGTTTGTGTAGATTGTATTGTGATTGCTAATAGCAAATTTTAATCTGAAAAGTTGTAAATTGTACGTCATTAAATTGTAAATCGCAAAGCTAAAATTGGGATCTCTAAGTAGTAACTCATGGCTTGTGAGGCATCAAGTTTTGCAGGTCAGTTTTGATGAAATTGCCGTCAAGGGTTCCAAACCTGCCACCAAGATCGCACGAGGCTGTGTATGCATTCCTCCATCTGGAGGCTTTATTGACTACAAGTTAATTCCCACTTCCAACTTTGTCCCATGCTCAAACTTCTAACTTTTATGAGATGCAAAGATCAATTTTCAATACTCAAATATCACAAGAAGTTGTAACAATCAATCCTTGCGAACAGGACCAACCACTTGATGCACCGCGAAGAAGGCAACAAGGAAATTGTGTTCTCATGGACGAGAGGCCTATTGAGGAAGAAAAGGAGACGAAGACCTCGTAGGACGAGGAATCCGTTTAGGTTGAGGTTGAGGATGAGGATGATGATGATGAACGATGATGAATGAAGGTGAGCCTCTGGTTGCACAAGAACTTCCAAGGAGGGCGAAGAGGCTACCATAGGATCATGGATGACAGATGTAGAAAATAGTATTAAGGGTTCGTTCAAACCGGCCCGATAAACATTGATCCACACCTACTGATTCTAAAATGCTATAGTTCCATAGCAATAGATAAAGACATAACCAAAATAAACGAGAGAAGCACTCTTCCATATCGTTTTAGAAATCGTCAACGGCAATCCTTGTTTGGATATCCTTCTATTTGCTGTATGAGTCCTATGGGTCTTAGTCCAGCAACCTCACTGAAAAAGAGCATTTTTTTAAAACTCGCGATAGTCTCTTCAAATGCAAGCGTCTTGCAATGTGCTTTGAAAAATGAGCTGTAACGTGCTGTTAAACTACTTTGCAGTCCAGCATCCTATGCTGCATGAACTTTACAAAGTCTCATTTTCTTCATGTGTGAGGCCAGCCATGTGCAGTAGTTTTCCCTCAAAGTTGCATGTTGTTTTTTAGCAAAAAGAAAAATCCTAGAAGGTTCAGTCTGAAGAAATGTGAAGAATTTTCAAAACAAGAAAGATGACCCCTTCATGAAATCATTCGCCCTACAATGGAAGGTGGGTCTAGCTCTCAAAGAAACATTCTTGTATGCCCTTGTTTGGCTAAATTTAAGCATTCTGCGATTTGTTTGCTGACATGGAACTCCGCAAAACTTCAGAGCCAACAATGGGTCTCATCCTTTGGTAGAAGACTCTATCCCACAAATGAAAGCTTAAAACCTCATTCAAATTCTTGGGCCATTCAAAGTCTCAATTCTGAAATTGAGAGGCCTTTGAATATTTGAAAATCAGCGGTGAGCATCCAATATGGCAGTTTCAAATAACTTCTTGTAAGCAATCAGCTCTGCTGAAAAGTGAAAATTCCAGCAAGCTTTTGAATAATAAATGATGTCATTTCTTGATCTTTGACCCAACGGGGTTGGCTCAGTTGGTTGGCTTGGCATCCAAAGTTTCTTTGGTCCCAGGTTCGAGCCTCCCCTTGGAAACCAAGAAGCATTTCTTGATCTTTGTGATAACTCATTAATTACTATAGTATTTTTATGTTGTGCATAGTCGTTAGTTACAAATTGGGAGGGAGTGATCATTGCATATTAGTTTAATTTTATGATTGTTGAATTGCTTTGGAATGGATCAAAGACAGTGGTTGTAAGTGTCACTACTAAGATCAAAGAGACTGGCTGCTAAGTGTCACTACTGAGAACTACCTCCTTATGTAATCTCTATAAGCAAACGTTCTAGAGACAACAATTCCGGGGGGCAGAAAAGTTAGGAGGATCAAAAGTAGGAAAAAGAGAGCGGCAGGGAGGAAGGCGTGATCATAATTTGTGGAATGTCGCAATTTGGACAAGGGGGTAATTGATGTGATACCGGTTTTCAAATTTTCAAAGCATTACAAACATGTGGTTTGATGTTTTAAAGTAGGGAGTGCTCTCCACAACATGGAAGTTTTTTTTGCCAAAGTTTCTACTCTTTTGTAACTTGAACTTACCCTGATGGTTATGACCTCTTAGAAAAATGGAGTGAAGAGTTCTCATCCAAAAAAGTTTACAAAGCCACACCTTAAAAACTCTGTAGAATCAGAAAAGTTGCCATCAATGTGCTCAATGGGAACCCAAAAGACTTAAAACCACATGTTTCTTTAGCAATATACAACAATTTTAACTCTTTAATGCTATGCACTTTCCTAGCTTCTCGAACATGTCCTTAAGAACGTACAAAAGCATAGCAATAAGTTTGGCCAACATATACGATACTACAACTTCGTATGTTATAAATGACATAGATTACTTGGGTGGTATGAATTGGGCTAAGAGGCATCATAGATGCACTACGATTCAGAATCGCGATTCGGAAAGATCGTTTAGAATCGTTTTTCTTTTTTTTTTGGATTTTCTTTTGGGCAATATGGGTATCAGAAAAAAGCTCTGATTAAGAGCATTATTATTGTGTAGTTTGCCGACTGATTTGAGTACAGGATGGTCCAGTTCAGGTGAATTAATCCATGTTGGGTTTTTTCAAGGATAAAAATTCAAAACTAACCTCTAGCTTGTTCGTTACGATCACAGATGGTTCCAATGGGATAGAGACAAAAAACTGTAGAATGATTGTATCTCGCTTTTTGCTTTAGGGGGCGCTGCCCCCCGATCCCCCCACCCAAGGGGGCCTAGGTGGTTGTCGCTGGCTCCCCCTGGACCCCCTGGCAATAGTAGCAGGGAGGCGCTGCCGCCCCTGCACCCCCCCGTAGATAAAAATGGGGTCCAAATGCGCGCCGATAAGGGCCCAATATTTATGCCCCCAACTGTATGCACATTGCACTCACATCTCCAGTGAAATGATTGCAAAAGTGATCATCTTGATAGCTCAAACTATAGCATTTGCCATTAACAATTACTGAGAACCAGAGCAAATAACAAGCAAAATTACCAAATAGCTACTAACTTTTATCTGTTTGAGCAGAGAGAGAGAGAGAGAGAGAGAGAGAGAGAGAGAGAGAGAGAGAGAGAGAGAGAAGATTTGGAGGGAAAATAGTGCGCCCCCCCAATAGGAGGACCCTCACTCCAAATCAATATGACCAAGTCCTAAAAATGTGACCAAATAGGGCCTAAGGCTAGTACATGAATAAAAAGGGCCCATAGGCCTGCTTATGCATAATAAAGAATAAAAGAATGGACGCGACAAATATAATGAGCCGAGTCCATAACTTGATCATTCTTGGCTGGTTCATAGGTTGACCTTGGAAAGCATGAATATTTCAAATGCCCTCATTATCAATGGATGAACTTTGGGAGACCAGTTCTTAGAAAATGGTAACTTAATATTTATGTTAACATAGCTTCCAAGTTACTTTCAACTTTTAAACTTCAGTATTGTCATACACCAAATTACGTTTACATTTACAGTATGTTTTGCTCCATACATGCATTAATATGATATTTTTCCATAAGTTAACCTCAAGGAGGATATCTAATAAACATCAGAATACAAAACATTCAAGGTTTCAAGAACTTAAACACCCAACACCTATCACATTTATGATACTTTTTACTCATACTACAATGCAGAAAAAGTCATCTAAAGCTTTATTGCAACACATAGCTGTTCTTGTTACCAGTCACAACAAATACATAAAATAAAGAAATGTAGAGCATTATAGCTTTGATAACAAGATCAAACGATTTCACTCAGAAGAGGTTCCTCAACAATGCAAGTTTCAAAGTGAGCATATGTTAAATAATCTCCAAAAGCTAATGTGATTAGCAAAAGTGTAACGACAATCAACTCACACCTGCAACAAGGCAGACCTGCAGCAATCAAGACCTCTGGTGACATGATAGTCGTCTTTGCTCCCAGTAGCTCCAAGGCAGCTAAGATGAGAAAACAAAATCTCTATTAGCTTACGAACAAAGACAAAAAGCATTCCATAACATCGGCGTAGTTGTTAGAAACATGAATAAATTCACATGTTAATGAGCTGTAATTAAGATAGTACAAGCCTTTGGTAGAGATGTACAAGCAATCAATGAAAATGTGGATAATTGTAATCATAAGAACATGTCATGTTATTGTGCAGTTTATCACATAAAGTGGAGTACACTCTGCTGAGGAAGATGAAGAAACCCTTAACTTTCCTGTCACAACATATAATGGTTAATATTTGGGAGGTCAGTAAGAGAGACCTATTGAGGACATGAACAACAGTGTCTTAGCATATGATATCCTTCATTTACAAATTTGAACGGTCCTAGGCATCAATAGGTAGCCTAAGATGATTGACTTGAAATGTCTTCCTAATACAATAATCATGTGAATACCTCTACTGTCAAGGAACGCTCCATAGCCTGTTACTCGTACAACCTCTTCAAAAGGTGTAGCAGCAGTTGATGGAACAGCATACCATGTCTTTGGATGGCCCATGTGAAGATAGTTGATACTGTGAAGCTCATGATCCTCAATGTGCCAAGCAAACCAACTAAACAACATTCCTAGATATACCATTGGTGATGTAACACCAGGAACCTCATCAGGCAAGAAACGGAGAAGTGAACCAGGTGACCGAGCAAAATACCTAAGATTCCATGCACTATTTGTCAGCTTCAATCTGGAGGCACCTTTCTTCTCTTTAAGGCACTCATTTTCCACAAATTGGCTCTCTTCAGGCACTATCTCACAGGATCTACAAATATCCGAGTCAATCAACTCGAAGTCTGTACAATTCACAAATTTCTCCCCAGATTCGTCTGTAGCTTTGCTATCCCCTTTCTGAATTGATTGAGAAAGGTTTTGCAACCTTTCCCTGGAGTGAAAAATGACCTTGCAATCGGTCTCTGAACTTTTTTTGGTACAGTGAACTTCAAAAGCACCAGCTGGCCCCTTCCTGGACCTCTGCATGGTTGAGTCAACAAGAGGGTTTGCAAATGCTGTTCCTGGAATATCATTCGCATATTCAACATACGTAGGTTTTTCTGCGACAGCCTTCCAAAACATAGTTTCTAAAACTAATGGGGTGGTTTTCTTTAAACGTGAAAGCCTTTCTTCTGCACAATACTTTGCCTTTGCCTCGTATTGCTCTAATGTGTACTCCTCCCCAGTTTCCCAGACCATCTTCTGAGCAGGATACTGACTGGCTTCTTGAGAACTCCTTAAATTTGTACCTAGCTGTTGCAACCTCGTTGAAATTTTCCCTTTCTTTACTCCCTTTACATTTGGATTGTTTAGGATGTCTTTGTTTTGGCCAAGCTTGAAAGCATTGGGTCTACCACCCATGCTTCGAGATGGAGTATCAGAAGTATTTTTTGCAGTGGAAGCAAAGGCTTGGTGTGCAACAAGAGAACTGTTCAAATTCGACAAAACTTCTTTTTTTGATGCCTTACCAAAAGGTGGTACAATCTTGCAGATTCCATATTTAGTCGCCTCTTCTTCAATCTTCAAGATATAAGCAATAGGATTTTGGAACTCTTCTTCGGTTGGATGATATTCTGGTGCTAAAGGGAGTTCCTTCAGCCATGCTGCTGTTTTTGCACTGCCCATTCTACAGCGCCCTACTTTTCAGAATAAATTCAGAATGGTATGCTCAAAGTGACTGCAGTGAAGATGTGTCCTTTGCAACCCTAAAAGGTTCATCCTATGCTCACGAAGAACTACATACGAGAGACAATTTAACCAAAACCATAAAAGGGAAAAATCGCTATCTGACAAACGATATCGGCTGAAAAGACCAGTGCGCGCCACATAAAATTCGCAGAGTCACGAGCCCCCAACTCTGTCTAGAAAGACTGGGTTATTTCGAAAAAGCTCAAGAAGGTCCACGCCCAAAACTCAAGTGAATCAACTTCAGAGCACGCAATCCTATTTCTGTTGATTATGTCACATGAAAGCTGATAAGCGCAAAGACATTTGCTAAAAGACAGAAACGAAAAGGACTCAGGGTAGATCCTGATACCAATCAGCAGGTTTTCATGGCCCTGTACATTATCCCAGCAATATTTCACCTTCACAACAGCCCCTAAGATCAACATTGCAAACAGACGTCCATATTTGGCAAAAACCCGTGCGGCAGCTGCGTAGCCCTCCTCATCACAGCAATCTTTCACCTTTGCCTGCAACTGTCTACCAAAAAAATTGGAAGCAGACGCAGAAGTGATGAAGCGGCGTGAATAGGAAAAGCAAGCAGAAGTGGGTCGTGTCCCAGGGCAACAAAGCAGCGAAATTGATACTCGCATTCACGGCATCAATCAGAAAACCGAAAATCCTTCCCTTCCCTCTCTCCTGCTGCTCCAAACAGCGATTTGAATGTGCGTGCCAACAAACAATGGTGTGGGCAGGAGGACCCACATTCTCATCAAAATCCTGCAGCCGGGACGTCGTCGTTTGCATTGCCGTTGAGATATCCTAAAGGAGGAGAATTATTCCTCTTCTGCTGCCTTGCTTGCCGCAGTCATGTGGCCGCCATCTCGCAGGGTGCGGCCAGGACCCTGCTGGATCTATATGCCTGCACCTGCCGTCGAGTCACCGCACGGTATCTTAAATTGTCGGGACTCGGTTCACATGTTTAGCTAGAAGCTGCCCAGGGAGTTTTGAGGCCCTCCCAAGGCTTTTACGATCATTTCTTTAAGCTTTGTAACAATAACTTTCGACTTGCTAGACGCTATTCGCTATTGTGAACATTTGATATTTGCCAATGCATTGTCCTTTTTTGGTGACTTTAAGCATTAAAATAAATAAATAAAAATTATTTTTGATTCACTTTATTAAATTTATATCATGATTTTTCCTTTTTCTTTGCCTATTACACCACAACTCAAATCCATGTTTGAGAAAGTTGGCAAAGCATGAGAATGCTTCTTGGTTTCCAAGGGGAGGTTCGAACTTGGGACCAAAGAAACTCCGGATGCCAAGCTAACCAGCAAAGGCAACCCCGTTGGGTTAAAGCATGAGAATGGAATATTGTCACTTTTACTTGTAATCACCCAATGAGGTTGGCTCCGTTGGTTTGCTTCGCATCCAAAGTTCCTTTGATCCCCAGTTCAGGCCTCCCCTTGTAAAACTAGAAGCATTCTATTTCATAAAAATTTGGAAGGATGTATACTTTTGTGGGAAACTTTTTAGGTTTACTTTTTTATAGATTTTACAAACTTAGGTTTCAGAATATGTAGAATTTTAGGCTCATCATAATAGTTTAATAAACTTTGAAAATTTTTGAAATTGTAAAATCACATGTCATGAGATCCTAACTTTGATGCACGATAACACTTAAATATATCCAATGCAAAACTATTCATATTCATAAATAAAGATGAGCCCCGAGCAAATGGGTGATATCCACAGTATTTTTGTTTTTCTAAATATGAAATAGTTGATACCAAGAGTCTTTCTAAAATGTTCCATCATATGACCGATTGATATTTAGTTGATTAGAGTAGTTGAATTTATCTATCAAGTTTGCAATCATACCAACAATTCGATATTAACGACAAAATTTACTATTGGGAGGATATTAATCGGCAAGAGTTTCGAATTGGAAGATTTTGAAGGCAGCATTTTTTGAAAATCGACAAGCATTCAAAAAAAAAAAAAAACTTCGAGGTTTTCCAAACACTAACTCAAGTCCAAGGTGGTGCAAGCTACATGTACCAACGCTCAAATCCTAGTCGGTGCATGAGTGACAAGCGACGTTGGCAACTTTGTATTGCTTCTTGGCTTGGGGCTTGTTATGTGATGTAATAAACTACACATATTGTACATAATAGAACTGATTGACCATCTACTCTAGAAGCAACTAGATAGTGTCTACTCATAAAAAGCCAGTTGTAGTTTCAAATGTCCCTTTCATGAGAAGAAAACCTTTTAAAAGCATGGATTGCATTTATATGTTATCAACCCACACAATGTTCCTTGAATGCTTTTGAGTCCTCCCAAAATAAATATTCAGTTGGTTGGAACTTATTTTCCTGTCTCAAAGGTTTGGGAGGTTTGGACACAAACAAGTACATACAAGAGAAAAAAGCACTTCATCTTCAACCTACTTAAAAACTTAAAATTTTTCTCATATGTATCTCCAAAGTTGGCCTATACCTATTACTCAAATTTCAATACTTAGGGTGGTTTGCCTAGCAAGTCCCTTACACAAAATTAAGGTTTGCCCCCCTTTCATATTGATCTTAAGTTGCCACCATGTGAAAAAGGTTATATGCTTTTCCTTTCAAAATTTTCATGGCATAGTGAATTTTTATTTAGATCACACTCATTAACTAACAAAAGGAAGTCATGGTACCTTCATGGAAATCATCACTTCAAGCCTTCTTGATGTTATTGATTTTGGAAATGCATTTTGATTCAACTTATGGAAAGAGTGATACTTTAAGCAAATTTGAAGCAGTAGTATACAAAAAATATCTAAATATGAAGTGGAGAAATGGGCTCATCAATCATACTATGTTGTAACTAGTCCTACTAGTTCATAAGAGCTATACAAACTTGTGATAAGCGATGGTGCAGAGTCGCAATCCTCTTGAGTTGAAACCCTACATGTAGTACTAAATTCTAATTCTAGACAAAATCTAACTTTGCCAATGTTTAGGCCTAACTTCATCACCCTAGTACTTCATCCTAGCTTAGCTGGCCATTTTCGACTAAATAGATATCATAGAGTTCACTTCCGTCTAATGATTAGTTGCACTAGTTCAAAATAGGTATATAGACTTGTGATAAGCAATACTAAAAGTTTCAATCCTTTTGGGTTGGAAACCTAGATGTGGTACTAGTTTCTCTTGTGCATTTCTTTGGCCGAACTTTGGCACCCTTGTACACAAAATTGAGCTAGATAGGTGTCTTGAAGTTCATTTTACTTTTGTCTAGTGGTAGTAATAGATGGCTCTGAAAATCGAGTCTGTTTAGTCTGTTTGGACCTTACCTCATTAATATTCCAAAGTTGTCTATTTTATATGAGTTGTTTGTCACCATCCCAATCGACTGGGCATTTCTATTGAGATTTGGCTGACTAGTATTTTGAATGCTCATACTAGTTTATAATGGGAGTGCATTACAAGTCCTACGCTTCTCCATGGCAAAACGTTGGGCATGGTGTTGATTCTAGGTAAGTGTGTGTAGTCCTAACTGTTAGGAATTAATGTTTATTTTATACCCCTTAATGATAATTTGGCCATGTCTACATGCTATTATAGGGCCATTACTATTTATAGTAAATTCAGTTTTTTATTGCTTATGCATGTAGGCGGGCGCACTACCACTAGATTAGTATCTGTTTTACTGCTTAGAAATTCACCTTGGGACTTTACTCGATATAGGTAGTAATTTTAGCAATTAGCTTTTGTTCTTTTGCTATGGGGTTTGGCATTTTGCGAGTAAATCATCTGCGAGTTTTGCGAGTTTAGTGTTTTTAATTATGTCAAATTGATAACACATGGCATGCTAAATTGTTTTTAGGTTTTTAAAATTTATTCTACTTCGCTTTTGGGGGTGAAATCTATTTGCATACTGCATTATCATGTTGGTTATTTTCTTACTAGTTAAAAGATATGTTTGCAAATCATGTCGTCTACAAATTGTACATAGTATGCTATATTATTGAGAACGAAGAAAACTTAATCACTTTAATTTTACATTTATCAAGCTAAAACATTTTTGTCTACTGCCAAGGATTGATGTACGACCATACATTAAAAGACAGGATGGTATGTGGCCAAGCCAATGATAGGTATCATAAAATCAACGTTGGTAAAAACAAAAACATTTTTATTGTATGTTCTAGATGGATGCTATAACTTAACTATTAAGCTTATGTTGAGATGATGAACTAATAATATATTTTCATTTTTTTATCAAATTTGATTGAAGCAATCTATTCTACAACAAAAATGGAGCATTTTTTATATTTGGATCATCTCACTCCAAGCAATATTAAGAAAGTTATCTCCCTTAAAGTTTTTTAGGCTAATTTTTTTTTTCTTCTTGGAGCTTGAAAGGGGTAGCACGCCGGCGTGCTACCAATTTAAGCTTACAAATTTTGAACATGGAGTTGACTAATCCTATTAGCACTCACATACACAAGATCTAGATAAGAGCTAAAGAGCTTAGATTATGAAGCGAACAATAGCTCAATACATTGGAATAATCATGTGGTGAGGTGCTAGCCTATACACTTTCTTTAATCTATGTGAAAAGCTAAAAGCATCAAGCTAATAGCAAAAGGGTTTTGACAATTTGCGAGTTTTGCGAGTTTTATTTACAAATGATTTCTAAAATTTCATGGCACATGGTATGCTATCAAATATATAGGCTTTATATACGCGGAGTCTATAATGATGTGTAATGCTAACATTAAGTTTAACATGTTTTGTGCTACAAAAAGTTATTGTTCCTTCCATGTTGCTACTGTCACACTTCTAAACCCAAATTTTTTGTAACTTATGCTCAAAGGCTTTGAACTTGAATACGAATGTTTTTCTTGAAATTATGGATTTAAATATAAAAGTGTTATATGACTTATCTTAGAGTTTAGTGCATAGAGTGTACCTTAGTTGCATCATATTGTGATCCAAACTAGCAGCAATCTGGAATGCGGATCAATCGATCTGAATCACTAGCAATCCAGACTGCAGATCGCTATAATAAGCATAATAATAATGATAATAATAAAAGCTACAAAATAACCCAAGTGCAGCAGAATGGGCTAAATGAAAAGCTAAACTAATACCTACACAAGTCTTAGAAGTGTTGTTGAAAGCCATAGATTGCAAAATGACTACGAATGCCATCGAAGAAAATCACAGTCATACACAAGTCTTAATATTGTTGATGCATGAAGGATCAAAGTGAATCAACTTCATGGTAGCATAAATGTCCGTCAAGGTCATAACTGCACGAATTGCGGTTTGAACCTCGAACCACAGTTTGAACCATTCGGAGCCGGTTCGAACCGGATTTTAAAAATAAAAAAAATAAAAAACCCAAAAAGACAAAAAAAAAAAAAGTTTTGGAAAAAAAAAATTTCGGTTCGAACCGTTTTCCGGGTCGAACCAGCTTGGCCGGTTCGAACCAGTCGAATCGGCCCGATTCGAATGGCTCAAGGTACACGAATGGCCCAAAGATTGTCGAACAAAGCCATCATGATGAATAGTACTGGCAAAGCTACACGAAATAAACATTTCCATACAAGCCATATAAACCAAAAGTGCCAAAAAAAAAAGGCAACATGAGCATTGTCGTACAAACTATGCAAGACCAATGCTCCACCAATAAGAAGACCGTTGCTATGTTGAAAAGTGAGCTTCCACTCTTTGGCATGATTCCACTAGACCATGAAAAGGTATTGTCGACTATAAGTCATAAGTTATAACCATAAGCCCTGCCATTGATGATTGAGAGCCCACAGTCATAGTAGCCAATTTTATAGCAATCTTTTTGTGAGACTTGTTGAAGTGTACGTGGCTCTCATGAAAAGGTGTTAAGGTCCTCAAGAAATAACCTTCAGCCTAGCCATGTGTTGATTGAGAACTAAACGCCATAGCCCACCCAAGTTTGATTCCCTACCCACACATGGGCAGATAGCCAAGCCAAAAGCCTACTTAAGATGAGAAAAAAAAAATCAAATCCTAAACCAATTCCTCAATTAGGATAGCAACTAGCAAAATCACATTGACAAAACACTTTATTTCTTTCGCATCTACAAGAATTGATTTTATATCAATAAGATCCCACTTAACTGCCCAAAGCTGGATGGCATTAAACCTATACTAGTTGGCAACCTACATAGCTTTATTGCTCTAAATTTACTCTTTAATGTGAAGCCCATATAGCCCACAAACTTGGAAAAAAAAAACTGATCCGCAAAACTCTAACAGAAAATCCAGATTGCGATCCAAGGTCTCAAGTATGGTGTGTACAATGGTTTTACTTTTCTAGTATGACTTAGGGTTTCAAATTAGAAGTACAACTCATTAGATCTCAAACGGTCAATGGCCACCCAATTTGCCTACCACTTTGTGGCATTGCAGTCTCTTCAACTTGTGTAGTGTAAATTGTGCCAAATGTTTGCTAGCCCCAAATACCAACAAAGGGAGCAGACTTGTGAGGCTTTTGATCAATAATTTCAAACCAACAATTTTTAGGAGGGCTTTTGGCAATAAGCAAAATGAAGGTGTTTCACAATTCGTGGATCGAGAGGATTGCACATTTGGATTGATCTGTAAGTTTATGCATCACATAAGGCATGCTTTGCAAAGCCACTTCTAGCGCTATGTAAGACTGCATTTACATTGTTAATGCATGTTATAGCTTGTACATACATTAACAACGTGCTTTACATTTGATTATTTCAAAACTTGATGCTAAGCTTTTGTTGCATCTACAGGACATCACAATTGCAAGTCAAGTGACTAACGACGTGGAATTTCTGAATAAGCCCATTGATGACAATACATGTTTGTTTCAAGCTCTACAAGGATTTCATCTCAAAGCTAAAATGAGCAAACACAAATGAATGTGAGTATCTAGAGGTGGAGACTTGTCATAGTCTTCAATATTTGTTGAAGAAGATATGAAGAGAAATGGAAATACTTCTAAGCCTTGTCGGTGGCAAGTAAGAAAGATTTACAATGATGAGATAAGAGGACATGTAATCACACTTGGATTGTTGGTGACTCATGTTCTCTAACAAATGGAAGAGCAACATGTGTCAAGCTTGATTCAAAAAATTCATATAATATGATGCTAGGGACTATGTGCATAAAAATCATATTAATAAGTAAAGCATAACTAACAAGTAAATTAAGGCGAAGGAATGTATTCATTTAGAAGCAAAAATTGTTAAAAGACAACGATCCATGTCAAATTGAAAATCTCATCATTTTTCCAACAAGGAACAATGATAGCCAATTGAGTCTTTGTTCCCTTCGAGAAAAATAATAAAAAGTTCTTTGAGGAAGACAACTAACTTCTTGGAAACAAATGAGAATGCAAAGGGAAGATGTTGTTCGATGGTACTTTACTGTTTCTGGTAGAGAGAGTAAACTTTTGAGAGTACTTTTCTTTCATTGCAATGTTTGCTAGGTTCAAGCCTTCTTTCCTTGAGTACACATATTATTTAAGAAAAGCTCTATTTGAATCAAGTACATATCGATAATATAGTAAAGAACAAGGTGTGCAGAAGAATTAAAACTAGGCAGCAATTGACACATGGCCAGTGGATGACTGCAAAGATACAAAAAAGTCTTATCGCAGAGCCTTATTGTACAAAATTTACATATGCTTTCAAGAAGAAAAATAAAATATGGACAGACTAGCACTGATAGCACTGACAAGTTGAACCAGATCAAGGCTTTTCAAAGTTTTTCAAAGGGGAAACCCTGAACATTGGCTTACTTTCGATGCAATTTTACACGCGTGAAATTTAAAAAACCTAGGATTACTGGCCCAATGATTTACAATGTATAATGGTTCTAGTAACGTCTTCAGAGACGAATGAAATAGAAGTATGGAGCTTTGTATAAACACTATCAACCGCCATCGCCTCTGTCTGAACCTGGTGTGATCCCGTGGACAATCTAGATTTCAGAAATGCTTTTAACAAATCTATGGAATGAAATTATTCATCTTCGTAGTTTTCTTGTCCATTTCAATAAATCGAATCTGGCTCCAGAATACAACCCATAGAGAGGCTAACTTAGAAGACATTTTGTGTCTTGAATTTCAAGCCTTACATTCCCTCCGTTTGAAAAAGATTTTAAATTGTCCCACTTTCTAAAAACTAGCAGTAGGAACGGCAGATTATCTACGTGCACACTGTCAACTCGACAGTAGCAAACCTCCATGATGAAATCGGGATCATTTTCAGGGAACAAGGATTTAGAAACCATGACACTTGAGCTCTACTCATGTTGGCAGGCACGCACGCAACAGAAAAGGGTAAATCTATGCAAAATAAAGCTGTAATTTACAAGAAGTAACAAGAATCGATTAAGTTAATATGTAAAACCTTTCAGTGTGATCGAATTCACTACACATGAGAGTTCTAGAAACTGATAGCTGTAGTTGTAACGTGCCCTACCTTTTCATCCTCTTTATATATTCTAATAAGAACAGAATATCAAGAGATGTATGGAATGAAAGTGCTCGCTGTTTATCCTCAAGTCCAGCAGACAGTGAAATTTCAACAGCATGCACGAGGAACAGAGGTGCATAATATTCTATTGCAGTAACTATGCTCTACTCACCTCCAAATCCAAAGACGACAGCAAGCAGGCTAAATCCACCATGAAAAATCTTTTCTTCAATCTCCAGTCGCATCGGAGGAATGCAAACACTCCTGCTGCAAAGAAACCAACCACTCTGGAATGCTTAGCTCTGCCATTCCCGATCAGCAGACTCGACAGCCTTTTCCCTTCACTTGCGACTCCATTCTTCCACTGGAATCTGCAAACCCTGGGTGAAGGGATGCCATGGCTGCAGGATCCACTTGAAGAGATTGAATGCAATTCTTGAAAACGCATCCACTGATGCTTGCTTGCAGCAGCAATCCGAGGCAGCATGGATCGTGCATCTACTGCTGGATTGTTGTTGACGATGCATGCAAGTAAGAAGGCGAGGAGCGACGGTGCTGCTGGGATGGCGATGGCGATACATAAAAGCTCTGAAAATTCAAACCGGTGTTTTAACCTTCTTCTTCTTCTTGACTTTACGAGCAACCCTGGGGGGCGGGTTCACATTATGTAAAATTTCGCCCTTGCATTTGCATGAGGGTTAGGATATTACTCACCTAGTGGTAGCTAAGGCTAGTTAATGCTAGTCATAGGACTCACCCTGATCCAATGACATAAAATACATGTTAGAATGAAGAAATAATCATATCACTTTTTTGTTGCACCATTGGATGATTGTGTGGCATGCTCGAGGGTCATAGGCTTCAATGTTATTCAACGAAGTACAAGACACCATTGAAATGACGAGATAATCATGCCACGTTTTCGTTTTGCAACGTGTTAAGCAACTAATGGTTGGTTATGTACAACATATATACAACCTAGCAACGCTATTTGGGCAATGCCATGTGAGGGACAAACCCCTAAGATGTCACTTCGCAGCGGTTAGGAATCCAGTCTGCGCCTAGCTGATCGCAGTCATCAACTCTACCATACACCCAGCTGAGATTGACCTTATGCCACATTTGAATCTTGTTGTATCATTGGATATGTGTTGGATCATTGAGTGTGTGGCATGCCTGAGTGTGAAGTCATAAGACTCACCCATCCAACAACGTAGAAGACGCTAGGATTGTTGGTTTGCTCCTTTTGTAACCAAAGATCAGGGACATGGATTGGATCTTGAATGACCTAAAATCCTTCACATGGTATCAGAGATCTTGTGTTTCAGGTTATGAAAGGATCAACCACATTTATCAAGGATTTGGAGGAGTTACTAGTGCTAGAGCATGCTAGATTGATTTCTACTCAAAAATCAACATTTTTGCATATGTAGAATTGATCTTTTGTAGGTCAAAACTCAATATAGGTTTATATACTTGATCAATTCCGATTTCACACTTGGTTTACTAAAATTAGCCGATTTTTGGTGCATTAGGAAGGTCTAGAATTTGAGATATTCAATTTTTTGTGATTTTGTCAAAACATGTTGGAAGGCAATGATAGACTTACCTCAATCAACTATTCTACTTGGAAGGTGAGGATGGAGTCTTTATTGGAGATGAATGAGTTGATGGAGATTGTTGCAGGTGTGGAGGAGAGGCCTCAAGGCCTCAAGCACCTCAAGATCAAGTGAGGTATGACAAGAGAGCAAAGAAAGCTCTACACATGATTAAGATGAATGTTACCAATGAACTTCTCAAGGAAGTTGGCAAGTGCACATCATCTTTGGAGGCTTGGGAAGGAAGCTTTATGAGTCCAAGTCTACATCAAGAGTGCTTACTCTTAGGAGGCAAATCTTTCAAAGTTTGCAAAAGAAGGAAGAGAGTACTCATGCTTTTGTTTTGAGGGTTAAAGCATTCAATGATGAGTTAGCATGTATTGATGAAAACAATAAGGAGCTAGAACTTGTTCAAGTTATACTTAATGGCTTGTTGGATGATCATGCTAATCTTGGTTTTGCTATTCAAAAGACTTTGCCAAGTATTGTGGATTTGCAATAGATCTTGGTGAATGAGGAGTATAGGCTTCAATCAAGAGGGGGTGGATCTATATCAACATCTCAATATGAAGAGGAGGCTATGTTCATCAAATTCAAGTTCAAGGGCAAAGGCAAAGGCAAGTGGTCAAAAGGACAAGATCAAGGTGAGACTTCCTCTTTTGGCAAAAAGAAAGATAAGTCTAAGTTGAAATGCTTTTATTGTGGAATCAAAGGGCATTTTGCTAATGAATGTTTGAAGAAGCAAAGAGATGAAGGTAGCAAGCAAATCAACTTTACTACTAATGATGAGGATCTAGGTGGTGGTGATTCTCTTTTGATGTGTTCTTCAAGTCCAATATCAAGTGAAGGTGACAAAGATTCATGGTGGATTGATAGTGAAGCTAGTTCACACATGACTAGTCACAAAGAGTTCTTTACTTCGTTGGTCACTTATGATGGAGCCAAGAAAGAAATTCACATGGCCAATGGGGGTGAGTGTGTGATTGAAGGTATTCGTTCAATTCTTATTTGTCTCTCTACTAATCGGAAAGCAAGACTTGATGGTGTTCTTTACATCCCTTCACTTTCAAAGAATTTGTTAAGCGTTGGTCAAATGATAGAGAAAGGATACATGGTAAAGTTTGGTGGTGATGCTTGTTTCATTACAAAGGAAAAAATCTCGGTTGCTAGGGGCAATAGACAAGGTAGACTTTTCAAGCTTGATGCTTTTGTTATGGCTAACAAAAAGGATGGAATGTAAAAGGAGATTGGTCTCAACTTTCCAAAGTTCCCTTTTAGCATCAATAAGATTGGTGGATCTTATGCAAAGTCTAACAAGCTTCCTTATGCAAGATCTAGGTCAAGATCTAATATGCTTCTTGAAGATGTTCATCTTTGTGCTAACTTGGCTAGTCTTGAGGATAATGATGGTGTTTCAATGGTTCTTCATGGCAAGTTCAAGCATGCAAAAAGGTAAGGAAAGAGCTAACTTCATCAATGGAGGTGGTGAAGGTTCTTCCTTGGAAAAGATTGTTGCTAATGATTTCTTTGATCATATGGAAAAAGATGTTGCTAGGTGAATTCATGAAGGAGATGGTTCTTCTACATTCTTTTGTGATGAGTCCAAGAAAGTCATTTTTGCAGCAAGTGGATCACATGTCTTCATAAAGAGAGTAGATCAAATGGTTCTATCAAGAGACTTGATGAGGGAGATAGTCACAAGTCAAGAAGAAGAGAAGTATGTGAAGAGTTCAAAGTAGCATGTACTTTGAATGATGTCATTGTAAATGCTAGTGAGGAAGAATCATTATCATATGAGTCATTACATAAAACATTGAATAGAAGTTCTTGTTTGAAAAGAGAGAGTACTTCAATCATCCTTAAGTTGAAGGTACTAATCATTTTTTTCATGGCTTCTAATGTTTTTGAGGTTTCTACTTCTTATTATGCAATCATTAAGAGGGAGTCTTATGAAGGAAAGAGCAATGGAAGATTGGTTCTTGGGAAGATCTAAGGCATGGATCTCACATCTCTTCATCAACTCAAAGGACTCTATGATTGTGAATTGATCACTCATGATCAAGATGGCAAAAGGTTGGTTGGAGAAGACTACATATGGAGCAAATCGAGAGGCAATTTCTTCAAGGCAAGGGAGATCTCATTGGTGAGCTTATTGAGGTTTGTTATGGATTTAAGAAGGCTGGATTTATTAGGTTTTATACTCATCTTCACCTACTCTACTTCATGTTGGATGAAAAGTTTGAAGTCTATCTTTTGATTTATAATGGTGCCACCAATGACATTGTTTTCACTACCCTTTGTGAAAATTCGAGATCAAGCATTGATGAGATCTTGTTGGATCTAGATCACATGTTTTAGAGGTTGTATTTCCAGAGGTTAAGGTCTGAAGATATTCATATCTTTGATATATTTAATGATCAAGAGAAAGGTAAGCAAGTGGAAGCGACTCACTTTGCTTTACTCACATGTTTTGGAGAATCTTTTTGTGTAGATGATGCTATGCAAGTGGATATTGGTTCTCATGGTTTTCATGTTGTAAAAGCAAATAATGGATCTCGAAAACAAAGTTTGTTCAATGACTTTGATGGTCAAGAGGAAGATCAAGAGGTTGGTCTCAAAGGGCTTCAACAACACAAAAGGGAAGATGGCAATTTGGAGCTAGTCAAGAGAATCAAATGAAGGTTATTTGGCAAAGATGTTATGGCTCTGTTTTTGCCGGAGTCTTTAAACTCAAGTAAGGTCAAAGAAGCAGCAAGGAAGTGTTTTTCAAGTTTACTTTACTTGTTCAATCTCATGTTTGAGTTATTTCATGTGAATGTGTGCAAATTGTCAAGATATGGACAAACTAGGTACATTGTCTTGCAATATCTTATTGTTGGAGTTGTACCTAGCATTATTGGCTGGTTTTGCTGATGGAAATGAAGCTATTGGAGGTTCATTATGTCACTCATCCATGCCTAAGTTTGCAAGTGTTGAGCTACTTGGTGCCAATACTTGGAGATTGTCAATTTTTGGTGAATTCATGGTCATTTTCTTGTGTCAAATAGACCTTGAAGATGGACTAGTGCTACCACTTAGTTATATGAAGTCATGTTGTGCTGGATTTGCATCATGATGTACTCACCCACTCATGGATTTCCAAGGTTTGATGGTTTCTTGTGGCAAGATGGCGATGGAGGCTCATTCGTGGAGTTTTATGGTGGAGACATATCAAGAAAGGACACAGTTGGAGGAGACAAGCAAGCAAATGGTCATCACTCACATTTATTGTTTGGTTGCTGTAATTTTCCAGAGAATTCAAAGTTTGAAACATGGAGGAATTATTTCATTCACATTCTATTTGGTTCTTCATGTTCTAGTTATATCTTGATGTGTAAAATTGATATAAGAAATAGTGAAGCATCCAATTTGGACTCTATTCTCTATACCAATTATGAAAGATACTTTAGAACATTAGATAAGAGATTTATACTTAGGATGGAGATCATTCTAAAGTTCGATCAAAGTAGTATGGTTAAAACTATGCCAAAAAAACTAGTTGAAGATGATAAATTTTACAGTTTTTAGGACAATAATTATTGTACTTTACAATCATAGAGAGTTATTGGTTGCTTAATCAATGGATCTATCAAGTTCTACATATTAGATCTTGATCTAGATTCACTACACTTGGATTTAAGCAAGAGCAATGGATCAAGACATCATTAATTAGTGAGAGCGGCCTCACACGTGTGGAGTATTGTCCACAGTACAGCCTGCACCTGAAACAACAAGTACAATCATCCTAGATAGCAATCATTCATAGAAATCACAAGACAAATGACTAGAATCTCACAAAAGTGTCGAATGCAAAAGTCTCATCAATCTTCTTAGCAAAATGATGATCCTTTTATGGATCAAGTACATCCACGAGTCTGGTACAGTCCAACAGGTCTTCACACATGTGAAGAGTGCCACATCACTCAGATCTATCCATTTGATTCATCCTTGATCCTTATCCAATAGTTGACCTTCTAGAATATGGCTAAAATCCAAAAAGCTAGTCTCCTAGAATATATGAATACTCCCTACAAAATAGGATCTAAGGAAAATGGTCAACCCTTATCTTCTAGTACTCTATACACACGTGTGAACATCCACTTGCCATGTGGGAGCATTTACTCATGCACATGCAAGGAAAAGCTAATTTCTAGGTGACTAGTCAACTTGACTAAAAAACTGGTCATATCATGTTCACACTAACTAGATTGATACAAAATCAATTTAGATATATACAAACATGAAAAGTACATCCTTTCACACGTGGGAACAGGCTCCACACGTGTGAAATCAGATCATCACATTATTCTAATGTTTGATTAATATTTACACTAACCAATGTCAAGTGAGAAGTGACAATTTTCAACACTCCTCCTCACTTCTAACTTGGAAATCTATTGTACATCTATCTACAATTCCAAGTGCATATCTTAACTTAAAAAATGGATCTTTGGACAATGGCTTGGTTAATATATCAGCTATGCATTCAGATGATGGTACATGATGTAGTTGCACCTCCTTGGATTGTATCTTCTCCCTCACAAAGTGGTGAGCTATCTCGATATGTTTTGTTCTAGCATGGAAGATAGGATTTGAAGCAATTTGTTGAGAAGCTTGATTGTCACAAAATATGTAAGGGATATCATGAATATTTCTTCACTTCTTGGAATGTCAGATAGGATAAACAATCCTAATTTTGAGCTTGTAATTTTATTATATATTTTGTCTTGTTCATCACTAAGAAATGAATTCTACATGTTTTCAAATTTAAATTCTAAGCCTAAGTCATCATTGGTATCTTGTGACAAGGATATAATTTGTGTATTTTCATCTGTAAAATTCGATAATGTTAATGTTTCGTTGATAAACAATTTTTTTTGTAAAATGATATTCGATATGTTTTGTCGTTGTCTTATTTTAAGAAGTTGTCCATTACTACTTTTTGAGTTCCCTAAAGATAAAAAGAATAAAGTCCTTTCAGAGCAATTAAAGAGACATATTCTGAAAGCGAAAGCAAAAAAGAGAGATAGAGAGAGACTGGCATGTGGTGAGACCATTGCGGAGGATGATGCGATGGAGACTTATTTTTCCAAAAGTGTCAATGATTAATCATGCTTCTACATTGTTGAGGAGGGTGATTGTAGAAAAAAATTTAAATTTTTAAAGAAAAGGTCCTATACACTTTGCATTATCAATATTCCATATAAGATATTTCAAATGAAAGAATCATTGAATGATGATGCTCCTTTTCAATTCACTGAAATCCATAATTTTCTACAAGACTTTCTTGAATTCACAATGTCTCATATTTAGAGAGTTGTTATTTTTCATTCTAGTTGGCAATCAGCTTCATTTCAAAAAGCTCTATTGACTTTTTATAATGTAGGAATAGAGAATGTTGTGTGGTAATTTTTGAACTTCAAGATTTTTAAATTCATATTTTAATTTCAAGATTTTATTTTGAATTTAATAATAAACAATCATTTCAAATTTTATGTTATTTATTTATCTATTTAAGTAATTTTTATAATTGTTCTGTGTCAAGTACAAGCCCAATGTCAAAAACTTGGGTGGTGTACGATTTGCAACAAAATAGAATACATAATCATTGTTTGTTATTCGTTGGACAACAAATGCTTAGTTGCATTATAATATGCATTATAATACCACTTGGTTGACAAGTTTTGAAAACTTGTTCCAATATCCAACAGTCACAAAAAAAAAAAAAAAAACTCAAAAATCATATAATGAATTAGACTTATTTAGCAGTAGCGGCATTACCAATGCATGTGTTGTTCAAAAATACAAACATGTTGTTGTAGTAGATTTAGATTCTAGTTTTATTTAATTTTTAAAAATGAAAAATAAATCTTTGTCAATTTTATCAAATGAGTTGACATAAGTAAGTAAAGATTTATATAATGACGATTAAGTAAATCCCTTGTTGAAGGAACCACAATCTCCTACCAGTGGGAAGGTGGGTGACACAAGGAAGTTTGTTGATGTTTTAATTCAAGATTATAATATTCTAACTATTGGTGTTGGAAGAGGTACTGTTTGTTTTTATTGAGGCTCTTCTAGAGAAAGAGAAAGATGTCAATAAATGATTTCTAAGTGTAATAAGTTCTCTTTTATTATTATAAAAATTGTGTTCATATTTTTTGAGAATTTGTGTCTTGAATTTTTTTAGATTAATTTAATATTTTTAAATTTGTTTGTAATAAAAAAATCTTTTTAATAGTTTGTTACAAACTTAGTTTTGATTATAGTTATTAATATTAGAATAAAATGATATTTTTATTTTTGAGAATGTATGAAATTATCTATTTGATATCAGTAAAAAAATATTTAATGTTATTTGATTTTATAGGATTTTTAATATTTCAATTTTTTGACATATGTAAAACAATATAATAATTTTTGGAGACAATGCTGACAAAGATTTCTATTCAAAAAAATTTAATTTTTTTTACAGATCATATAATCTTAGTTGCTTTGAAGTAATTTAATTTGCAATTATTTTATATTTTTTAATGTTTAAATATTCAATGAATTTACAAAGATATTTGAAATCTAAGTAAACATTCAAAAAATATTAAAATTTGAAAAAATATCGATTTAAATTTTTGCAATAACTTTTGAAATAACATTAAATTTTTCACTCAAAAAGCTTTTAAAATTAAAATTTTATTTTAAATTAACAAAAATAAATTTGTAACTTATTTTAGTGGTTGTATGACTAATTATTTTATTTTAAAAAATAATATTATATAGTATATGTTAATTTGAGATTTTTGATTTTAATCTACTAATTAAATATTTTTAGCATGATTAAAATTTCTAGGAAAATAAGATTTTTAGGATTACAATATATGTTTTTGAAGTATTTTAAATATTGATATTTAAAAAAAATTAAAAAATGGATCTCCATGTAATTACTTTTTTTTTGGTCATCATGTTTCCTATGAAGAGATTCTTGCTTGTTTCTTTCTATTTTTGTATCATTATTTAATCATGAAAGTTCAACCTCTAAGATCCGATTGATCAACAAGTTCAATGGTGACAACTTCCACATGTGAAAATTTAAGATGAGGATGATTCGGATTGAAAATGAACTATGGAAATATGGTAATGCCATGATAGCCAAACTAATAGATCTTGTTGACTACTTGGAAAGTGAAAGATGACAAAGCCTTGAATATCATATCTCTAAATCTTAAAGATTTACAAATAGCCCATGTGGCTAATTATCCTACTGCCAAAAAGCTTGGAACATTCTAACTAGCGTATATGAAACCAAATATGCCATTGCTTATCTCTTTATGAGAAAGAAATTTCTAGCTCTCAAAAGGAGTAGTGAAAGAATTTCAATAAGTGATCATCTCATTAGTTTCAAATAGTTGTTAGATAAGTTAGTTGCCATTGATGCTATAGTAAGATAAAGATGTCATCATGACACATCTATCCAATCTTCTTTCTTCTTATGAGCACTTAGTGTTATTTGTACGTAATACCTTTGAGCTATCACTGCAAAAGGTGATAACAAGCTTGTTGCAAGAAGAAACAAGAAAAAAGAATTTTTCTTTTTCAAAGAGTGAAACATATTATTGAATAAACAATTGCATTGTTTGAGAAGAATAAGAATCCAAGAGTGAAAAAAGACAGATATTGAGCAAGCTCATTCGAACGAGTATCAATGGCACAAACAACAATAGAAACCCAAGACCAAGCTATTTTGTAAATGTTGCAAGACAACTAATCATGACATCAAATATCGGCGGGGTTCAAGCATAATCAAACGAGAAGAAGATGCATCAACATCAAGAGGGTACATTAGAGTCATCTAAGGATTTCTAAGAAGTCCCAAAGTTGTTTATGGTACAAAATCTATTAAATAGATATGCCTAGTGATGCTATTACTTATTGAATCAATTACATCTTCTTATTGCATTCAATATTATATCAGAATGCATGCATGTTTATCTTTAGTTAACGTTATTTGTTTATAATAAGTCTCTTATTGTTTAGTCTATATTGTCGAATGTATCGAACAATCAAGTCGATATGTCAAATGCTTTGGCATTGCACTATTCTATACATCACTCACACTCTGAACTTGTTTGTCTACAGAATCACTTTAGTGCTAATGCTTTCAAAGTACTAAAAGAACGAACGTAACGATTGTCGTGATAGCTTTGTTCGTTTTCTATAGGTGTATTCATACATTGGAAAAAATATTATTCTGCAAAGCCTGATAGTTCGTTGTTATATTTTGATTTCATTACTATTGTATCCTCTTTCCTTCTTCCAGAAATTTAGACACCAAGAAGTCTACCTCCAGATACTATTTGTACCTATCATCTGCACCTGTTTCTTGGAACAATAGAAAACAAAAGTCAATCTTACTATCGTCGACTGAAGCTGAATATGTAGCAACAACACAAGCAACAAAAGAAACTATCTGACTGAGGCGTCTTCTATAGGATCTAAACTTAAGGCACAAAACAATCCAACTACCATGTACTGTGACAATGTCAGTTGCATTCAACTTACTCTCAATCCTAAATTTCATTCTAGGACTAAACATATAGAAATTTGATTTCATTTTGTTTGAGAGAAAGTACACTTAGAATGTGTAGAGCTGATTTATTGTTCAACAAATCTCATGGTAGTCGATATCTTTACAAAAGATCTGCCTAAAGAAAAACATCTTCTATTTAAGAAGATGTTGAATTTAAAGACTATTTAAATGTTTGAAGTCGAATTAAGAGAGAGTGTTAAAAATTTTATTCCATTTCAACCATTCGATCCAATTGCCACTGTATTAGCTACCAACTCTTTCTTTCAGATATCCACGAGAGAGTCCCAGACTTGGTTATTTACACGAGAATCTTCTACAGAGAAGAATCGGCACATTTACACACAAGTTCAAAGACAGAGTTTCTACACTATTGCAAGGTCTACTGAATAAGCAGAGCCATTCAATAGTTCAACTATCAATCAATAGTTCATCACTTCCCAGTCTCACGACTTGAACACTCCGAACTATTGAATACTCTCCAGAAGACGTCTGAACCTGATGGCAAAACTAACGTCTCGAACTATGGTTACTACTATTGGGTCTTCATGCCCATTTTATTTCACAATTAGCCCAAGGCTGATGTATCATAGAGTATCTACATTGTGTACATAAACAAAGTCAGATGCACATAATAAAAGATAAATGTTTTCTTTCCATTTTAGTACAGAATAGCTATTGAATGTCTTTATGTTATTAGATGATCTATTTGATCTGGACTATCGAGCCAGTGACATTCGTACTATTTAGCCTAGCTTTATTGTTCAATTCGAAATTGATCTTCTTTCTTTTACAGCAATCTCATGTATATTCGTGCATTTTAATTATACTCTAAGTTCTTCAAATCATTGTATACTGTGTGAATGGTAATTGTTCTTTCTATATTTGTTGTTTGTGAATCAAATGCTCTTCAATCTCCTTATGTATCGAGTCAAATGAGTTGAATATCAAAATCACGACTGTCCTTGATGCCTCGGAATTCTAAATCTACGGTTGTCTTCGACACCTACTGACTCGTCGATGAATCGATTGGATCTATTGTGACAGAAGATCTAAACACGGTGCTCTAATTCACTAAGTCTTTCTCAAGCGCCTACCGACAAGTCGGTAGTGTCTGGCAACACTTCAGTCTGTCGCCCATTCCGCACCTCATTTTTCAACAATATCATTATCATATTTTATGATGAAGTTCAAAATCAAGAAGGTGGCCTTTATACCACTCCAATTTTCTCAAAATTAACACGTAAATGATCAATGGTGTAGGTTTTTTGGATGGTGAAGGTGTCACAAGGTTTCAAGGGATTGATTTGATATTGGGTTTCAATTGGGTGACTTGTTTTTTCAAACCTATTACCTTGGGCTCTATAACATTGGTCTTTCTTTTTGAAACCTTGAAAGTTGCCTTCACAAGTTCAACATTATCTCAATTGTGTTTTTCAGAGGTTCAAGGCATGGCTTGCTCATACACTATCTGTTGCTAAAGCTACATATTGGATTGGCACAACAAGTCCCTTTCATTAGATGATGTGGTGAGTTGAGAGTCGCATGTACTGGCATCGTTGTGCAACTTGGAAATTTGTTCAGCTATCTAAGCATCATTTGCTCTCTCAACTTCAAGTTGGGATTGCTGCAATTCAAATTGATGGGTCATCCATTCATTGAATGTTTTGGATTGTGTGCATATTAATTGGATATTGATAGTGAGTTGTTGTTAGATCACATGCCTATAATTGTACAGTATGTAATGCAAGCTATGTTTTAGTCTTTGCATTGAATTTACTGCATCAAGTAGCTTCATCTAAGTATGGTGGTGAAGTGAGTGTAGATGCAAGGATGTTCATGGTGGAGAATGGATGCACACATGGAACAAAGTGAATGTGAAATGTCACGTGCGACGCGGCGTATGTTGGTGATTGTGCAATGGGGTGGAAACTTAGGCACAACAATGGATGGTAGACGATCTTCAAAGTGCCTAGTCTCTATTACACATCAATTGATGGTCTCAATGTTTGAGGGAATATATTGAGAGCTATACTTATCGATCTATACCAACGACATTAATAGCTTTCATGAATGTTATTTGGCTAAGGTTAATCAAATTTCTCTTCTAATGCTGGTTAGCACTCAACAAGCCACATTCATGGCTGATATACATGTAAGGCTTGCAATGCTCTCTTAAGTAACAAATTATTTTTTGATTGGCACACTCAATGACTACCGATAGGAGCATAATTAGTGGCACCATCGATTAATATAAGAACTTCAATTATATAAAAAAATGACATTGAAAGTACACGTATGATACGCGGACTCGAATACTCGGATTCCACTATTGGAATTTTTGATGTTTTCAAATTTTCTTGCCAAAATTGACTATTTATGATTTTGTATCTTTTGTGTCATCACGGTGAAAATATAATTATATACAAGGGAAATCTATGTATTGATGTGCAGTTTTATCTACCAATGCCATTGCTTCACTATATGTGGGTTTCAGGCTTTTTAATGATGTACTTGCTATATTCGGCAGCCATAGTGCTTATAATAGAGCATGCCTCTCCATGGTCACTTGTGTAGAGAGGAGTCTGGAAATAGTTGTTTTGGATTGTGTAGCTTCATATTCTTTGACAAATGAGAAGTCTAAAATCATGTTATGTTTGATCTAGACTTTTTGAGGCTTAAAACATTGAAGAAATTTCTTAGGGTGCCATCTCTCATAAAAGTAATAAGTTGTTGAAGTAATGGGTTGATTGGTCCTTAGCTCTTGCATGCCTCAATCACAGATCCTGGACCGGGCTGCAGTTCCAGGATGCGTTTGATGCGAAACCAGCTCCATTTAGAAGATTTTGCCACTCATCTTCTCTCCTCTCTTTGCCCCCATTTGAATGCGCAATCATCACCATATCGGCAATCAGCCCTGTGAGTCTAGCCTTATCGTTGGAAATTGGATTAAGCACAATGTCTGCAACAATAAGCTTTCCATCATCTGGAATGACCTTATACAATTAAGTAGTACTTTCATACAGTGGTCATCATCCCAGTCATGCATGACCTTCTGCAGGACAACCATCCCAGGATCAAAACAGAAACAACAGAAGGCTAAAAATGCTTGGCAACATCACCAATAATGGGGACTGGGCTAGATTAACGCGAGAAGCCAGGCATATGATACACTGAAGTTCATTATGCATCTCACCTTCAGTAGAATTGCATCTGCAGACGGAATAATCTCAAACATGCTCCCACCAATGTGCTCTACACCTGCAATAAATATAATAACAATGAGATCATATCAGTTCAAAATTGAGCACTAATCAAGTACGACGTCGAATCAGCAAAGATTCTCAGAAAGACAGAATACCCAAAAACTGCAACGCCGTCCGGCAAAATATATTAGACTAATAAGCAAGTTGAAAGTACTAGTTTGCTCCACACATAGTACAAAAAGAGGAAAGTCGGAAAACTGATCAATAACTGAAAGTGATTACGTCAAGGCAGAGAAAATCATAAAAGATGGTGCATCTTTCCATTTTTTTCGTTCTGAAACAACTATCCAAAAGCAAGAAAACATCAAATCATTCAACAAGCTGTTTCAGATCTTTTCAGAAGATGAAAGATGATAAAGACTACGAGAACTAGGACTGAAAAAACGCAGGATAAATTAAGATTTTATGAACCATGCTAGAGGCATGAATTTCAAAACAAATTGTACCATACTACACTTCATTTATCGGGAATAACCGGAGCAATGGCAATGACATGCGGCAAGTCATAAATTATTCCGTGAATATGCGGGTAGACAGCTACAATCTGCGAAATGGTCTCACCTAACCCTCCCCCGACATTGACCAAACTTTTCAGAGATTGAAATCCATCATACTGTTGCACTATTCGATGCATGGAGATTCTGCTTGCCGCAACCATGCCATTATTAAACACTAGATTGAGCGCTGGATTTTCATTTTCTACTTCCCAAATGTCCTTACCATGGGCCTTGGTGAATGCTTGGCCTCCTCCTGATACAACCTCATGCAAGTGATGCCAGGGGGCTTGACATACTTGGTCTGTTTGCAGCAACACCATGGGGGCAAAACAGATGGGGCTATCCTTGAGTAGCAATTTGGAAACTGGTGTCAATCGAAACCTCTTTTCCTTTTCCCCGGAGGCTGCCTCCACCAAAACTTCATCAAAAACTTTGATGGCGACTAGGAATCGAAGAATCTGGTACAAATAATCAGACTGCACTGTATGGCTTGGAAGCTGATCAACGATTTGTTGCAAAGAGAGGCTGCCATCGGGACCAGCTGCAGTTGCAATAATATCAGGAATTCGTAGAAGAATGGCAGCTTTGAGAACAAAAGGCTTGACGAAGTCCACCGTCAAGACCCTGAGACGAGCCTGAGCTTCAAGGAGATGGGCGTGGGCGTGAGCGACCTGGAGACCAACACAATCTGATCCACGATCATGGTGCGCATCAAAGTTAAATGCTTTGTGGCGTTAAATGCTTTGTGGCGTAGTATATATGTGCACAAAATTCTTTTAGTATATATAGATGAGGAAACCTCGTCTCTTCAGACTTCTACTCCTTCACGCATTCACATGAGGGGAAGGCCCTGCATGAGGGCCTTCCTTGCTGGGAGGGCCCTTGTCCGAGGGCGGGAGCCCGAGGGCAGGCCCCGAGCAACAAGGAAGGCCCGAGGGCTTTGGGCCTTCCCCTACATACTGCCATTGTGCGAAGGCTTCTTTTTTTTCGTACGGTACGGCTGTACGCGTGGACCAATTTTTTTTTTTTTTGGATTTTTGGCCGTTTTTTTTTTCGCAACTTTTTTTACATTTGTGGTGGGATTGCACCTCTTGAATGGTATTTGTATCAAGTTTAATGTTATATGGGCTGTAAACTCTATTGTAGGACACGTTTCAGATGGAAGAAAGTTTTTTGCTCGAACCCGAGAGGCGTTCCCTGTGAACTGCTTTCGACAAAAAGGGCAATGCCACTTTTTATCGAGCATCGCACACACACACAGAAGCATGCAAATCCAATCTCTCTCTCCCACCCTAAACCCTAAACCCAAGCACCCTTAAACCTAAATCCTAAACTCACACTCACACTACAATCTCTTAGAGTGGTGGAGGATTCAAGAGTCTCTTTCGGAACTGTCATTTTTGGCAAGGCTTAAAAAACCAAATGCTTTCAGTATTGTGCTACTCATGCTCTAGAGAAAAATTAGTGATATAGGGCTTTTTCTTCTTTTTCTAATGGCTTTCAGAGTGGTTCCCGTAGAGTGCACCTTGCTCATGAAAAATTCACAAATACAAATTACATAATTATCAAAATTAGCAAAGAAAAAAGTTGTAACGTAATTGTTGAAATAAGTAAAACAAACTATAATTGGTGTATATATTTTTTTTGTTCTATCACTTGGATTTACTTTAACTGATTTTGATCCATCATTGTACTACAACTTCTATGATGGTGATTTGACAATTCTTGTACTTTACATAGATGACTTGACATTTTGTGGAAATGATGTCAATCTCATTGAGGAAGCTAAATTGGCATTGTGTAAGAAATTTGAGATGCAAGATCTTGGCTCCATAAGTAGGTACTTGCAAGTGTAGTTCTATTTGTTGATCCAACTATGTAAAAGCTCAACGCAAATATGTGCAAGAAAGTAGAAATTCCAACGGAACATCATGTCAAAGATCCAAATGGAGGTGCTGAAAGACCCTTCAAGGACATCACACTCTATATGAGTCTCATAGGCTCCTTAATATGGCTCAAAGTTTTCTACCCTAGATTCAAGCTATAGGTTCAATAGATTGAAACAATTCAAGCAATCAACTTTGATTCATAAATTGGAAGTTACCCAAAAAAACTACTTAAAAACATTTTTGGTACAATAAATTTTGACATCTTATATAGAGGAGATCGCATTGGTTTGATTGTAGAGGAGATCACATTGGTTTGATTGGTTCTTTAGATTTGGATTTTGCTGGAGACAAGATGGATAGAAAATCCATTAGTGCACATGCTATATTTCTTGGAGAAGGAGTCATTTCATGGCTTACATAGTTAGGTAATAACTTATAGGTGATTGCAATCTATTCACACGTGTATGTGGTGCTCAGGTTTGAGCCCCAAACTAGACATCCTAATTTGTAGGCGAAACCACCCAGCCAAGTAGAAGCAACCAATTAATCTCTAGAAGCTTCACCCCCAAGCCAAGGATTAGGAAGCATGAGAGTAGAGAGAGGTCCTGACAAACTATGATGGAGTAGAGCGAGTCTTTCCTCCTTATATAGGCCTAAGACCCTCTTGTGCATATATTAACGCAAGGTCCCAACACCCCTATAGATATATTCATTCTACACATACATTGACTGTCCTAAACTTGATCTACTGGAGTACTAGATATTTAAGACTAGGAGTATACTCAGTCCTATATTCTGGTCATGGACATAATAGTCTTCCCCCTTGAACTGCTTCTGTCCTCAGAAGCGGAACCTAGGAAAAAACTTCTTGATGCTATCAACTCTCTCCCACGAATCATTATCATCAATTTGACCTTTCCATTGAATTAAGCACTCAAAGATAGAATGATTTCTCAATTGTTTATCTCTGGTTATGAGCACTTTCTCATGTTCCAAAGGTATACTAAGCGATAAATCTTCCATATGAGATAGATCATCATCAGATCCAAATGCATCACTTTCATGTAAACTTAATTTCAATCAGCTCACATGAAAAACTGGGTGTGCACTAGATTTTCCTTGAAGATCTAGTTCATAAGCTAAAGAACCAAATTTTTGTACAATCCTGAATGGTCCACAATATCGGGTAGACAGTTTATAATGCTTTCCAATACGTAATCTCTTAGAATCTTTTGGAATCCTAAGATATACCCAATCATCAACTTTAAAATCTCTGGGAGATCTCTTAAGATCGGTGTAGTGCTTAGCTCTATCATGAGCATTTCGGATACTATCCTTAGCCACTTGCAACATTTCTTGCATATCATGCAGGAAATCAGCAACTTTCTGGATCTTAACAGCTTTGTCTCCACATTAACCAAATATCTAGGTTGAAAACCATACATAAACATAAAAGGACTGAAACATGTAGTAGAACACTTTCTATTATTGTATACAAACTCAATCAGAGGAATGTAATCTTTCCAATGAGATTGCTTGTGAGAAACATATGTCCTCAACATATCTTCCATAGAATGATTAGTCCTTTCTGTCTGGCCATTTGATTCAGGATCATCATAAGAACCTAAAGCTAAGGGAAGTTTCTAGTTTATGGAATGTTGCTGACTATAAGTGACCTGTAAACTTATTATCTCTATTACTAACAATGTCACTCGACAATCCATACAACCGAAATAATATTTCAACAAAGATCTGGGCTAAATCAGAAGCCTTAATAGTTGACTTAACTGGTATGAACGTAGCTAACTTAGTTAACCAATCCACAACAGCCAAAATAGAATCATTTTGTCATTGGGTCTTCGAAAGTCCAACTACAAAATCCATCGATATGCTTTCCCATCTCTTGACAGGGATATCCAACGGATGTAACACCACCAGCCTTAAGGCATTTTCCCTTTGCTAGTTGACAGGGCTTGCATTTAATCACATATGACTCGACTTATCGCTTGATTTTTGGCCAAAAAAAATCTCTTCTGAACAAGTCAAGAGTCTTGTGTATAACGGGATGTCCTGCACAGGGTATGTCATGACATTCAAACAAAATCTTGCATTTGAGCTTATCATCTCTAGGCATACAAATCTTTCCATTCCGAAATAGGAATCCATTTTGAATGGTATATTGTTCCACAATCTTCTTATCGTTCTTTGTTAGTTGAGTCCCCTGTGAACTCGACTCAACACTGTCCCCATTTCTTCTACTCCAAACAATGTTTCAAATACGACCAAAATGAGAATCGTTTTCATATTTTTATCTCATCAAAAGATATAGATCCGTAGAAATATGGGTGAATGACAACTTGTTCAATTCACCAATCCGACTAAGAGCATCTGCAACTTGATTCGAGCTACCTCTTACATAACAGATTTCATGATCGAATTCTTGCATCAATTCAGCCCATCTAGCTTTCCTCCCTCGAAGATCATATTGATTTCAAAAATACTTAAGAAGATGGTGATCCGTGTACACTATAAACTTACTACCATACAAGTAGTGTCTCCAAGTTTTAAGTGCATGGATAACTACAAATAAATCTTTTTCTTGCGTAGTATAATGCAACTGAGGACCACTGAATTTTTAGCTTTCAAACGCTAGAGGCCTATCCATTTGTAGAAGAACCGCTCCAATTGCAATATCACTTGTGTAAGTTCTCACTGAGTGCCCCATGGTGATTTACTAGGTTGTATATGTTGCATCCTCATATAATTTTCTATTTGACTTGAAATCTCTATCTCTTTTTTTTGAGAAAACCTATAAGGTTGTCGAGAGATAGGTTGACTTCTTAGAATTAACTCTATCATGTGGTCTACTGAGCTAGATGGTGGTAAACCTTGAGGTAATTCTGATGCAAAAAAATCTTTAAATTCACTTGTGATCTGCTTTTTCATTTCTTGTTCACGATCTAAACTTACTGAGTTAAGAATTGCAGAGAATTCACAACTATTTAGATACACATCAGAAACATCCAAAATTAGAATAGCAAATATTGAAAAAACTTCATATTGTGAATAATCAAATGCTTCCATTGCATTAACTATAGAAATCCCATCTGATGGATGTACAAAATTGTTGCCAAATAGAGTAACTACCTTACCACCCTCCTTGAAAGTGAGAACATGCTTCTCAAAACGAATAGTAAGAGAAGGTGATTTGCTAAATATCCACTCATATCTCAAAATTAAATTAGTACGAGCTAGGTCTAAAACATGAAAACTAACTAATTCTCTATGCTCTTGTATCAAAAATGGGAGATTCGACACTTTCACATTCCAAGTCTCCAAGTCCGATCCTTGTTATGTCGTCGATGTAGCATAGGGGTCCGTCGCTGGGAGCGGCAACCTCACCTTCACCAGCATAGCAAGAAGAGAGAGGGAGAGGAGAGAGAGGATAAAGAGAGTGGAGAGAGGGAGAGAGAGAACGCCTAGGTTGAGAAAGGCTTTGGGAGCTCGAGCGCCTGCCCAAAGCTAGTGAGAGAGGGTCAACAATTGGGTAGTTGAGGCATTCCATTAGAGTATCCCAAGTTAAAACTAGATCCTCATAGATTGGCGCAACTGATCCCAACATCATGGACTCCCCCAAATCATAATGTGGATATGACATACTTGCTTGACTCTCTTGTTTGTCCAAGTATTCATGGTATGCCATAACCTGAAGACTTTCCTCAGCAGTCAATATCAAAGATCTAGGACAAGGCTTTGTCATTGTAGGTGCTAGTGCTTGCTGTACTGGAGGCCTATTTGGGCTTGGATTCCCTGGATTTGGCCTTTGAAGAATGGATATACCCGGATTTGGCGTTGGTTTGGGCTGCTGCATTATGGAACAATGAGACTTTGGTTGAATCTTGCTCGTTGAGGGACAATCAACAACTTTAGTCTTCCCTTGGTCATTGCACTTCCCCGCTGAAGGTTGCGTGCGGTGTGGACATTCAGCATGGCGGTGTCTTCCTCCACATCCATAGCACCTAACTGAGTGCAGTATGTCATTACCTCTAAGTTGATAGGCATACACCGGTAACAAATTCCCCTTAGGATCTTCCACAAAATAGACTGGTAGGCTGTTATGGTCCTCCATTGAATGTGGTGACATGCAAGAGGATATAACCAAAACTTCTACCTTGCCACTCTTTGTTGAAGAAACTCGTGATTTAGATGGATCAATCTAACATCAATCCTTCTGGTGAGCTCCTTGTTGGCTTGATTCTACTTCTGACCATTGAACCACTGGATCTTGCTGTCAACAAGCTCGTTGCTCTATATTTTGTCCTTTTAACAAGCGCGGATTCTTGATTGGACACTTGGTACTTGGATGATCTCCAAAGCAGAAGGTACATTCATCCTTTTCAAGAAACTTAATAGAGCGAGCATAAGCTTGCTGACAGCTTGAACTGCAAGGTTCTTGGTCTTCCGCTGCACTTGATCTGCTTGACCTTGCTGCACTTTGTTGCCTTGCATGGGGTTTCATTTTTGTTGGATCATTGCTCGTTGTCGACCTTTGTTCCTCTGATTCCCCATCTGGATAGGGAAAATCCTTCTTCTCGAGTGATATTTTCATCAAGGCAACATCCTTACAAAGTTGTGCAAGTGACACATAGGATGCTAACTCTTCCATAGCAGATCTGATCCTTTTGGGCAGTCCGACATAGTATTTTGCCATGATGATTTGTTGGGGAATCGGGGGATCACAATCCTTGCAGAACTCACATTGTCTAGAAATGCTCCAGATACAACTACTATAGCTATAGTTCTTCAATGTGAGTTCTAGAAAAAACTCAGTTTTTGGCACTTTTTCTTAAATATTTGAAAATATAACTATTGGATCTTCACAAAAATTATACAGTAGCCAGTTCTAGGTTAGATCTATCTATAAAACTCTTTGCAAAGGTTACTTCTCAGCAGATCTTAAAAAATCATGAAAAAAGTGCATTTTTTTGGGGTTTTTTGGCAAAATTTTTAGATTTTCTAAGAAAAAACCCTCTCAAACTGGCATGAAGTTGTATCTCAGTTAGATTCACCTGCTCACCTAGCTTCAAGAGCTAATTTATAAGGAAACTCAAAAAATATTGAAAAAAGTGCATTTTGTTGGGGTTTTTTTGCAAAATTTTAAACTTTTCTGGGAAAAAAATCTTGCAGACTGGCATGAACTTGCATCTCAGTCAGATTTACCTGCTCACCAAGCTGAAAGATTTACTTCCCAAGGAAACTCAAAAAATCTTGAAAAAAGTGCATTTCTTGGGGGTCTTTTTGCAAAATTTTAATATTTTCTAGGAAAAAACCCTTGCAGACTGGTATGCACTTTTATCTCAGTCAGATTCAATTGCTCACCTAGCTTCAAGAGTTACTCTTCAAGAAATCTCAAAAAATCTTGAAAAAAGTGCATTTTTTTGGGGTTTTTTTGGCAAAATTTTAGGATTTTCTGGAAAAAAACCCTTGAAGACTGGTATGCACTTGTATCTCAATCAAATTCAGCTGCTATTAAAGCTAAAAGAGTTACTTCCTAAGGAAACTCAAAAAATTTTGAATAAAGTGCATTTTTTTGGGGTTTTTTTTGCAAAATTTTAGGATTTTCTGGGAACAAACCCTTGCAGACTGGTATGCACTTGTATCTCAGTCAGCTTCAGCTGCTCACCAAGCTGCGAGAGCTACTTCCCAAGGAAACTCAAAAAATCTTGAAAAAATTGCATTTTTTTGGAGGGGGGGTTTGGCCAAATTTTGAGATTTTCTGGGAACTAATCTTCGCAGGCTGGTATGTGCTTGTATCAGTCAAGTCAACTTGCTTACCAAGCTGCAAGAGTTACTTCCCAGGGAAACTCAAAAATTTGTTGTCTGAGAAGGTTGAGATGGAACTTAAGAGAGCTTTGCGAAGGTTAGTTTTGAATTTTGAATTTTTTTAAAAAAAAATTTAAAACTGATTTTTTAATTTTTTTTTGGGATTTTCTCTGTTTTTTCAAAATTTGATGGGAATTCACCCTCGCAGGCTTCTATGCAAGTTTGGGACAGTACCCTAAAGCTACTGTCAGTCATGCAAAGGTTAGTTCTTGCTGGTTTTTGAGAAATCAAAATCTGATGGAATTTTGGCTCTCTTTTTCCTTCCAAAAACTGATTTTGAGCTTCTTCTTCTTTTTTGATTTTTACAGATTTTATGGATTAACGAAGGGATTGGGTGCTTGGATCTGATCCTCCCACCCTACAATCTCTCCCTACAGTGCAAACAAACAAAAAAATCACGAAGAAAATGGCAAAACTAACACTACTCACACTATTCTACCCTTAAAATTTGATTTTTTTGATTAAAAAGAATGATGAGAGAGAAGAAAGAGAGAGATAGAGGAAAAGAGGAAGAGAGTGAGAAAGCCATGCGGCAAAACGAGTGTGTAGCGCTCCCCGGCAACAGCGCCACTGTTGTGTCGTCGATGTAGTATAGGGGTCCGTCGTTGGGAGCGGCAACCTCGCATACTGCACCTAGATCAATGTTTTGTCTCGGCTATCAACAACATCCCACAAATCTTTCTCAAGAAGGATCATTTTCATTCTGAATTTTCATGTGTGGAAATATTTTCCATCAAATCTTTTGATAAGTCTTAAGTCTTAAGTCTGAAGACGATTTTATGCTAGCAACTTAGAAAAATACATTGTCAATAGATTTGATATGACTATGGTAATATGCAAGTTCAGATCTTGGGCTTTGATATCATGCCAAAAACTTGTGAGAAAAGGAGATTCACAATGTTAGAAATAATGCCCAATTGCGGAATGACATAATATATCACGATCTTGCCTCTACAATCACCAATAGCTGAAAAATGAATGAATTAAATAGTTGTAGACTAAGTTATAGAAAAAAATAGACAATTCAAAAAAATTGTTGTACTCAATTAAAATGCTAAATTTTGACCTTTATATATTTCAAAATCAAGATACATAATTTAAATTGAATTTTTATATAGTCTAGTATGGTGAAAATTAAGTTTGAGAATTGATTATTAAGAATTTTGTTCAAAAACAATATTACAAATCAAGTTCTAAGAGCAGACAAAAAAATTCTAAGGAGTTTTGAGTCTACATTTGAAAGGCTGCTCTACAATTTATTTTGGATGGCGATTTAGACTTCTATTCATAAAATACAATATAAAACTACAGTCCTAGAATAATATCGGTCCAATGGTTGGATTGCACTTAATGTGTACGATATCTCACTAACGTTTTTAAAAAAAATGGAAGACCAACTGCAAATCAAGTTTCTTTCCACTCGACCCCGGTTAATTTCAATAAAGCCATAACGACATTCCCAATCATTGCAATACTATGAAACACCAAACTTCTTCATCTCACTCAATGCTTGGCCTATTCAAATATTTTGGTTAATGCAAGACACAATAAAAATGAAGATATAATCATGCAACTTTTGATCTTCTTGTACCATTGGATGAGTGTGAGACCTTGTTGCACTCTCAATCATGGTGAAAAATAAGCTCATTACTTGGTAATGGTGTGAGTTGCAAGAGTTCCACATCATTGAGACTCTGCAAGCTCAATGGAGTAAGGTTTGAGTGCACGCCACCTCACGTGATTATCTTCTTGTAAGTTAGGACAATTCATATCACTTACTATGCTAACAAAATATGCAATCACCTCTAAAATTTGTGGTCATATGCATATGTGAGTGCAAGGCAATTTCCATTTTAGGCAACTCTCAATCCTTGTCTACCTTGTGGCACCTATTATTTTGCAAATTGTCGATGATGTTTTGTTCTTATAACATTTTCACAAATTATGCATGCTTTGATCAACTATTGTATCATTTGGCTGACAAAAAAAAATTGCAACTTTTTGTATACTTCTTCAAGAAGTCAAATACAAACAAATCATCATCAACTACCATTTGTAGACAATAAAGTAGAATGATTCGCTAACTTCTTATCAAAGAGGAAAAAATCACCATCACAAAAGAAAACAAAGATTCACAAACTTGTACAATAGCTCAAAACTTTGGTAGCTATCAACCAATGCCTTAGGCTAGCCAATTTACTCAAATTATAGGTTTTATACTCTAGATGCTATCAGCGATCAACATTGAGATTGACATGCATGCACAATGTGCATTTCCCAAAAAAATTTGCAAGAAGGCCATCCTCTAGACCAAATCGTGATAGAATGAGAAAAATGACAATCAAGTTATGATCCAAACCACAACCGAATATGTTTGCCAAAATATTTCAAAACATAGTAACTGTGGCCAATATAAAGGTCAAATAAACGATCTTCTCAAGCTGATAAAAAACAAGCTCAATTATGAAAGTTGTAGTAATTCCAAATACTCTCGTATGAATAAAAAAAACCTTATGTCCATGCAATCTTCAACTTTATGGAATCCAGACTCAAACTTTAAGACCATCAAATCCATCACGCGTATCATTATGGCATCCCTACTCACATCGTCATTGAAGGATGAGTTGAACACTTTGCAAGAGTTACATGCATGTACCCATTACGACTGGAATTTGGAAGCAAAACTCCTATGCCTAAAATAATTAGATCTTTTTCAAGGTTTTTAGGGTAGTTGTTTTAGAAATGGATCAGTAATTTATGTAGATAGGGCACATGAGACCTAGTAATGGAGATCCCTATGGCTCGCATTCACAAGGAGGAAGCAAGAAGCTCTCACTTGCAAATGAGTCAAAAGATTCAAAAAATGATGTCTCTTGCCTAGTTATAGACAATGCTCTTACTTAGCTAAACATAACTATCTTGAGGGATAGTTAGTCCTTGTTAAGTATTATTCAAACTCAATTGGGCCCTTGTTGGTCTATTATCTTTATTAATTACTTTGGAGGGCCTAAAGAGGGAACTGCCTTTTTCTTGAGGCTAATAGCTCCTTTTGGAATTGGGTGTTGTAAAGCTCGGTACATAGGGAGAACTAGTGAACAAGACATTGCCATGTCATCCTACCACCTAGGACTCACACATGCGAGTTCAGAACAACCAATTAAGTTGTAGGAGGGCGCACTTTTTCAGACCAATATGTCCAAAAACATGCAAACACTCAACCAAGCCTAAAAGTGATAATTCAAAGAGTCTTAAATGCTCTCTAAGAGTTCCATGAAGCCTTCATACAGATCCTATGAAGCGGTATGGGCTGAGAACCATGAATTCTTGGTTTCTAGAAGTCAAAATTGCTACAAACTTGATGGAATTCAAACATAAGTCTCTATCCATCAATTTACAGGTCTGATAGCTTGCTGGGAAGTAAAAAGGAACACAAATCATGCTGGAAAAAATCCAGAATGATCTCCTTATGGATTTAAAGAAATCCATCCCCCAGAATTCACCAAAATTGGTCAATTTTTGACACTTTTTGACTTCCTACAAACCCAATTGCTGGAATTCTTGACTCTAACTTCTAGGAAAGCTTCAAAAGACTATGATTCATCTTTTCTCAGCTTCAATTGATGTTCAACAACCTCCTACCATCCAATTTCATGAAAAAACAAGCAAAAATCATGAATTTTAGCTCTTTCTAGGTTTTTTCACCATGCACAATTGGAAATTAATGGCAAGAACATTTTCCAAATCCACATGCAATCCAAAATACAGAGTTACAACCAATCAATTGATCTGATTGCTGGATTTTGAATTCTACTCTCCATTTTGTGCCAAAATCAAGAGAAACAAGCCAAATTTGGCCACAACAGAGCCTAGAATCCAAATACATGGGAAGATCCAACATGCAAACTGAATTTCAACTACTTCAAAGTGAATTAACTTGCTAGAAATTTCAAATCCTTCACTAATTTTGAGCTACACATGCTAAAACTCCAAAAAAGACACCAAAATTGATTTCCTAGTACAATTCTCCATAAACCACAATGAATTTGCAAGAGATATGGAACATGCAAATTGAATTTGGGAAGATCCACCAACTTGCAATCTTGCTCCTCTCCTTGGATGAGAATATTAGTTGAATACCACCAAGCTCCAATGAAAAGCACCACCTCTCCAAGCTTGTAAGCCTTGCTCTGATACCACTAAAAGGGAAGCTCCTTAGATCCTACTTACAAGTCCTAAACACAAAAGGATAACACACTGTGGAGAAACCACCCAATCAAGTAGAAGCATCCAATCAATCTCTAGAAGCCTCACCCCCAAGCCAAGGAACAAGAAGCATGAATGTAGAGTGAGAGTCTGTCAATGAATCAAGAACCATGATGTGTAGTAGGGCGAGTTTGGACCTCTTATATAGAGCCTAATGCTTCATGGGCCTATAGCCATGCATAGCCCTATGTTCCCTATACATAGATTCACCTAGAATAGAGTCCTATGCATGGACCAACTATTCATAGAATTTCTATTGATAACTCTACACATGCATACATTGTCTCGTACCTTGTCTAAACTCCATTTAGTGTGGGAAAGGGCAAAGGGCCAAGATGAAAGACGCTAAGAGTTAAGTTTCAATGGCCAAGGGCCAAGGGTTGAGGACTAAGGGACAAAAGCTAAGGGTTAAGGGCTAAAGGCCAAGAGAGAGAGAGAGGTGATAAGGACCAAGGGTTAAGAGTGAAGGGCTAGGAGTTAAGTTTTAGTGGCCAAGGGTTGAGGACTAAGGGACAAGAGCTAGGTGCTAAGGGCCAAAGACCAAGGGGAAGTAGGGTTAATGGATGTAGTGTTAATGCTTAGTATTAATGGATGTTAGTGTTAGGTCCTCCATTCGTGTTGAAATCTGAACTATACTATCGCTCTCATGGGAACGAACCTCCGCGTGACAACTAACTTCGTCTCTTTGATGCTAGATTGACTAGATCTTGGATTCAGGTTAGGCAAGGAAAGAAACTCACTACAAACTATCGGCGATACCCATTCTGTGTGTTCAATTTCATAAATGAAATCTGCATCCAAAAATTCTGTAACTCCTGTTTGATAAGCGCCGTGTAGTTCAAGTTGCAGCGCTAGTAATGGCTCAGCTCCATCCACCAAGGGTATGGTGTGTTGGACTATTGTTGGTGGAATGCCCTTCAGATCACTATAACTCCAAGCAAAACAGTATTTATACTCCACCAACACTGATCGTAGTCTCTTAAACTGGGTGGGCGTTAACTGCTCTCCCACATGCACTATCTTTTCTTCTTCACCTGGCTCGGCAAGGTTCATCGGATGTGTTTGCACAGGTCCCTCAAAGACTTGTTCCGCTGGTGCCTAATTTTGATCAGGTTCTCGCTGAGCTTGCGGCATCATAATTACCACGTTGTCCAAGGTATAGTTCTTGAAAGTCTCAAGCATCTCATGAACTGGAGCTCGTCGAGATTCCTCTTTCAGCATATTGATCTTAGCCCGACTGGTCATCTTTTGGTTTTCTGTCATCTGAGTAGAGGATGACGTTGTATTTGAGTCCATCTTGATTGACTTTAAGGAATCCAACACCTTCTTTTTGTCCTTTTTTGTCATTTTGGTAGATTCGTCCTTGTTGTCTTTCATCAAAACTGGTGTGACATTTGCCTCATGGTTGTGAATATCAACATCCATTGTAGCTATAGCCTCCTTGGGTAGATCACTCCATCAGATGACTTGGTTGTAGCGTTGTTTCAATTCATTCTTCTTATTCGTAGGTGCCTTTGGTGGATCGATCCTTGAGAGTTTCACCATAGCAGACTTTTGCGGTGGTTGAGCTGGTACTTTCTTGATTTCGTAACGATTTGGGTCCATGTGATGTAGGACCTGCTCATCAATGAACTCAATCTCCTTATTATAAGTTAGAGCATGTTTCCAAGGGACTAAATAATCGTCCACTAGATTCTCAATAGGTTCCACTGACAGCCATGCTACGTTTACCATATTCACCCCAAATGTGATTGGTGTGTCCATAGTGTAATATTTGGGTGAAGATGTGCTGGGTTTAGGGTTTGATTCATATTGACATGCCCGACAGTCAATAGTTGCTAGTGCATCCGTCCATCTCACGACATCCATCTCTGAATCATAGTGACCACCCTTGGCCGGTTGGATCAACCTTTACAGCCTGCTCTCGGTTCTCAAAAGTGAGTTTTCCCGTACCCCAGTTGTGTACTACTTCCGCAGTCCTCAACCTTTCCAGTAAATCACGATATGCAGTTGGAGATTTAGGTATATCCATTACTACAAAAGTGATCACAAACTCCATGCCTACTATTTTTACCGGGATATCAGCAACCACACCCTTTGGTTTTACATAGGATTGATCTACTAGCTTGATGGCGAATCTTGCTGGCTTCAACCCTTGTAGACCCCACTTTTCATACAAAGTAGTGGAGATCAAATTGACACATGATCCTCCATCTACTACTGATGCCTTGTCCTCGTATCTCTTGTGTTTGACTGGCAAAGTGATGTTGTGTTTCTCACTTTCCCATGCTGCCCCGATGTGGAGGACATTACTTGTTTCTTCATAGCCCATACAATATATGGGCACATGTGCTATTGGCTCCTTATCCGCTTTGGCCCATTCAGCTAAAAGGCTTTTAGCTTGTGGCACAATCCGCAGTAATTCCTCGAGAGGTAAACTAACACAGCTCGCCAGTAAGATTGTGAGCCTTTCAGTGCGTGGTTCCTCAGACTCCACTATGTAAAAAGGTGGTTCATGTTGATGCAACCGATCATTCTGATCAATGCGTAGTGGTGAGCCCGTTTGCGGTTCTCGTTTGCCATCAACTGGAGGTTCCATGGGATTGTTCCTTTCTTGCCCTTTTTCCTCTGCTTGTGCTCTCTGTACCCAGTGTCGTATTTTCTGGTACTGTCTTCTATCTTTTCTCACATTCGGATATGGCGCTGAAGTTGAGGATTGGTCATCAGTGACCAATGGTGGTGGTGAGGGAGCCACTTCCTTCCTCTTCTGTGCTCGTGTAACAGATGACACGGGAGCATGGAGTTGTTGTTTTTCCGGTAGCTGTAATAAAGAAAAACATCTAGTACAAACTAAGATAAATACATAAATGAGAATGTCTCATGTGTAGCTGTCTAGCTGTTGCTGTAAACCCTCTTTGGTAGGAGATAAGAGAACCACGTCATCTGCATATAAAAGTATAGCAATCAAGATACTCCCAAGCCTGCAGCCTGTGCCTCCACATCTCTCAATGACTCTCTCAAGCTCGTCAATATATAGTCCAAATAGGGTTGGGGATAAAGAGCAATCCTGTTTCACACCAATAGTGCTCCAAATATGATCTGACATCCCCGCTAGAACTGCTGGTTGTTGTATTGCAATGAAATTTAGTGGTGCACTGGTTCCAGGTCTCAATGGACAATTCTTGAAGCAGTGTCCATAACCGCATTCTCAACAGAAGGATGTATATTGTCCTTTGTAAGAACATTCCGCAATCCTATGTCCTTCGTCGCATCCATAGCAGCTGTAATTTCTTCCGCCTTGACGTTGAGTTTGAGCTGCATAGGCCGCAAAATATTCATTTATGGTAAGATCCATAAATGGCTCCTTCGATCCATACCATTGATACTGCTCAGGTTGAGGTGGTACTTGCATCTCTGGTTCCGCTGCTGTCAGGTTTACATGGGCCACTTGTTGATTGACTGGCCCTGGTGGTGCTAGTAAGGCCATACGCTGTTGTTGATTCAGTGCGTCGTACCTCAGGTGTCGCATTTGGTGCCCCTTGATGATAAGAATAAGAAGTCTGATACTGGCTTCTCTTCTGTTGAACAATCCAGGGGTTAAACAGGCAAAATACCGTATCGTGCGATGTTGCATTGCACAGATGGCAAAATCTATGTGTCAGTCTCAGATTTTGCTTTAGGACTGGACAATAGTTCGCTGTATGGTTTTGTGTGCATACTGAACACCATACATTATCCCATTGTGGATACTGTAGCTAGTTTGATTCCGGTTGATGTGGCATTGCTGCTACAGCTCCTTGTAAGGCCTTCAGTTTCTGATCAAACTGCATCTTAAGTTGCTCCATCTGCTGTTTGTGTAATTTTGTCATTTGATCCAACAGCAGTTCTGTGGATAGAGCGGATGTGTTTGATGATGATGATGCTATCGAGGGAGTAGGAGTGTGGGTGGATGGATATTCGTCGTCAGATCCCTCATCCTCTTCCCTGATGGCATCTTCCATAGCTTCTTGCAGAGTAGCGTACTGCTCTCGTCATTTCAGTTCTCTTCTGATGCTTCGTGGTAGTCCTGCTAGGAACCACATGATCACCGCATGATCGGGAGTTAGAGCTGCATTGCACTCGAATCGTAGATGTTTGACCCATTCAATATAGTCTCGGACTCTTTCTCGTTCTCCCATCTTGACTTTGCTGAGTAGGAGAAACAGGTCTTCCAGGAACTTCCTTGGTTTAAAGCGTGTAATGATAGCCGTTTTAATCGCCTCCCGGATAGATTTTTCTTCCTTTGACAGGTTGAAAAACCAATCTTGAGCCACTGCTAATAAGGACATGGGAAACAGCATCAACTTTTTTGCAGGTGTCCGTTTGCCATAGATTTTACAAGCTTGCTCGTAGATCTAGAGAAAACATTTAGGAACTGAGGATCCATCATATTTTGGTATTTCCATCTGTGGTGCTCTCCGAACTGCTTGCAACAGAGTGATAGGTACGGGTTGGCCCATTTGTTCCATTGGCGTTGATTCCGATTCGGCCTCTTGTTGTTCAGCTGCTAATCTGGGAAGGTGTGGTGCTTGATTTGCTATCCTTCTTGCTACTGATCATCCAGATCTCATATTCATCTGATGGTGGATTCCAAAGTAGTTGGTTCTTGTTTGTACAGCGGGATACAGTCTGGATCTTAAGGACCTGATCAATTTGATCGGCCGTAAGTGATTTTTAGGCCTTTTACAGTGGTTTTTCCTTGATAACTTTTTACTCCTTGCACTGATTGACCTAAGATTTTGACAATAGCTGGATCTGATGCAGATCTTTTCATTGATCTAGTTTGCGAGGGTTCTCTTGTGCGAAGTTTGGCTGTGCGAGGGTTCTTTAGTTGTTTTTGCAGATAAAAAACTTGATATCTCTCAGATCTTTGGGAAGTAACTCTCGCAAGGATCACAGTAGCTGAATTTGGGTCAGATCTCACTATGGAATTCTCTACGAGAGTTAATTCTTGCACTAAGTGAAAATTTCATTGTATGTGAGGGTTCAGAACCACTTTTTTGGCTTGATCTTCACCAAATCTCTATACTAACTCTTGCAGGCTTCATCATTGATGGAAATTGACATTCTGAATTGATTGAAGTGGTCTGCGAGATTTCTTACTGGAAGGATTTGCTGGATTTTCACTTTTTAGTGATTTTTTAGCACTTAAACCCAATTTTCTGCTCACTAGAATCAAACTAACTCTCGCAGGCTCTTATGTGTCCTTGTCTCTAAGAGATGGAACTTCAGAATCCTCTGCGAGACTTCTTGCCCACTAGAACTGAAAATTTTGGCGTCTGCGAGGGTTTTCTGGTACTTTCCCACCTTTTCCTCACTGGGAACTCTTGCACAGGCACTTAGACCTCAAACTAACTCTCACAAGCTTCTTTGTGTCCTAGTCTCATTGAGTTGGAACTTCAGAGGGCTCTGCGAGAGTTCTGGTGAAGATTTGGATTTTTTTGGATTTTTTCAAGGGTTTTTTGAATTTTTTATGATTTTTCTCTGATTTTAACAATCTATTTGGAATTAACTCTCGCAGGCTTCTATGCAGGTCTGGGACAGTACCCTGGCGTTGTTGTCAGTCGTGCAAGGGCTAACTCCCAATGGTTCTGGAGAAAATAAAATCTGATGGGAAATTTGGCTCTTTTTCTCTCCAAAATGCAAATTGGTGTGTTTTTTTGGATGTTTTGGTTGGTTGGTTTGGGTTTCAAGCCCTTAGAGGCTGTTCAGAGCCTCCTCTGCCCTCTCACACCTCCTCCGCTATTTGTGAACAATCCAAACACAACAAAACACAGAAAACTAACTCTAAATTCCCCAAAAATCTACCTAAAACTACTCTAAAAAGCAAGAATTAGCTAAAATGCAACTATACTAGTTAGTGGAAACCTATCCCCGACAACGACGCCACTATAGGGTCTTCGGTCCAACGTAATAATAGCCCTCCCGCCTGTCAACAAGGGTTAGTTCACTGGATAGGCACCTAACTATGCATAGATACTACTCTTAGTTAGTTCCTACTTTTTATCTAACTCTACCACCACTAACACTACTTCCACTAACTCTACTCCACTAAACTAACATTCATCATGATTGAGGGTGAATGAGAAGAGAGTAGAGAAGAAGAGAAGAGGGAGAGAGGGAAGAGGGTAAGAGAGAGTGAGAGAGATGAGATGGAGGTTAGCTCAAATGCTCAATTTCATTGCTTATGGAGAAATCTTAACTAGCATAAACAAAAAGCATGGAAAATGAAAATAACAAGTAAACCACAACAATAGCATAAGCAAGAGTGATTAGCAAATGAGGATGCTTGAGCTCCCAAAGTGATAGAGTCTCCTCCTCTCTATTAACCATGGAAACAGAGTACAAATGGTGCCTTTTTAGAAAATGGAGAAGGCCCTTGCCCCAAAATCCTATTGGCTAATATTTAACTGATCCTATCCATTCATCTTGGACCCAACTTGATTCAAGGGTCCACAAAAAGTACATTGGAAATCACAATATTCATGTGAGTCCAAAATTGGACCCAACTCTAAAAAAGTAAACTCTAAGTTTAAAATTGTCTTTGGGCCTCAAGTTTTATTTTAATTACAAAGGCCCAAGTCTATTTTATTTTATTTACAACTTAAGCTTGCATGCTCATTGGGCCATGGGCTTATACGTGCAGGATGCCATGCCCTCGCAACACATTTTATTGATCGATTTTATTTAGTTACAATTCGTCGGGAATACCCCCAACAATTCTATGAATAGTTGGTCCATGCTTAGGACTCTATTCTAGGTGAATCTATGTATAGGGAACTTAGGGCTATGCATGGTTATGTGCCTTGGATGCTTTTGCCTCTATATATTGTGTCCAAACTCACCCTACTCCTCATTATGGTTGTGGATTCATTGCCAGGCTCTCACTCTATATTCATGCTTCTTGTTCCTTGGTTTGGGGGTGAGGCTTCTAGAGTTTGATTGGATGCTTCTACTTGGTTGGGTGGTTTCTCCATAGTGTGTTATCATTGTGTTTGTGATTTGTAAGCAGGATCTAATGAGCTTCCCTTATAGTGGTATCAGAGCAAGGCTTACAAGTTTGGAGAGGTGTTTGTGCTTTTCATTGGAGCTTGGTAGTACTCAACTAGTATTCTCATCCAAGGAGCGGAACAAGGTTGCCAGTTGGTGGATCTTCCGAATTTCAATTTGCATGATCCATATCTCTCTCAAATTTCATTGTGGTTTATGGAGAATTGTGCTAGAAAATCAATTTTGGTTGTGTTTTTGGAGTTTTAGCATGTGTAGCTCAAAACTAGTTATAGATCTGAAATTTCCAGCAAGTTAATTCATTTTAAAGTAGTTGAAATTCAAGTTGCATGTTGGATCTTCCCACGTGTAGGATTCTAGGCTCTTTTGTGGCCAAGATATATCGAGATGGCTGAAGAAACTTCAAATCAAGCTGCAAATCCAGGTGTGCCATCTTATATGGTGATTTGTCAACAGTTGAGTACGGCGCTCAATGATATGAATAATCGTAATCAGATGAGAGATCAACAAATGGAGGTTTTGTTGAATCAAGTCAAATTGATGTCTTCACCCAATCTCGGTTTTCAACCGGAGATTTATGCGGACGAGAAGAGGGAGAAGAAACCTGAAGTCATCGAGGACTGGCTGGCCACGGAGAGTAGTTACTTCAATCTGCACGGTGTTCTTGATGAGAAAAAAATTGAAAGTGTCGTGTTGTTTTTACACGGCAAAGCATCATCGTGGTGGCAAGATTTACAGGTGAAGCCAAATACTTGGAATGCGTTTGCGGAAGTTTTCAAGAAAGCTTTCATAGTTGCTGATGACATGGACTACTACCTAAAGTTCGTGAACTGTAGGATGGGTACAAGAGTTTAGACTCTTATATCCAAGAATTCATGGACCTATGGAATAGAGTTCCATCATTCGATGCGAAGTTGGCACTTTGGCAGTTTATCCTAGATTTGCCAGCCGACTATCAGAACGAATGCAGGCAAAATGTGCTTCAAAACCTCGAGGATGCGTTTCGAATTGCGAAAGCATATAATTCCATAGCGCTGGCATCCAAGAAGCAGTTTGTGCAGATTCCAACCACTTTGAAAACCAAGAAGGATAAGAAGCGCAGTCCAGACCAAGCAAATTATTTTGATGAATTAGATCAAGCAGCATCGAAGAAATCTATGTCCCAAGAAAAGGCTAAGAAAGAGAACTTATGTTTCGTTTATAAGAAGCCTAGACATATGATGAAATTTTGTCCGAAAAGGAAGAAAGTGTCTGCTCACATAATTGAGATCCCAGGAGGCAATGGTAAGACTTTGGAAATTAACCTGACTGATTGTGAGTGTGAATGTTCTTTTAGTACTACTTCTTTCTTGCCTAATGAACTTTTCCATTTAATTGGCACAATTAAAGATCAAGAAGTGACTATTTTATTGGACAGTGGTTCAACCCATAATTTTATTAATTCTCATCTTGTGCAAAAACTCAGCTTGGAAACTGAAGCCAGCAATCATAGATATAAAGTTTATCTAGCTTCAGGAGCAGAGTTGGAGACTTGGAACGTAAAAGTCCTGAAGTTCCCAGTTTTGATGCAAGGACACACGGAATTAGTTAATTTTCATATTTTAGACCTAGCTCTACTGATTTAATCTAAGGTTACGAATCGTTATTTAGTAAATCACCTTCTCTGTTGATTGATTTTGAGAAGCATGTTCTCACTTTCAAGGAGGATGATAAAATAGTTACATTATTTGGCAGTAATTTTGTACATCCGTTGGATCAAATTTCTATAGTTAATAAAATGGAGACATTGGATAATCTTAAGTATGATGTTTTTTCAATATGTGCTATCCCAGTTGAAATGAATCCAAATGGTTGTGAGTTCTCAACAATTCTTAACTCAGTAAATTTAGATCATGAACAAGCAGTGAAAGAACAGATCATAAATGAATTTAGGGATGTTTTTCCATCTGAATTACCTCATGATTTACCATCGTCAAGGTCAGTAGACCACAAGATTGAGTTATTTCCAAGAAGTCAACATGTCTCTAGACAACCTTATAGGTTCTCTTAGAAAGAGGAGAGAGATTTCAAATCAAATAGAAAATTATCTGAGGATGGGACATATTCAACCTAGTAAATCACCATGGGATGCTCCTGTTCTTCTTAAAGCGAAGAAAGATGGAGGTTTCCGGATGTGTGTGGATTACAAGGGGCTTAATAAAGTGACTATTTAAAAATAAATATTTGTTACCCATTATGGATGACCTTGTAGATTGCTTGGGTGGAGCATGGTATTTCACCAAGATAGATCTCATGACAGGGTACCATCAAATAAGAACTAAGCTGGAAGATGTCCAAAAGACAAGATTTCATTCTAGATTTGGTCATTATGAATTCCTAGTGTTGCCATTTGGAGTAACGAATGCTCCAGCAATGTTCTACCAAATGATGAACGATTTATTTCGTCCATATTTGGGGACGTTTGTGGTTGTATTCTTAGACGACATTCTCGTTTACAGTAAATCCTTAGTGGAACATGTAGAACACTTAAAAAACGTCTTGATGAAACTCCGTCGGGAGTTACTCTACGCTAAAGAGTCCAAGTGTGAATTCTTTAAGCAAGAGTTGCTTTATATCGCTCATAAGATCACAGTAAATGGGATCAAGATTGACGAGGATAAAATCAAGATTGTGATTGAGTTGCCAATTCCGGGAACTGTGAGGCAAGTAAAGTCATTTTTAGGTTTTACACTTTTCTCCAGGAGATTTATTGAGGATTATGCTAAGTTAGCAGCACCACTTAATAATTTGACAAAAGAGTTTGTTAATAAAAAGAAAAAGAGGAATCAACCTAGCCTGCCACCTGTTCTTTGAAACAAGGAATATAGAAAGTGGAAGTTAAGATCTGGGAATCTGAGCAATGTGGGATTTTAGGAGGACAAGAGTTCACTTTCGGAATAATGCACAAGTTTGGGAATGTAGGTTGGGAGGATGAAGCATAGAAATGCATCAAAATTTGTGAAAGTGGTAGATCTGGGAATGTAGGGGTATGGAACAAATATTGAAAATGTGAAAGTGGAAAGTTGGAGAATGCAGAGCTAGATGAAAGTTTGGGGATCCCAGGGATGGAAATCTGGGAGGAATAAATGATGGAAAATTTGGATGTTGAGAATGTAGATGATGCCTTGTAGTAGGTTCCCAAAATTCAGATTCACCAACTGGGAAGAGTAGTTCAGATCAAATTGGGATTTCACTCTTTTGAGAATGCAACCTTGGGGAATCAGAAAGTTTGATGGTAGTTGATGGTTTTGGAGTATGACCTCGCTTATGGTGGATGGATGTAATTAGATCTTGGATGGCGAGGTCATATGGTAAAACTATGATTTTGGGATGGTTTTGGAAATATAGGATGTTGAAAGTGAAATGTTGTAAGATCAGGAAATCATGTGTGAGTCTGAGTTCGCCAACTTGGGGATAATAAGATCAATGTCAGATTCTTCAGATCTCAAGTGATGAAATCAAATCTTACAAATTGGAGCCTGGCAAGTTCAAAATGTGTTCTAAAAAAAATTCCTATCACAAGTTGATCTTATCAATGAACAAGATGGCGAGATCATATTTGATGGTACTAAGACTGGTGAGGCAAAAACTCATAGGTCTTTGGATTAAACTTTCAGACACAGATCTCTGAGTCTAACTTCGCCCTTTGGACTATGATTTTATCAGGTAAAAATGGCCTTATACTAAGGTTGGCGAGGTCAAATGTCAAGTTTCAACAGTTGGGCGAGTTCAAACAAGTTTTGGAGAGCTTTTCTTTGTTAATTTTTCAAAGTTCATTATCTGAATTTGCCTCCTTGATATTTATAAAGAAAACTCTGATAATCAATATTGAATTAGACGAGTTCATATTTTGAAAATTGGATGCAAAATAGCTCTTTAAATTACAAAAGTTTGCTTGTTTTCCTAGCACTAGGGCAGCTCGACATCGAAGTCTTCAACTTCGAAACTAAATTGACTCAACAGCATGGTACCTTAATCCCATTTTGTAGAGTACAGACGTTAATTAGAGGTCACTAACAGAACAAGGTGGTTACAGCCCAAAGTGGTGACAGTGTCTAATATCCACTCTTCTCTCCACTAATTAGGCATCACTCTTCTATCCACTTTTCTCTCCACTAATTAGGCATCATCGATTGTTCTCATGTCATTGTAATGATAAGATCAACATATCAAAATAAAGAGTGTAAGATAGAGTGATAATCAATAATTCAAGCAGAAGAAGATTTCAAGCAAGAGTGCAATAATTCGTTCTTTCTCTCTGATATACCAAAGTATTTTTTCAGGAAGAATGTGCCTTGTATTTGCATTCAGACTTGTACTATCTATGATCATAGAATTCCTATTCCAGCAATCTGAATCATCTAGCACTTGGTCGAATGCATTATCATTCTGTTCTAATTCATTGATTCATGCCATGCAGATAAATTATTTGTAGATTAAATATTCATATGACTAATAATTTTTTGTTGATAATAAGCTCTAGCTCTTGATCTGATAATGCTTTCGCAAATCACATTTCTTTTGTGTTCGTCTACGGAACCTTTACTGGTAAACGTTGTGCACGCACCGACAAATCTGACATTGCTCCGATTTTCGACATGGTATCAGAGCTATAGTTCCTATAGCCTCTACTATTTGATACTATCATAGAGCTTATTTATATTGTAGACACAAATTATAATTGTTTCCCATCATATAATCTACTATCTACTTAATTCTCTGACTTTCAAATGGATTCACAATCACAGTCTGCTGTAATGCTAGATAGACTAGGTAGTTCGAATTACCACCTTTGGAAGTTTAACATGAAGGTAGTTTTGATGGCCAAAGAACTATGGGAGATAGTCGCTGGAGTCGAACTACTTCCCAATGTCAATAATAAAGCCATGTCTAAATGGAAGCTCAAAGATGGCAAGGCTTTTGTCTTGATCACTCTTAACATCTGCGACACTCAGATTGGCCATATCAGACAAGCTAAATCTTCAAGAGAAGCTTGGGACATATTAAGCATGCTCTACGAAGTGAGAGATGTCACTTCAAGGCTGCACCTAAGAAAGAAGTTCTTCTCTCTCAAAATGTCAGAAGGTGATTCTGTTCAGAATCACATAAATCATTTCAAGACTCTACTAGAGCAGATGGCATCCATAGATTCAGCAATTGAAGATTTTTGATGTTGTAATGACTTTATTGTCTAGTCTGCCATATTCTTATGAAAACTGGGTGATGATTTCCACTCACTTCGAAATAACTTTATCTAGAGTCATAACTATGTTGTTGCAGAAGGAAACTTGTAGGAATGGAGTGTCCTCGTCCTCCATCAATGACTTTCAATCCATGTTCTCCAAGAAGAAGAAAGAGAAGCAACATAAGAAGAAAGCTACCAAGAAGAACGACAGCAATCAAGAGCAATCATATAAAAAAGGTCAATCCCATAATCAACAATCTGCTCAGAAAAAATTATTCTGCAAGTACTGCAAAAGGACAAATCACGAGATCTAGGACTGTCAAATTTTGAAATTTAACAACAACAAAAGGAAACAGCATCACCATGTTGATCAATCTGAGGAATGGTTCCTCGATTCTGGAGTGACATAGCATATGATGAGTCGTCAATAATGGTTTTCAGATTATTCGGCCTACAACACTAAGAGATATGTTCACCTTTGAGACAATAGCTCATATGTAATTGAAAGTGAAGGCACTTTTCTGCATGGGGTGTCAAAGCTTATACCAAATATTTTGTATGTTCTGAATCTGACAACAAATTTATTGTCGATCAGTAGAATTACTGATTTAGGACATAAGGTAGAGTTTGATACAGACTCATGTAAAATTCTTGATAAAAGTAAAAGGGTCCTTGCACTCGTAAAAAGGCAAGTTTATCTCTATAGACTTTCTCATTGCAATTCTATGACTGTACGTGTGTTAAGCAGTTCAGTACATGATAATAAAGGATTGATTTGGCATTATAGACTTGGTCACCTTAATCATATGTCGATTGATTATATGTACAAGCATTATTCAGCTCTTAATCTAGACTATCAGATTGTCGCCCCTCTTGCCTGCCAAAGTTGTATCATAGGAAAGCAGACAAGAAGGCCATTTAAGTTGAATCATGAGCATATGTCTAAAGATTTGCTGGATGTTGTGCATATTGATATATGTGGGCCGATGCAAACACCATCATTACTTGGTGCATTCTTTATTACATTTAATGAGGTTATTCAAGAAGGACTACTGTATATTTTATGAAGCACAAATCTGAAGCTTTTCAATTCTTCAAGCAATACAAGGAAATTGCAGATTTGTAGATAGACTAAAGAATCAAAGCTCTTAGGAGTGACAATGGCGGTGAATACATCTCAAACAAATTCAAAGACTATTGTTCAGCCACTAGTATTGCACAATAGTTTGCGGCTTCCTATTCTCCACAGTTGAATGGGCTGGCTGAAAGGAAGAACGGGACCTTAGTCGAGTCTGCCAAATGCATGATCACTCATGCTTCTTTACCCAAATCATTCTGGCAACAAGCTATATCGACAGCAGCCTATGTGCAGAATCGATAGATTATTAAAGGCCTTCTTGTCAGCAAAACTCCTCATGAAGTTTGGACATGATCTAAACCTTCATTGAAGCATTTGAGAGTATTCGCTTGCACTGCCTATGCTCATGTTCCAAAGGACAAAAGGAAGAAACTTGATGAGCATTCATTCAAAATTGTTTTTGTCGATTATTGTTCTTTTTATGGAATGTATCGACTGTACAATATAGAAACCTGTAAAGTTTTCACTAATAGGGATGTGACTTTTATTGAAGATCAGTTTATTGACTTGAAGGGCAAGGATCAAATGTAGTCCACATATCTTGCCTCGACAACTGATGTTTATCAAAATCCTAATTTGATTCCTTTAAGAAGTCAACCTATATAGTCAGAGTCAGAAGACAATGAAGAAGCTGCAACTCAGGAGTAGCAAATCTGTCCGACACAGATGACACAACCGATAGAAAGTCGGACTTCACAGCCACAAGCTTCAACCAGGAGATCAACAATATTTGAGTTCAGCCTGTCCGATATATTGATGAGTTTGTCCACTATTCTATTTAGGAGCCAACCACAGTTGAGGAAGCTTTGTCACAGGACGACTCAGATCTCTAGAACGAGGCCATGGACAAGGAGTACAACTCACTGCTGAGAAATAATACATGGACTATCACCAAGCTGCCAGCAGGCAGAAAGCGACTGCAAGTGGATTTTTAAGATCAAGTATAAAGCAGATGGCAGCATCGACAGTAAGGAAATGTTGACACGGGCCGCAGGGATTTTCACAAGTTCCCAATTTCGACTACTTCAAAACTTTTAGTCCAGTGGTCAAGCACACTTCCATCCGACTGCTACTATCATATGTTGTTGCTGCCAATCTTGAGGTACACCAGATGGATGTACAAACAACATTCCTCAATGGAGTTATCAAAAAGAACATTTATATGATCCAGCCAAAAGGCTATATCCTCAATGGTCAAGAAGACCAGGACCTGGTATGCAAACTCCATAAAGCTTTGTATGGTATGAAACAGTCTTCCAGAGCATGTTTTAATCGAATCAACACATTCTTGATCGATCATAGATTTGAACCAAGTTCTGCAGACTGTAATGTATACTTCAAAGTTGTTAATCAGTTCTTTGTCATCATCGCACTCTACTTGGATGATACGTTGTTGTTTGGCAACAATATTAACCTGACAAAGGATACTAAAAGGATGCTATCACAAAAATTTGAGATGACAAATCTAGGAGAGGTGCATTCAAATCCACAGAGACAGAACCAGAAGGCTTCCCTATATCACTCAGCAGAGGTACTTCCAAAATTTATTATCAAAATTCAATTTGATGAATTGCAAGCTTGTGCATAATCCTCTGGACCCAGGTTTAAAATGATCTAAAGAACAATGCCCTCAAACTGATGAGGAGAAGGCCAAAATGAAGGAGTATCCATATCAATCAATTATCGGATCTTTGATGTATGGTATTATATCGACTACACCTGATCTTGCATAAGTCGTCAACTCTTTAAGCCAATATATGGCTAATCCTTGTATGGTCCACTGGAAAGCTCTTCTAAGAGTTCTCGGATATGTACGAGCTTTCATCTACCTTTGTATTTGCTATGGAGATGAAGATCCATTCGATATCCATACACTTCATGGATATATAGATGCAAATTGGGCAAGTGATATAGACACCAAAAGATCGACATCTGGATTAGTCTTCCTGTTCAATAATGGTCCAGTATCTTGGAATAGTCAAAAGCATACCTCCATTGCAATGTCTCCGATAGAATCGGAGTACATTGCAACCTCTCAAGCTACCAAAGAGGCAATTTGGTTGAGGAATCTATTGTCCGATATTGGTCTCAGACAAACTGCTCCAACAATTATTTAGTGCGACAATCAGAGTGCTATAGCATTGTCAATCAATCTTGGATTTCATTCTAGGAGCAAGCACATCGAGTTTAAGTACCGCTATATTAGAAGCAGAGTACTCAGCAAGGAGGTGAGTCTGAAATTTTGCAGAACCCAGTACGTGGCAGCTGACATATTTACAAGGGGTTAAGTTAGGAAGCACACAAGAGTTTCTGTATTGTCTTGAATTTTAAAATCAAGGCATTCAAGGATCCAGAGGGGGGGTGTTGGATTCCTATCCTCTCCATCCCTTATCTCTTCACTAATCTAGATCCATTCATTTGTTGTATGTAAATACATTGAAATGTCGCACAACTTGTAGAAATACAAGGAAAGTTGACGACAGTTTTTCATCGACTTTTCTGACATTATAGTGTCCAAAGTGTCCGACAATCAAAGGTCATTATTCAAATAGAGCAAGCTCGACATCCACGTCATCGACATCGAAGTCTCCGACTTCGAAGTCATCGACATCTTCTCAAGAGCAAGCTCGACCTCGATGTCTTTGATATCTCCGATGTCGAAGTCATGGACATTTTCTCAAGAGCAACTCTGACGTCGAAGTCATCGACATCTTCTCAAAGGCATCTCGACATCGAAGTCTTCGACTTCTCAACTAAATTCACTTAGTAGCATGGTGCCTTAATCCCATTTTGTAGAGTACAGACCTTAATTAGAGATCACTAACAGAGCAAGGTGGTTACAGCCCAAAGCGGTGACGGTGCCTAATATCCACTCTTCTCTCCACTAATTAGACATCACCGATTGTTCTCATGTACATCTGTCATTGTAATGATAAGTTCAGCAGATCAATAAAGAGTGTAAGATAGAGTGATAATCAATAATTCAAGCAGAAGAAGATTTCAAGCAAGAGCGCAATAATTCGATCTTCCTCTCTAATATACCAGAATATTTTTTTAGGAAGAACACGCCTTGTATTTGCATTCAGACTTGTACTATCTGTGATCATAGAATTCCTATTCTAGCAATCTGAATCATCTAGTACTTGGTCAAATGCATTATCATTCGGTTCTGATTCATCGATTCATGCCATGCAGATAAATTATTCGTAGATTAAATATTCATATGACTGATAATTTTCTGTTGATAATAAGCTCTAGCTCTTGATCTAATAACGCTTCTGCAAAGCGCATTTCATTTGTGTTTGCCTACGGAACCTTATATGGTAGATGTGCACGCACCGAGAAATCTAACATTGTCCTGATTTCCAACATAATCATATATATAGGTTGTGGATGTAACATAAAGGCATTCAATGTTGTTTCACAAAAATTTGTGTTGGATCGTGTAGCCAGAGTCGAAGCCTATAGATCATTAGACGGCTTTAGTGGCTACAAGCAAGTGGAAATTGCACCTCACGATTAGCATAAAGCTACATTTGCCATTAAATGGAGGACTTAAGCCTACAAGGTGACACCATTTAGTCTTTGTAATGACTCGAGCACCTTCCAAAGAGTTTTGCCAATGACGTTTAAAGAATATTTGTAAAATTTCTTGGAGATCTTCTTAGATGATCTTTGTGTACATGGGTTAGATGCTGAACACCCGTTTCATATTCAAAAGTACTAGCCAAGTGTCACAAATTATAAATATTCTTAAATCCAACTTGGGCCATATAATATATAGACAAGGAATTGCACTAATTTGTCAAAAATACGGGTGTTCATAAATGCTCAACCACTAGAAATGATTCAAGAAGAGTATGTGTTTATGGCCCATGCTAATTATTACAAGATCTTCATTTTATTCTTCGTGGATTTGGCACATCCCATATACAAACTCAATAATTGATCCACATTGGATGGAGGAAGCCTTACAGGCATTACAAAAGTTGAACAAAGCTTTGACATTAGCATATATCTTATAGCCCTCCAATTTGATGATTCAATTCCATATGCATACAAATGCATCTAAGTATGCATGGGAGCTATATTAACCCTACCAGACAAGTATAAGAAGGATTTCCCTATCAAATTTTTCAATCATCAATTGAATGGAGTAGAGATCAATTATTCAACAACAAAATGTGAGGCTTCGGCAATGGCTTTGTAGAGAGGAAGTGTTGCCATTATTTAATGGCTATGCATTATTATTTTTATACAGATCACCAACCCTTATTATAATTGGTAAACAAGCAATTGTTGTTGGGATTTTTGCACAGTAATACAAAAGAAAAAATAACACACTATGGCAAATGATGTATCAAAAATAAAACAAAACTGATGAGCTACCTATGATGCAGTTTTGTTCAACATGAATGCTATACTAGATTGGGTCACATATATAGTTGAATATTTTATGCATGGCCAACATGATCAATCTCTTTCCAAGGTGGAACAACAAGAATTTGTCCTCAAAGCTAGGCCATCAACTGATTGTAGGACAGTTACACCAAAGAGGAGTTGGCACTATACTTAGTAGAAGCATACTTCCTCATTAAAATGAGCTGAATCATGTCACTATCACATGAAGGAATGGGAGGAGAACACTTTGCAACATATATTATCGTAAGGAAGATACTACAGTTTGAATGCCAATGGCCTACCATGAACAAGGATATTGAGGCCTATATCAAATGTTGTGATGTGTGTCAAAGGGCATGACAACCAACCAAGGCAAATTATGCCCCATTGCATCCCATATTGGATCAAGCACCATTTAAAAAGTGGGGGCTAAATTGCATCGATCCTATTCATCCAAATGCATGAAGTACCCAAGCCAAATACATCATAGTGGCTATGGATTATCTCTCAAAGTGGGTAGAATCTAAGGCAATGCATGGAGTTGATGCTAAGTTGACCATCAACTTCCTATATGAGCACATTATTATATGTTTTGAATGCCCAATAGAGATAGTCAGTGATCGAAACTCATTTTACAAATGAGACTGTCAAAGTCTTACTTAAAGAGTTCTTTGTTGTTCACCATTTCAGTACACGCATTTCCAAGGGGCAATGGCTAAGCAAAATCTTCTAATAAGATTTTGTACAAAATTTTAACCAAAAACTTAGATTGGCACACCCTATATGCTACTCTATGGTCATTTAGAACCATATGTAAAGATGGCACCAATTAAATTCCTTTTCAATTGGTGTTGCCAAGATGCAGTTATGCTCATTGAATTTTTAGTACCATCTGTCCAGATCACTTCATCGGAACATTTGAAAGATACAAAATCACTCTTCCTCTGTTATAAAGTGCTACACAAGGTATGTGAAACTTGCTTATTAGTAGTTCATGAAAAAAGTATAGAGAAGTCATGATACAAGGCTTGGAATGATCACCATCATCATAAAAAAAAAAATTCAATCAAAATGCAAAGGCGATTGAAGGAAAACTCAAACTCACTAACGAAGGCCCTTACTGCATCAAAGACACTCTATTACAAGGGCAACGACTTTGGAGAGAATGGATGGGATACCATTATATGCTCCCATTAATGATAGCTGATTACACAAGCCCACATTCCCACATGCTACATAAACAAGAAGGGAAAATACTGAATAAGCATCAGCTTTTATGTAAGTGACATTACATCCATGCTTTTCTTAAGGCCATCCATTTTGTATCATAGCCACTTAAGATGCCACCACTTACACAACATTCAACTGCCAAGGTAGATGCCATGGACCGTCACCTATTTAGGTGGGAGATATTGTGGGCATTTGGTGGTCCCACCATAGTAAATTGTATAATTAGAATTAATAAGTGTGAGGGCACTAGCATCCTAGGCATAGCCCAACCTAATGAGCACAACTAGCAAGGCATTACAAGTTGTAGTTTAGAAATAAGCAACTTTGGATAAAATGAAATAAAATAGAGACCTAAACTCAGGTTTAGCTAAAAAGCTAAGTTAGCAAGTTGGAAGGGAGTCACATGAACCATGTGAAGGCTTTTCACACTCCAAAGTAGAATCACATGAATCATGTGATAAATCACTTACCTAATTTAGAACCACTAGATATTTGAGGGCCTTGGAATCCTTGCCATTTTTTAAGTAGTTAATCAGAATGAAGGGGCATGGCCTTCCCTAGGAATAAAAAGACACCTCTTGTACTTATTTTCCATGTTCATCTAAGAGGAGAAGATTATGTCAAAATGCAATGTGAACATTCTTATGTCTTTTTCTGTCTCAAGCTCTTATCTTTTCTTAGTTTTCTGTTTTGCTTATGTTTTTAGGTTTGTTTGCTTTTCTTGTTGTTGTCCTTTCTAAGAGAGAGGAAACAGTAAGCTGTCTCCCTTAGCATGATTAGTTATGGTGGTAGAATGTTGGTGTGGTTTAGAAACTTTAAGGCCTTGCTATCTTGGGAAAAATATCCTGCATGACAAGAAGTATGAGGTCGTTACAAGGATCACATACACTATAGCTCAACTTAGCTATAAATTATAGAGTTTAGCATATATTTTAAAAAGGAAAGCACACATGGAACTCTAAATTCCGAAAGTTAGCATAATAAACCAAAAAAAATACATATATACAGCTCCAACATCTAGAAAAAGTCCATTGTATGGCACAACTAGAAAGATTGCCTTATGTACATCTTGTTGTGAATACCAAAAGGATAACTACGGAGCCAAACCACCCAAACAAAGAGAAACTGAAGATCAATCATCGATAGCTTCACCCCTCGGCCACGATGAATGAATACAAGAGAGGAGAGTTTCTAGTGATTGAAAACCAACCTCTAGAAGTGGAATAGGACAAGATTGTGTAGATATGTATACATCCCATGAGCTTAAATCTTCCAAATTTGGTTCAAATTGAAGGTCAGACAAAGATCTACAAATCTATAAAGTTACATATAAAAATTAGGCCAAAAGTATAGCCAAAAATAGAGAAAAATATACATATAAAAACTATAGCTAATAAAAATTGGAATAATTTTACTAAAATGGCCATAACTTGGTCATTATAGCTCCAAATCATAAAAAATCAGTATCTCCAAGTAGTTAAGAGAAAGGGATATTGATTTTTTTTTTTTAAATCACATTAGAAATGAAGATTAATAGGTCAAAATTGACTCAAACAATTCTAAAAATTGAAAAATCAAGAAAACTAGAAAACTAGTGAATAATAATTTAACCGAACTTAAAGAAAGCCACCACATTTGATGGGGAAAGGATCTAATGCTCTAATACCAAAATTTTTACATGCCAATCTTAGCAACAAAACATCTAATCCATTATTGAACATCAAATTAGCATGGAAAAACAAGAAATCAATAAACTAGATAAAGGTAGCAAAATTTACTAAAATAGGCAAAGTAAAGAAGTATTATTCGTCATTCAATACATAGGGCCTGAAACTAGAGCATCATCAAAGCTCTCATGTGATTTTAGGCACATGAACTAACAATATCATCAAGAAACCTCTCAAAGAGAAGCTTCAAGAACACTAAGAATTCAAAAATCGCAAATATAGAATAACCCCAAATTAAGCACGACCTCAGCTACTTAGTGGCCCTTTGTGCTTCTACTATGAGTTTTGGGCCTTATTTGGCTAAACTGGGCTTTACAACCATTATTACTCGCTACTTACAAATATAGTGTGGCTGTTTAAGCCACTTTATTAACTGTCCTATTGACTAATTGTAATTAATATAGCTCCATGGCTATATTTGGCATTGCAATTGTTAAGCTCATGGGCTATTTACATGTAGCACATGACAGTATGGAATTCAAAAAATGAAAAAAATTGGGGTTTTTGTGGGCACACCCGTATGTATTGTGGCATCACGATGTATGTGGTCCAAAAAGCCCAGAATGGGGCTTGGACTTTGTATTCCCAGTTGAACAACTCAGTTCTGATGTCTTGGTTATCATCTTGCACAAGATTTTGTTTGAGGATTTTGCTTGTTCATTGCACCTAGGATAGTATGGTGTGCTTCACTATAAATTTCAATAACAAGTGTGTGATCATTTCATTCATGAAGTAAACTCTTTGATCAATGATAATTAAAGTACATACACAGATTGGATAATTATGCACATGAGAGAGAGAGAGAGAGAGAGAGAGAGAGAGAGAGAGAGAGAGAGAGAGAGAGAGAGAGAGAGAGAGAGAGAGAGAGAGAGAGAGAGAGAGAGAGAGAGAGAGAGAGAGAGAGAGAGAGAGAGAGAGAGAGAGAGAGAGAACCTTGAAGATGCCAAGCTCAAAATAAGGAAGTGTGATTATCTGGATGAGAAATATGAAGGATTGGAGTTTTCTATTATAATGCACCCATTTTGTGAGTTTTCACCTTTATGTTGTCCCTATAGCCACACTTAAACTTTAAACACCTCTCGCCAACACTACTCATGTAGCATGTGAGTTGGGCTTACCTATCTTAGGTATCATGTAACATTTTGATGACTTTATTCAAATTGTACCTCTTTGGAAGCCAAGTGGAGAATTTACATTCGATTAAGCCTAGGATTGACCATAATCTTAAGTTTGTTATGATATATACAACAATTCACTTGGAGACCTTTTGCTCAAAAGAATTTCCCTCTCTTTGTATATGTCCACCCTCATCCTTCTTACGTTGTTTGCACCAATGCATTACAAGCACAATTAAAATCCACTACATTTGTAGTGACATCACTCCACAAACTGCATGTTACTCGACTATTGTCATCAAACTGCTCTCCCCATATGCATAGATGTATGGTTGCAAAAAGAGCATGTTTGCTGTTTGATTTCATTAAAATATGATTAAATGAATCAAATTATGTAAAAAGCCCACAGTCCCCAGAGGCACAACAACTCTGTGGTTGCAAAAGGTGCATGTTTCTAGCTTAATTTCATCAATGTACAACTCAATGGATAAGCTTCAATATATAGTGAGCTAGCTAGGATTTCCTTTCCTTTTCATGAGGTTCAACTCCAATCTGCAATCCAATTGAGAATATACAAGAGAGAAAAGAGAAGCCTACGACAATGTCAAGGGGTTGGTAAAAAATTAATCTAAAAAGAATGTTGACATATCCTCAATACATTCGATAATGTAAATAGGTACTTACTATAATAGGCTGGAGTTGACTCTCTAATCTATACCAATGGCATTAGCTTTCATGAATGTTATTTCTCAAGTTGATCAAAATTCTCTTCTAGCTTGGCTCCACTAGTGCTAGTTAGCACTCAACAAACCACATTTGGGGCTGATATACATGTAAGGCTTGCAATGCCCAGCCCTCTTTAGCAAATATCCATTCTTCAATTGGCACATTCGACCAATAAGAGCATAACTAGTATGTGGTCAATAAAAGAACTTCAACATTTTAAAATGACATTGAAAGTACATACAAGGATTCCAGTGTCCACTATGCATTACTCGATTTTTTCAAATTTTGTATCTTTTGTATCATCACGGTGAAAAATACAACTTTATAAAATGAAGATCCATGTATTGACATGCAGTTTTATCTCCCATTGCCATTGCTTCACTTATGTATGTTGGTTTCAGTTTGTATCATCATGTACTTGCTATATTCAACAGCCATAGTGCTTTTAATAGAGCATGCCTCCTCTCCATAGTACACTTCTATAAAAAGCACTCAATAACAATAGGCGACATCATTCGGGGATAGTTGTTTTGAATCGTGGAACTTCATATTCTTTGACAATGTGAAGTCTAAAATCATATTATGTTTGCTCAAAAAACATTGAATTTTTTTTTTTCAGGTGCCATTTCTCATAAAAGTAATAAGGATGTTTTCACAAACAAGGGGGCGAAATCTTGATGATGAGTCACAAAATACCCCCTCATTTGTTCCCCTTTTTTTTTTTTTTTGTATTTCTTCATCTCCATTTCACACACACATGGGAATAGTGGGTCTCTTGGCTTGCACATCCAAACTTTCCTAGCCCTTCACAACCTACTTTACTTTTGTAGAGATTCAATTTTATTTTAGCCTTTTTAGTTAAAAGTTTATTATTTTAGAAAACCTTGTGCACCCTTTAGATTGTCTAAAGTCTTTAGTTATGAAATTTGCTTTGGAGTTACACCTTAGATACCCACTCTTCAAAACATAGGCGTGGGGGGCTCTTGTTCTCTCTCCTTAATCCAATAACAACCAACATGATGTTCTCACACGTAAAAATTCAAATCTCAAGGTCTCCTAAAAAATAGTTGTGGACATAGAATAGTGAAAATACCAGGGGCATTACCCTTGCATATCCCCTTACCCAAGTCATCATTTTTTTATGTCAAGTCATCTACCACATGGGAGCCTTTGATTTCTTATGTGAAATGGGGTAATGGCTTCTAAGCTTTTCTCTCAATTTTTTTAAAAATAGGCATCCCTTAGGCGCCTCTCATAACATCCTAAGTTGTTGAAGGAAAGGGTTGTTGGGTCCTTAGCTCTTGCATGCCTCAATCACACTTCCTGGACCCGGCGGCAGTTTCAGGATGCGTTTGATGGTGAAACCAGCTCCATTTAGAAGACTTTGCCACTCATCTTCTCTCCTCTCTTTGCCCCCATTTGTATGCGCAATCATCAGCATATCGGAATACAGCCCTCCCAGTCCAGCCATATCGTTGGAAAGTGGATTAAGTATAATCTCTACAACAATAAGCTTTCCATCATCTGGAAGGACCTTATGACAATTAAGTAGTACTTTCATACAGTGCTCGTCGTCCCAGTCATGCATGACCATCTGCAGCACAATCATCCCAGGATCAAAATAGCAACAGCGAAAGGGTGAAAATGCTTGGCAACAAGATCACCATTAATGGGGACTGGGCTAGATTTATAAATTTTCATTATCCATCTCACCTTTAGTAGAATTGCATCTGCAGAGGGAACACTCTCAAACATGCTCCCGACAACGTGCTCTACACCTGCAACAAATATAATAACAAGATCACAATTCCAAATTAGCACAAATCGAGTACGATGTGGAATCAGCAAAGATTGTCAGAAAAACAGAACGCCAATAGCTACTCAATTGAATAAGAAAGTTCACAATTATGATCCAAAGGAACCGAAAAACCGCAACTTCGTTTGGCAATATTAGACTAATAAGCAAGTTGAAAGTACACTAGTTTGCTACGCACACAGTAGAAAAGAGAAAGTCATAAAACTGAGAGTCAAAGTGATTACGTGAATTAAATCATTCAATAGTCAGTTTCAGAAGTTTTCAGAAGATGAAACATGATAAAGACTACGAGAACTACGACTACGAACGACGAAACGCAGGGTAAATCGAAATTTTATGAACCGTACTAGAGGAATGAATCCCAATACAAATTGGACCAAAATACACTTCGGTCGAACGCATCAATCCAATAGAATGTTAATTTACCGGGAATAGCCGGAGCAATAGCAATGACATGCGGCAAGTCATAATTTATTCCGTGAATATGCGAGTAGGCAGCTACGATCTGTGAAATCGTCTCACCCAACCCTCCCCCGACATCCACCAAACTTTTCAGAGATTGAAATCCATCATAATGTTGCACTAGTTGACGCGTGGAGATTTTGCTTGCCGCAACCATGGCATTATTCATCACTATATTGAAGGCTGGATTTTCACTTTCCAGTTCCCAAATGCCTTTGCCATGGGCCTTGGTGAATGCTTGGCCTCCTTCTAATACAACCTCATGCAAGTGATGCCAGGGGGCTTGACATATTTGGTCTGTTTGCATCAACAACATGGGGGCCAAACAAATAGGGCTATCCTTGAGTAGCAATTTGGAAACTGGTGTCAACCGAAACCTCTTTTCCTTTTCCCCGGAGGCTGCCTCCACCAAAACTTCATCAAAAACTTTGTTGGCGACCAGGAATCGAAGAATCCGATACAGATAATCCGACTGCACCGTATCGCTTGGAAGCTGATCAACAATTTGTTGCAAAGTGAGGGTGCCATCGGGACCAGCTGCAGTGGCAATAATATCAGGAATTTGTAGAAGAATGGCAGCTTTGAGAGCAAAAGGCTTGACGAAGTCCACCGTGAAGCGCCACAGACAAGCCTGAGCTTCACGGAGCTGGGCGTCCTCCTGGAGACGAACGCCATCTGATCCATGATGATCATGATCCGCATCCATTGTTGCTTTGCTTTGTGGCATGCATGAGGTTGAGTAAAAATACTAAGCGCCAAATACTACCTACCCTTACCTTACCATAGCTTTGAAGCCTCACCTTGGCCATTAGAGAGTGCACATAAGAGGCAACACCTAAGAGGCACCTCATACAGGTCCCACACCCTTGGATGTAGTGGGGCCACGTGGCATTGTAGGTGCCCCTAAAATGCATATTCCTACCCACCTGATAGGTGCCCCCAAGTGCATATTCCTGCCCACATGTAGGTTGCCATAGCTTTGATTCCTCCACCTTCCCCCAACCTTCAATGTGTTGTTATTATGTGATTATGCCTACACCTCCAAGTTTGTCCTCACCTCAACTCAACTGCCCTACACCAAAGCCATTAGGCCACGAATATCTAAGTTTGTCCTCACCTCTGCTCAGCCGCCCTGCACCCGAGCCACTAGGCCACGACTATCTACGTTTGTCCTCACCTCAGCTCAACCACCCTAGGACGACTATGTATGTTTGTCCTCAGCTCAGCTCAGCTCAGCTCAGCCGCCCTGCACCCGATCTGCATATTAATGCACATATGTTTTCATGATTGACAAGTTTTTATCAAATAGTTCATGTGCGATCCACATTTTTTCTCACGGCTTTGCTCCTACATGTGGGAGGCACCTTGATTATGGAAACTGCATTCGCATTTCTAATTTCGAAGATTGGGAGACAACGCTAACGGCTGTGGCTATTTTGATTATGGCCCTCAGGAGAGAAAGCTGGTGGTTGTGGCTGTTTTGATTTTGGCCCTTGGGAGAGAGCGCTGGTGGCCATAGTAATCAAAGTTGTATAATATGTTGTATTATATATATTTAGATATGACGTCAATTATACAGTATTTAATACAAAATAATTATCATGCAACTATGACTCTTGTTAGCTTTTAACTTGATAGTTTCTCGTTATGATCATTTCTTTCTCCCTTCCTTGGCATTCCTTGGTTTTCTTTTCTTTTATTTGCTACTTCCTCACTTTCACTTTCATCCCAGCAGCAGGTAGCCTCATCTCTTCCACTCTTCACGCATTCATCTCCTTCATCCATTCCCACTTTGGTCCCAACTAAATCACAGCCACACATTCTTTTAAATTTTAAAATAATTTTCTTATTCACATAAACTTGACAAAGTTTCTATGATTGACATGTGTCTCTTTATCCCATAAGTATCATGTACTTGTCACAGGTTTCAACTATATATCAGAATCATAAAGTTGCTCTTAAAATGTGTGTGCCTGTGTATGCGTTTGGAGGCCCACAAAAAAAGTTGGTGCCCACATCTTAAGTTACCAGTTAGGGCAAGTTTAGGGCAATTGGCCAAATAACATTTTGTCAATCATAAATAGTATTACCAGCATGGAGAAAATATCTTTGTATTCTTATTTTATGCAAAGAATTCGTCTCTTTTGATTTTATGTCCATCTCATGTGTATTTCTCAAGATATCTTGATTTCTAGTTTGTAGAATGTCATTTTTATTGTTGATCTTGCATCCACATGTGTGAAGGACAGTATGATGTTGTTGTTGTACGGACAGGAACAATACCATATTGGAATCTTAGTGCTTATGAGCAGATCTTAGTGATTTATTCAATTCTTGCATGTGTAAAGTGATGATTTCTATCTTGTAGCTAAATCTAGATGTGCAACCAAATTAGGTCAAAGATCTAAAATCCATCAAGTATGTTTTGGATCTAATTTTTTTACACATTTCCTGGTTGCATTTGCCTTACAAGTTCTACTCCAAATTCCAGGCTAGTAGTTACCAAGTATAGAAAAGAAGTTATTTCATGAGAGAGGTTGCAATCCACTTTTTCAATCTGCAAAAATGAATTATTAAAAAACTAAAGAGTCTATTGTACACACATGCCCCAATAAAAAAATGGTATGCTGGTGTATTAACATGCTATTGTCCAAACCTTTGATCATTCTTCGTTGGCTCAATCAAAGACAACAGTTTGTTGAGTTTTGTAGAATCTATAGGTGATGATGTAGATGATGTTGCCAACGTCAAGTGATATGAAATTGACTCCTTGGCCAAGTCCTTTTGGATTCTCATTGGTTTATGGATTATATTCTAAGAGGCCTTCTTTATCACCAAGTCCTCTACCTTTTCCAAGTTGATTTATGATTTTCCATCACCAAACTCGTGATCATGGAAACCCAAATGTACGGCCATTCTTGTGTATCTTATATCATTTAGAACACAATAATAGATCTTAGTTGTACAATGGCTCACACAACATGGTGGATGACTACAATGTTGACATCTCATGCTACCAACATCATTTGGAGCAAGTCCCATTGGACACCTTGTCATCAATCTTCTAGATAATTCTAATAATTTTTCTTTCTAAATGAAATAAGTGTAGTTAACATTATGACATTCAAATCCACCACCACACACAGATAAACATACGATCCCCGAGAAGCCCTACATTGTGAAAGTTGCATAGCAAAACCTGGTTGTGACAATCATATGCCCTTCATGCCTATAATGTTTGATGGCAGAAACTCAAATAGCTAATCTCCATTGTATTTTTTGGGAATTTCATTGACTTTTTTGAAAGCTCTACAAGCTTCGACAATCTTTCTCAACTTGCTTGCCACAAGCAAATTTCGTAATAGTTGCAGAATTGATAATGCAGGCTGATTGGCATGTTTATTGTCCACATTAAGCTCTGTAATGTTAGCAATACTTTCATCTTCACTAGAGGTGATCAAGGTCAATTATTCATGCTTGTTGAGGGATTCATTTTTGCAAATGCAACAACTCAATGAGATTGCCCACACAATTGAAACGCAATGTCGAATTGCAAAATGTGATCTGAAAACCAAGAACACAAGTGTTTTTGTGTCATAATCCATCCTTCAACAAGTGAGTAGGTTGTAAATTTCGGAGCTAGTACCAACCATTATTGTGCCTCCAAAATTAAAGTGAATTTCGGCTACTTTATTACAATTAAGGGGCCTTCACTAGAGACTTAGCATCGATGGATACATCACCATAAATCAGGCACATGCTGGACCTCATAGTGTGAAAGAGGCTAAAGCATGCAGATGAACCGAACAAGGTTTGAGAAAGTGGAAATATGATCCATGGTTGATAGTGTTATGTACATGGCCAGTAAGTAGGATTCGATATACTCCTAGTCTTGGATACACGGTACTCCAGTAAATCAAGCTATTAGTTATGCCACGTCATATTCGATGTGACCCGAAAGTAACTAATATCCTTGTGGGGCCCAAAACACACTCAATGGAGTTTAGACAAGGTATGAGACAGTGTATCCATGTGTAGATTTATCAATAGCAATTCTATGAATAGTTGGTCCATGCTTAGGACTCTATTCTAGGTGAATCTATGCTCATGGGTTACCTTTCCCAAGACGGTACCCAATCAAGCGAAATTTAAATTTTTTTCTGGTACTGTGCATGATGGTGACTAAACTTTGGGTGCATGAGATCTCCCCAGATTATAAGTTAAAAGTGAATTTTTTCTTTTTTGTTGAATTTCGAACTTGATTAAAAGTTTAAAATCTGTTACTTGTCCGACATATTTCTAAATGATACTGATCGTTGGAAATGAATCAAGTGAACGTTTGTGCAAAATACTCGTCAAAATTAAAGGTAAAACCGTTAAACTATACGAAATGGCCAGATAAAATGAATGATGACATAATTCTTTATCCGATCAATGGAATCTTGTTTGGATACAGTTTAAGAGTTCTGAAATCCTATTGGTAGGATTTCCATTCATGTAATTTCATATTCTGAGTTTGGTTAGTTTTTGTCAATATTGATGGAGTAATGCCAAACCAGTCAATAAAGAAGAAAGTAGTCTAATTTTATTGGAAAATTTGTAGGAATTAAAAAAAACTAATTCATTTCCAGTTAAATCCTATGGTGAATTATATTCAAACGATCAGAATCGTAGTGTTTTTCATACCAGCAGATGAGTTTTGGTACATCAGTTATTCAACCCATGTATAGGATAGAAATGAAATTGTTTTAGACTTTTTCCTATAGTAATTAATTTTAAACATTTACTAATGTCAACACGTCTTCTTGATACCTTAGCTGAAAGATTTTCAAGGGACTGAAAATTCTAAAGAGGGAAGAAGAGTGGACATCAATGGTAGTAAGTGTGAATGAGAAATGTATTTCACAGTTAGGATTTTGGTAATCTCAGTAAATAATTGCTTAATACTGGATTTTAATTTTCTGGATGAATTCATTTAGTTGAATTCATAACTGATATTTTGGTGACCATTGAGTTATCCACAGTTTGGATACATTTTATGGTCTGTAGATGCTCGAGTACAGTTCTTCATTTGATTGGATCTCCAGTTATCATAGGAGACAAACAAGTCTATTAAGATGAATGAATGCTAATTTCTTGCATTTGATGTTAGAAACAATAATTCTAATTAAGGATAATGGTTTTCTCGGTTAATATTGAAAGTTAAAAGAACTGTTTCGATAATTCTTTCCTATTTTGAAGAGCTTCTAAGGATAGAGGCAATTTAAGGAGGGAAGAATGTTATGGCCATATTCGGATACGACACTCAATGATATGAATAATCATAATCAAATGAGAGATCAGCAAATGGAGGTTTTGTTGAATCAGGTCAAATTGATGTCTTCACCCAATCTCGATTTTCAACCGAAGGTTTATGCATGAGAGACGAAGGAGAAGAAACCTGAAGTCGTCAAGGACTAGCTAGCTAAGTGGAGTAGTTACTTCAATCTGCATGGTATTCCTGATGAGAAGAAAATTGAAAATGTCGTGCTATTCTTACGCGGCAAAGCATCATCGTGGTGGCGAGATTTACCAGTGAAGCCAACTACTTGGGATGCGTTTGCGGAAGTTTTCAAGAAAGCCTTCATAATTGTCGATGATGTTGACTACTACTTGAAGTTTGTAAACTACAAGATGGGTACAGAGAGTTTAGACTCTTATATCTAAGAATTCATGGACCTATGGAATAGGATTCCATCATTCGATGAGAAGTTGGCACTTTGGCAGTTTGTCCTAGGTTTGCCAACCGACTATCAAAACGAATGCAATCGAAATGTGCTTCAAAACCTTGAGGATGCATTTCAAATTGTGAAAGCATATGATTCCACAGTGGTGGCATCCAGGAAGCAGTTTGCGCACTTTCCAACCACTTTGAAAACCAAGAAGGGTAAGAAGCGCGGTCCAGACCAAGCAAAATATTTTGATGAATTAGATCAAGCAGCATTGTAACCCTGGAAGCCAAAGAGAAAAATATTTAAGAAATCTATGTCCCGAGAAGAGGCTAAGAAAGAGAACTTATGTTTCATCTATAAAAAGCCTGGACATATGATGAGATTTTGTCCAGAAAGAAAGAAAGCGTCTGCTCACATGATTGAGATCCCAGGAGGCAATGGTAAGACTTTGGAAAGTAACCTGACCGATTGTGAGTGTGAATGTTCTTTTAGTACTACTTCTTTCTTGGCTAATGAACTTTTCCATTTAATTGGCATAGTTAAGATCAAGAAGTGAGTATTTTATTGGACAGTGGTTCAACTCATAATTTTATTAATTCTCATCTTGTGTAGAAACTCAGCTTGGAAACTGAAGCTAGTATAAAGTTTATCTAGCTTCAGGAGCATAGTTGGAGACTTGGAACGTAAACGTCCCGAAGCTCCCAGTTTTGATGCAAGGACACACAAATTAGTTAATTTTCATGTTTTAGACTTAGCCCGTACCGATTAAGTCTTAGGTTATGATAGTTTGCTAAACATTTACTTAGCATACATCCACAAAGAAAGTGCTTAAGAGAGTGTAAACACCAAGATTGCTTCACAAAACAATGTTTCTCATCATTAGCTGAATAATGGATCCATCATGGATCAAGTACAAAATCATCATAATCTCTCTCTAAGCTGCATCCAGCACATGTGGGACAGCTCATTGTACTCATCCATATCCACTTTGGATAAGATCTATCAAGTTTGCCACATCATCCATTGGTGGTTTGTGTTGACCTTCTAGATTCCTACAATCTAGGACCTAACTCCTATAATTTAAGAGATGTCATATTAGACTCAACTGAAAGCTAATCAAAATGTATCTGAATATTACAAGTGTCATTTCACACGTGTGGATCCACATAGATGTCAAAGATACATCAAAAACCATGTGAAAATTGCTAAATTCTAACACTCCTCCTCAATTTTTACATGATACAACTATAGTACATCTATCTACAACTCCTAAGGCTGATCTTAATTTGATAAATGAAGCCTTTGGCAGGCTTTAGTGAGTAGATCAGCAAGGCAATCTGAAGAAGACACATGATGTAGTTTGATCTCCTTTGCTTGAACCTTTTCCCTCACAAAATGGCGAGCAATCTCTATGTCCTTGCTCCTTGCATGGAATGTGGAATTGGTTGCTAATGCTTGGCTTGATTGGTTGTCACAAAATATTATTGGCTGCTCCTCGGCCTCCATGACTTGTAACTCCACCAAAAGCCTCTTCAACCATAGGATCTCCTTTGTTGTGGATGTTAGTGCCTTGTAGTCCGATTCAGTTGAAGATAGAGAAATAGTATCTTGCTTTTTGGAAAGCCAAGACACTCTGCAATTGCAAAGGAAGGTAACAAAAGCACTTGCGGACCTCCTATCCACCTTATCACCTGCAAAATCAGCATCCAAATATGCCCTTAAGGCAAGATTAGATCCATCATATAAAATGCCAAAGTTCTTGGTGGCCGAGATGTACCCCAACACCCTTTTGCATTTTTCCAATGACAAACCAATGGATTTTGCATAGATTGGCTAAGTTTACCTACAGTATAGCTTAGATCAGGCCTAGCTACAGTAAGATAGATCAAAGAGCCTACAAGTCTCCTATATAGTGTGATGTCTTCAAAGGATGCTTCATCATCACTATTGGAAACTTTTACATTTTGCTTTATAGGAGTTTCTACTCCTACAATCTTTCATTTCAAACTTTACTAAGATAGAAGAAGCATATTTGGATTGACAAATAAAACTCAAATCCTTGCCTCTTGAAACCTCTATTCCTAATATGAAATGAAGATTACCAAGATCCACCATCTTAAACTCTTTAAACAATGATACTTTCACTTCTTGTATACCATCATGATCATTTCCACTAAGCATAATGTCATCAACATACAAAATGAGAATGATGATCTTACCATCATTGAACCTTAAGTACAAAGAAGGATCATAAGCACTTACAACAAAGTTTATAGAGTTCAAGAAAGTATTCAACCTAGAGTACCACAAAAAGTACATTGGAAATCACAAGATTCATGTGAATCCAAAATTGGACCCAACTCTAAAAGTTATCTCTAAGTTTAAAATTGACTTTAGGCCTCAAGTTTTATTTTAATTACAAAGGCCCAAGTCTATTTTATTTTATTTACACTTTGGCTTGCGTGTTCATTGGGCCATGGGCTTATATGTGCAGGATGCCATGCCCTCGCAACACATTTTATTGGACGATTTTATTTATTTACACTTTGTTGGAGAAAACGTGCTTTACCAACCTGGGTAGAGTACTTGGTATGAGGGGCATTCTTTTTCTTGTAACACTCGGCTGCAAAGTGCCCTTTCTTTCATCAAAAGAAGCACTTGAGTTTGGCTTTGTTCTTCTTTCCACCTTTGGAGCTTGATGATTGATCATCACTTTTGGTCTCCTTTTGTTGGATCTTCTTCTTTGACTTTGCCTTTCCTTTGCTTGAGAAGTTGGCCTTCTCATCACCATCATGAAACTTCAAGGATCCAATCCTTTGCTTGACATAAAGGATCCTACTTTCCTCGACCACAAGCACACTATGGAGCTTGTCAATGGAAGGTAGTGCATCTTGAATAGCAAAGCTTTGTACAAGATTGGAGAACTCATCTCCAAGACCATTCAAAATGATTTGAACAAGTTCATCATCATGAATACCCTCACTAATGATGGAAAGTTCTTTGTTGAGAGATTTTATTCTCAAGACATACTCTTGAGCACTCTCATCACTCCCTCTAATGCTTTGAAGAACTTTGTTTCTAATCATAAGCACTCTAGAGGTATTTTTGGATTCATAAATCCCTTTAAGGTAGTCCCATGCCACCTTGGCCGAGGTACAAGATGCCACTTCCTTTAGAAGCTCACTACTAACATTTATTTTTAGACAATGTAATGCTAGTCTAGCTCTCCTTTTGTACCTCACTAGATCTTGCCCTCCTTGAGGTTCTTCTTCCTCTCCTATGACAAGATCATACATATATTGGAGCACAAGTAGTGACCCCATTCTTACTTTCCAAGTTGAATAATTACTAGAATTTAGCCTTTCACTAGCCTCAAGAAGATAGGCTCCAATTGAACCCATTTTATCTAGGAACAAGTACAACAAATGTACTATTTAAAGGCTCTCCCTTCTCTCTTTATCAGAATTTAGCTACAATGCTACTCTCTTAAATCTCACAAGACTCAAGAAGCAAGATCGATAATGATCTTGAACTCAAAGAATTGGGAAAATGTATTCTACACAATCTATTCACTTAGAATCTTGGATTTGACTCTTGGAAGTGCCAATGCCTTCCAATGGTGTTTAGAATGGCTTTAGTTTCACTCTTCACACGTGTGATAAGTACATCTTAACTTTACAAACTAATCTGAACCTCAACATTACAAGTAAACTATTAGAAAAGGTCACCCTCCTTCAAAATGAATCTAGCACCAATGCTTTCACCAAAATGAAGATTTTTGGATCATCAACTAGGCTCTTTGACTTGACTCTGATACCATGTCAATTTCAGAGTAAAGGACTGAATTTGATCTACAAATGATCACAAAGAGTGATTGGTAGCTTGGGATCTTGATCTATATCAAGACTAGCTTCCAAATCTAGCTTCTACTTGACAATCTTTGTGTTTCCAAGCAAGAACAATAAAAAATGATGACCCACGGCTTCACACGTGTGAATTACAGCTACTGTATGGCCTGATAACAGAAAAATAGTTTACTAAAAATTTACTTAGCATACATCCACAAAGAAAGTGCTTAAGATAGTGTAAACACCAAGATTGCTTCACAAAACAATGTTTTTCATCATTAGCTCAATAATGGATCCATCATGGATCAAGTACAAAATCATCATAATCTCTCTCTAAGCTGCATCCAGCACGTGTGGGACAGCTCATTGTACTCATCCATATCCACTTTGGATAAGATCTATCAAGTTTGCCACATCATCCATTGGTGGTTGGTGAACTTCTAGATTCCTACAATCTAGGACCTAACTCCTATAAGTTAGGAGATGCCATATTAGACTCAAATGCAAGCTAATCAAAATGTATCTGAATATTACAAGTGTCATTTCACACATGTGGACAGGTCCTCACACATGTGGATCCACATAGATGTCAAAGATACATCAAAAACCATGTGAAAATTGTTAAATTCTAACAGAGTAGAGAGATTCAAAACACTGATTTCAATTCTTACTCAAATAATAGATCAAGAATAAATCATCACACTTAAGAATCATTACAATTCCTTATAATCCACTGCAACAATTAAGTAATTGTTTATGATCCGTTAACCATAAATATTTAGATTCGTATGATTCGTCAATCATAACTTTCTGGAATCCAAAACCATAATCATTTATAGGATATCGGAGTATATGTCCAACATAACTCAAGAAAAGTAAGAGTCATTCCAAAAATTTTCCATTAAGAAAATACTGGATTTAGGAATACTTCCAAAACATGATTCTTTAACTGAAGTGCAAGATTCAAGTTCTATAAACAACTGGTAATTAAAGACTGAATGCATACCAAAATGACAATCATCTTCAACTACAAAACTTTAGATTACAATCTAGAATCAAATCTAGATACCCAAAGTCCTGCTGGATATCAATTCAGTTGTTATTCTTGGATTCATTATAATTCATTATCCATTTGAGCTCTCTAGGATACAATCACTAATGAGCTGAGTCTATTCCTTAACTAAGGAATACTCTATCCCAAGAATATTGTATATCCAATGCACATAATTTCAACTGATGAACCCAAATGATTTACTAATCATGCGTCTTACAAGCAATATAAATTAAAATCATCAGTTTCTGGTGAATCCACATCACACTGATCGTTTTACCAATTAAAAATCAACTACTCAAGTTAATTGCCAATGATTCAAAAATATCAAATGTCTAGGTGAAGAACTAGTATAACACCACATGTAGATCCTTACCCATATCAAGTTAATCCATAAATCTTTCATACAATGATTTATCTCTGTAAGTATCTGTCAAAACAATACTTGATCATATGTTTATGTTCACCGACTAGGTTAAGTGCACCAGATAACCTTAGTAACTAGGATTACACAATAGATTCATACAAGATTAATCGTGCACATATGAGAATAATCTCACTATTACCCAGTACATAAACACATTTTTACCTGGTAGATTCCTCCAGAATACACATATGTTACTCACATATCTCACTGAGATCTTGTAACTCAGCTACAAAATATTTTCTATTTCTCGTGAGTAAATAACATATCCGGGAAATCTCTTAGACGAATAAAATTCACTCTTAGTAGTTTTCCAATCCAATTTCTTTTAATAGCATAATTTCTTTCACTCAAACAGCCTCTTTCTGATCCTAGTACTAAACTAAGATTAGATTGTTCCGATACAAAACTCTCAGACTTAAATTTTGATCAAACTTACTTCAATTCCAATCCAAATGGAATTAGTAACTTTTGACCTTTTATTGTACTACTTATAGATAATGATTCAAATTCCAAACTTGTTCTAGATTGTCCACACAATCCCTGGAGAATTCCTCTTATTCGAAAAGTTCCAATTAGATCTCTTACTCTAAATCTATCCAAACTTACTTCTAGAAAAAATCTCATTTCTATACCACAACTGGTTTTTTTTCAAAAACTATGCAACCACAGATTCTCCAATAGAAATTTATCCCACCACTTCACCACTCCTTTTAAAGAAATTATCAATTTCAATAAAAGTTAACTGAAAAGATGATATATGAAAATATCCAAATCCAAGAAAAGTCAGTAATAAGTGCTTACACTAAAGGATTCACTTTATTACAAACAGGACTTCTCCTTCAAATATTTCCAATTTGAGTGATAGAAGCTAATATTCCATCGAAATCCATTTATGCAACAGAGATATATTTGAACATTTTAATCTTATAATTATCTGAATTCTAAGTCCATTCCCACAAGTAGTAATTTATATGGCATAACAGTCTTTCAGAAGAATAACTTCATGTTGAAAAGAATCGTATAAACAGTCTGATGTCTTATAAGAAATCATTAAAAAGTAAAGGATTAATTAAGAAAGTGAGAAATAGCTTTGAGGGCCTCTGATTTTGTAAATAATGAGATACCACATAGGGATCTAGATTAAATCTCAAAATTTTCCAAAATACCCCACATTTAACCAAATGGTTTTTTTTTTTTCATATTGCAACTAGGTACTAAAACACACCACTGATCATCTGATATTTACAATCCTAGAATTTCCTTTCCAAAATTACTGATGTCTCATACCATCAACTTTTCCTTCCAGAAAATCCTTAACCGCCTTATTAGGTATTCTAGAGATCCATTGATCATCTAGTTGCCCTATAATCTATATAGGAAATTATCTCTTGTTCCCAAACATTAGAGAATCCATTTATGTGGATGTTTAGCATGCCCATCAGATGGATACCACATATCTACATCTGATTATGTGACTTAAACAGGAGAATTAACATGGTTTCACATTACATTATGATCTTTTCTCGTTAATGAATAAGCTCAAATCCCCTACTGATGCATCAAATCTAGGGACAAGCTTCTGTCAACTAACAGATCCAATGTAATCCACGTATCAGATTCCACTTCTAACATCACAATTAACATCCAAAACTACGGATAACTCAATGAATACAAAGATATCAATTACGAATTCAACTGAATGAATTCTATCCAGTAAATTAATAATCGGTATTAAGTAATTATTTACTGGGATTTACCTAAAATTCTAACTGCAAAATACATTTCCCAATCACACTTACTAACTCTAATGTCCACTCTTCTTCCTGCCTTAGAATTTTCAGTTCCTTGAAAATCTATTTCAGCTAAGTTACCAAGAAGACGTAACGACATTAGTAAATGTTTAAAAATTAATTATTGTAGGAAAAGTCCAAAACAATTTCATTTATGTCCTATATCTGTGTTGAATATCTTATATCAAAAATCATTTACTAGTATGTGAAACCGTACTAGTCTGATCTTTTGAATATAGTTTACCAAAGGATTTTACTGGAAATGAAATTAGTTATGTAATTCCTATGGTTACAAATTTTATAGTTACGAATTCAAGTGAATGAATTCTATCTAGGAAATTAATAATCGGTATTAAGCAATTATTTACTGGGATTTACCTAAAATCCTAACTGCAAAATACATTTCTTGATCACACTTACTACCTCTGATGTCCATGGCCAGTAAGTAGGATTCAGTATACTCCTAGTCTTGGATACACGGTACTCCAGTAAATCAAGTTGTTAGTTATGCCACGTCATACTAGATGTGACCCGAAAGTAACTAATATCCTTGTGAGGCCCAGAACACACTAAATGGAGTTTAGACAAGGTATGAGACAATGTATGCATGTGTAGAGTTATCAATAGCAATTCTATGAATAGTTGGTCCATGCTGAGGACTCTATTCAGAATCTATGTATAGGAAACTTAGGGCTCTGCATGGCTATGTGCCCAGGTTGCTTTTGGCTCTATATATTGAGGCCAAATTTGCCCTACTCCTCATTGTGGTCATTGATTCATTGCCAGGGTTTCACTCTACCTTCATGCTTCTTGGGGGTGAAGCTTCTAGAGTTGATTGATTGCTTCTACTTGGTTGGGTGGATTGCTCCATAGTGTGTTTTCCATTGTGTTTTGTCTTGTAAGCAAGATCTTAGGGAGTTTCCCTTATAGATAGTTACAAGTCCTGAAACTTGCAAATTTGAAGTTCATTACAATTTTACAAGTCCCTTATTTCATGACATTTAAAATTAATTGTAGCTCATGAAAATGACGGTTTTACACAAGCTATGGATGGTTGATGGCCGAAAATTGCAAGGGCCTATCAAAATACATCCATATTGACATTTGAAGGGCATGACGAGTGTCAACTTTCCACACCATTTCAATCTAAAATGTGGGTGCACACATATTCAAAATCCAATGTATTGAATGCCACACGGATTAATCATTGGTAACCACATCTATTTGTACATGACAATGGTCTTGCTTTGTTGGCATAATTATGATGGGTAGATAGACCAGGATCTATTGCCTAAAGTGAAATTAAATGTCAAGATAAATTAGTTTTGATTTTAGCTCATTGTTTGGATGTACATCAATCAAATGTGCATTCTCCATCACTTTTACCATTGATTGGGATTCATTTTGCTACTAAATCTTTTCATGGTATCAAAGCCTAATCAAAAGTGAAATTTGATTTTTTCAAGCTTCAATCCTAGATTTTGAGTAGTATTGGTTTGCCCTTGCTACCGGTTGATAATCTAGGGATAGTACCTTCAAATTTGGTTTCATTTTGATGAAAATAGATCAAAGGGGATTTGGTTTGTTGAGATATAGTTTTGAAAACCGAGATTGAGTCACTTTCATTCAAGCAAACCAAATTAGAAAGTCTTTGTGATTTGCATCTTGGAGTACAAGTGTTAAGTAATTGAATGCCACCACTCTTTAGAAAATTGAATTAGCATTTTGGGAGCTTTAACATTAGAGGAAATATGGGTCCAAAGAGGGCCTTTGAAGAATATGCCTTTTTATTTTATTTTTCATTTGCGTTGCCATGTGGACCAATAGAAATACCGATATCATGCTTCCACGTAACGTAGCTTATCTCAAATTACAATAAACATATAACCTTTTTAAATATATGTTTGAAATATTAGTCTAATGTGTGTATATGCATTTAGAGTTAAATTTGCAAGGACTGAAAAGTTAGGATCACAAAGAAATCAACTGTGAGTATCGATATATTACTTGCACTTCTATCCTTTCATTCTGAATCATCTCTTTTTTAAGCGCTAATCTGATCATTTTTCTCTTGCAAATTTATATCCATCCAATATAAATGGATGGGAGCCAACTGAAATCTCTTGCACCTATGTTGGATGTAGTACACACTAATATTGGACTGTTGCAATATAACTGCAAAAGATCTTCCTAATTGTGAAATCTTCTTCTATGAATCTATGGACGTTCCCGATTTAGGTGGGGATGTCAAACAAATCCAGCCCATTTCAAAGGTTTCAAATCCACTGCAAGGAGTTATTCAAGCTCAAAAATAATCGAAATACACTATTTTTCATAGTTTTGAGACCTCTAACAGTGACCGATTTCAAAAAAAAACTCGTTCATCCTCTGGAAAGCTTTAATATAGCCCTAAGAACATGCATGCAAAGTTTCATGCCAAGGTATTGAGAGAAACTTCCAAAATAGTGAAAAGAAAAAAAAACAAGAAACAATTTCTTGACTTTTTTGGCATGTTCTTATGGATCAAATCCACATGAAAGTGCAATCAAACCCTAAATATTGTAATTTATCTATATGCAAGCACAAAAAGTTTTGATTTGGATCAATATCAGTAAATTTCTAGTCCAAAATTGCCGAATTTTGACCAAAAACACTATTTAGATCCCATTTTGATCATATCACCAGCATGCAATCATTAGAACAGGTCCCGGTGACTATAAAACAGCAAGTACAATCTTGAAAAACTTTTATAAATAGTAGATTCGACAAATTTCAAACTAAAACAATGAATACAAGTCCAAAAACCGTAAAAAAAACCATTAAAAATTGAACGATTTCCAACTTTTTCTATGAAAAAAGTCCATCATACTGAACATTAGACTGAAAGCAATCAATAATTAGAGAAGCCACTTACCTGGAGGTCAATTACACCATGAGGAAGTAAAAATCAAGGATGCAATACCAAAAATCAAGGATGCAAAGCCAGGCTCTGATACCATTGTAAGGATCGCCAAGTGAAGATCCTCTAGATCCTGTTGCATGCACCAAAAGGACTACTATGGAGCCCAACCATCCAACCAACTAGAAGCCAAGAGTCAAACCCCAATCAGCTTCCTCCTTGAGCCATGGTGATTGAATACAAGGAGAGGATTTTGACAATCGAAAACTGAAACTAGGTCCTGGAGATGGGCGAGTTCCTACATGTTATATAGACTCCAAAAGCCAAGAAATATTTTATATAAAATGCCAATTCTCAACCAACTCTCTTTCATCTCTTTTACATGCACTTGAAGCAGTCAATCACCATGCACTAGCTATATTAGTCCTAATTAGAGCATATGGGCCCTCACAAGGTTATTAATTACAATTCTAGCCTAGTCTGGAATGACGTGGCATAATCAATAAACTCTTGCACTAAAGTACCGAATATCCAAGTCTAGGATTAAGCCACCTATGTATAGGACATGGACGTAGGCAAGATGATATTGATGATGGTCGGCGTAGAGTGTGTGGAGCTGGTGATAGGCTTGGGCATCTAGGAGGGCAGTAGCAATGGTAATGCAGTGTTTTACATGCTCAACGAGGACTTATGACGCGGGCTCCGGTAGCGATGATGGCTTTAATTCCGACTTTAATTTCGGCACATATCATACTTGTGGATGTTGTGAAGGTGGAGGGAGAAATGGGGGTGGAATGAAGAGAAGGGCGTCCTGCATATGATCTAAACAATTAGGATTAAGGCACTACATGTTGTTGGCAATCGCCTTCAGATGATATTTGATTCATTCCAGTTGTGATGAAGGTATTGTTGAGCCGCCGATTGTTCGAGTCAACTATTGGAGTTGATAGTGACATACCCCAGTTGGTAAAGTCGAATTGTCGATGTCGGATGAGTCGATGTGTCTGATGAATGGTCAAGCTACGCCGAATAGTTGAAGAGTGGCCGAATAGTTGGTGTCGGCTAAGTCGACAGAACATTTTCACCGATTTTTTTGTATTTCTACAGACTATCAGAAAACAAGTGTATTTCTGCAAAGTATGTGACTGTATAAGTATTTACAATAGCTAGTGAATGGATCTAGATTAGCATAGAGATAGGGATAGAGATAATAGAAATCCAACAACCCCCCTTAATGTGGATCCTTAAACGCCTTGATTTTCAAATTCAAGATAGCACAAAAAATGTATATTTTGAACTGGATTCTGAGAGATTTATCATTTTTGAGAAGTATTGATTGATCAAATTTCAGAAAGTTTTTCATCATATAGAATCAGATTTTTGAAAAGTGAAATAGAGCTAGCAGATCTAATTTGAGATAGTTTTTTGGAAAAATCTATATCCAATCTCATTATCGGTTTGATCTAAATTTGTAAAAATGGCTGCCCTTGGAGCTGCTCTACAGGAGGTCAATCCAATTATTGTTAGAATAGCACGCCGATTGGATCTACCCAAATATAATGGACTAACAGATACAGTTAGATTTCTTCAGATCTATGCTGAATCCTGTGAGGTCTATGGTGAGATTTATCCTCAAGATAAACTCCTATGGCCTTAATAGGCGTAGCACAAGATTGGTATTATAACCAAGATGAAACTGAACGTACAGATTGGGAGGTTGTTAAACGATCCCTTATCACACGGTTCAAACCGCGGAAGTTTATGGAAGACCCTTTCCTACTTTTAAGTAAAATTAAAATGGGAAAGCGGAAAGTGGTTCGAGATTACATTGAAAGGGTGAAACATCTTAGATCTGAATGTGAACCTGAGCTCATTAATGAAAATGCCATGATTATGTGGTTTTTGTCAGGTGAACCTAAATGTATCAAACGTGAGCTGAAACGCCATAATGAGTACGCACTTTTGCAAAATGCTATGGACGATGCAATTCGAGAGGAGGATGAAGATTTAGATGATGAGCCAAATATCAATATGTTGCCTTATACAGCAGGGCAGACTACTACGACATCCACGACTATTGCATCAACGAATGCCAATGCTACTGCAAAAATGATGCTCAATGAGTTCGAGAAACTTGGGAAGACCTAGCAGAAACAGATAGAAAAGTTGCAGTTGCAATTTGATGAAAAAATCAAAGCTTTGGAAAATTGAGAAGCGAACAAGGAACCTGAGAAGTTTGCAAAGACTTTTCCTACTAGGGAAAATGTCTAGTGTTCTATTTGTATAGGAAATCACACAGTGAACGAGTGTCCTCAATTGAAAAAACAAATGAAAATCAGTGTTTGCCATCTGTGTAATTCACCTGACCATGAAACTGCTTTTTGCAACTTCAATCCTCAAATAATTCAGCAACGGTATGCCCATATGGGATATCGAGAACCACAGTATGGAGGAAATCCAGCAGCAAGACTGCGACAATCTACTCTTGGATACCCGGAACGTCTAGCTTTGCCTGCCCCACCAAAACACTCTGTTCCTCCTGCCAATTTGATGGAACCAACACCTTACGAAAGTGCTGAGCAATGGAGCAATAGTAATGATTAGGAAGGTGGATCTTCAGAACAGTATGCCATTTATGATGTCGCTCAACAACAAGCCTCGAAAAATTGGACCAGAGCACCACTTGGATGCTTTGCATGTGGAGAAAATCACAGAGTTGCAGAATGCCCAAATAAAGAAAAATTTGTACCATTCTGTCATGATTGTGGATATGGGCATTGCCATAAAGACTGTCTAGCAAGACCGAAGCCACCACCAAATACAGCACCTGTAAATTTGATAACAATCAAGCAAGGATCAGTAGTTCAGAATAAACCAAGTGCACCTTTGATGGTGGTCACCAGAGCACAAACGCAAAAAGAACCAGTAGTGGATCCAATACCTGCTAATTCTATACCATTGAATGATACACCAACAGCATCAGGAGTCTATCCAAATCTTAATGCAGAAAAACGAAGATATCAAGATATAAGACAATGGATTAAACATCTGCAAGAAGAAGAGGAACTTGAAGCTGCTAAAGTAACAGCTGAAGTTCGGTCTTCATGATTGCAGCCTCCAAGAAATTTACGTATGAATATGAATGATCAATTACATTATCACAAAGAACCCTTCAAGATGACTGAACCGAAAGCACCACATATAGAATTACTCATGAATATTTTGTCTAGCAAGATCAATATTTCATTGGGAGAGTTCCTAAAGTTGGTACCAAAAGCAAAAGAAGTCTTAGCAAAAGTTAGCTCAAGAAGAACCAGAAGTCCATCAGGAGCCAATTTTTTGCGCTGGATTTGAATAATCTAACGATGTACTCCATGTTGGAGCCGCTTGGGAAAGTGAACAAAAGAATATCACTCTGCCAATACAACATAAACAATTTTCTAAAGAAGCAGCCGTGATAGACGACGGTTCAGGAGTTACCCTGATTTCTACAAAGCTATGTACAAAATGGGGCCTTACAAAGATTAAGTCTGCTACTTTTGCTATTAAGCTAGCTGATCAAACGACGGTTCGTCCACGAGGAATGGTGGAAGATATATCTGTCAGGATTGCAGGAGTACAGTTCGTCATTACTTTCGTCGTGATGGACTTACCAAAAGCACCAAATGTCACCGAGTTCTATTAGGATGTCCATAGTTACGAGTTGCGCAAGTAATTCATAACTGGGGTGCCAGAAAAATCACTTTTGAAAATCGTGAACGTGTAGTTAAAGCTGATCCTACAACTTGGACTATCAAGCCAGTGGTTCAAAAAGTGGATGACGATTCATCAACAACGGATCACACTTGTGATCAACCAGAGAAAAAATTGGGAGTTCACTACGACTCTCAAACGGATACTGTCAATTGGAATGAAGCTCTTGCAACAATTGATTGTACAACAAGATATATGTGTTAACAAGATATTCAATCAGAGTTGAGCGAGATTTCCTTATTAGATCAAACATTGGATACGCCAATCACATTTCCACTAATGTGCTGAATGTAGCCTTGATATCAACAGAACCTATACCAGATCCAGTTGAGGATGATCTCATACCCGTGAGCCATGCCTTAACTTATGATGGCAATGCAGAACTTACGGATGAACAGATTCTACATCATATGGATCCGACCAGATTTGGAGTGCATAATGTTCCTGATGAATCAACAATCAAATCTTCCAAAGCAATTATATTGAAGGGAGACATGATCACAGGTTCGATAACGAAGAAACAAGCTAAGCAACATTATAATACGGTCCTAAAATGGGAAAATCCCCCTCAAAAGATCGATTCAAAGGAAGTGCCACCTCTATTGGATAAAGACAAAGGAAAAGTCAAGAATGATTCTTCAAGTCAGATTTCCAACAAGACATCATCGTCTAGGAAGTCTTCACCTGTGAAGAAAGATTTATCATCCCGAAAGTCATCACCTCCACGATCAATTCCTGCTAAGAAGGCTAAACGAAGATCCAAGCCAAGTCCTTTCAAAAAATAACAAGCAAATGTAGTCCAGCATGATATGCCAAAGCAGTTTAAACGTTATACAATGGATGATGTGGTTATCATGTTACCTAAAGCACATGTAAACCTGAAGAACACATGCCAAAATCTAAAGAGGTTTACGATGGCCCAGCTAGGACGCAGCCAATGAATCTTGCTGGACCAGGAGAACCGAAAAAGATTGTAAAAGTGGGATCAAAACTTACTCTTGAACAGTATCAAGCACTCTGTTTGTTACTTATTAAGTATCAAGATTGCTTGGCATGGACTTATCAAGATTTGAAGGGTATTCCAACATCAGTGATTGAACATACCATACCTTTAGTACCTGATGCAATACCAAAAGTTACAAAGTTTTATCATTGTAATCCTAATGTGGCAGATCTGATAAAGAAAGAACTTCAGAGATTGCTTGACGCCAATTTCATTTATGAGATCGAGCATAGAGAAAAGTAGTATCTTATAGGGAAGAAGCGAATGTAAATATCAATTTTGCGTAATTAAGGGTCCAAGCATGGCATCATGTGTGTACAAGCCCATCTTGAAGAGCCGTCAGTAAATAAGTTGCGTTAGGTCCCAAGTATGGCACCTTGCATGCATAAGTCCAACTTGTGATGCTGGAAACCAATTTTTGCAAGCCTCAAGGTCTAAACTTAGACTTAAAAAAGTATGCAAAAGTCAATGTCAATATTTTGAAAAAGAACTTGCATTATATATTGAGACTTGACATTCCTAGTCCCATAAGTAAGTGTGGAAAGCACAGAATGGATTTCACCGATTGTCATTGTTCCTAAGAAAAATGGAAAATTGCGAATCTGTGTGAATCTCAAAGCAGACTGCATCCTACTGTATAAGCAAGATCCAATCACTTTGGAACCCACCATCGGATGAATCTGAGATCGGGAAGATCAATAGCACGAAGGATAGCAAATCAGGCACCACACCTTCCCAGATTAGTAGCTGTGCAACAAGAGGCAGAACCGGAACCAGCACCAATGGATCCAATGGGCCAACCCGTACCTGTCGCACCCTTGCATGCAGTTCGGAGAGCACCACGGATGGAGATACCAAAATATGACGGATCATCAGATCCCATCTGATTCCTCCAGATCTACGAGCAAGCTTGTGAAATCTATGGCGAACGGACACCTGCAGAGAAGTTGATGCTATTCCCTATGTCCTTACTTGCAGTGGCTCAGGATTGGGCTTTTAACCTGTCAGAGAAAGAGAAATCCACCTAGGAAGCGGTTAAAGCGGCTCTCATTACGCGCTTTAAGCCAAGGAAGTTTCTGGAAGACTCGTTTCTCCTGCTAAGCAAAGTCAAGATGGGAAAACGAGAAAGGGTCCGGGACTATATTGAACGGGTCAAACGTCTACGATCCGAGTGTAGTGCAGCCCTAATTCTCGATCATGCGGTGATCATGTGGTTCCTAGCCGGATTACCACGAAGCATAAAAAGAGTACTGAAACGACGGGAGCAGTATGCTACTCTACAAGAAGCTATGGAAGATGCCATCAGGGAAGAGGATGAGGGATCTGACGACAAATATCCTTCCACCCACACTCCTACTCCCTCAATCGCATCATTATCATCAAACGCATCCGCTCTATCCACAGAACAGCTGTTGGAGCAAATGACAAAATTACACAAACAGTAGATGGAACAACTTACGGTGCAGTTTGACCAAAAACTGAAGGCCTTACAAGGAACTGTAGCAGTAACTCCACATCAACCGGAACCAAACCAGCTGCAGTATCCTCAACGAGAAAATGTATGGTGTTCAGTATGCACGCAAAACCATACAGCGAACGAGTGTCCATTCCTAAAGCAAAATCTGAGACTGACACATAGATTCTGCCATCTGTGCAATGCAACATTGCACGATATGGCATTTTGCCCGTTTAACCCCAAGGTTGTTCAACATAAGAGAAGTCCCTATCAGACTTATTATCCTTATCATCAAGGGGCACCTAACGGGACACCAAGGTACGGCGGCACCCAATCAACCACAACGCATGGCCTTACCTGCTCCACCAGGGCCAGCCAGTCAACAAGTGGCCCATGTAAACCTGACAGCAGCAGAACAAGAAATGCATATGCCACCTTGACTTGAGCAGCAGCAGTGGTACGGACCAGATGAACCATTTATGGATCCTGTCATAAATGAATATGTTTCGGCCTATGCAGCTCAAACTCAACATCAAGGTGGAAGAAATGACGGCTGCTACAGATGCGGTGAGGGACACAAAATTGCAGAATGTCCCTACAAGGGACAATATACAACCTCCTGCTGGGATTGCGGTTATGGACACTGTTTCAAGAATTGTCCATTTAAACCTGGAACAAGTGCACCTCTTAACCTCATTGTCATACAACAACCAGCAGTTCCAATGGGGATGCCATCGAAAGGTCAACAAGACCACGCTCCTATGTTAGCTGTTACGCGAGCACATAAGAGGAAGGCAGTGGCTCCCTCACCACCATCATCGGTCACTGACGACCAACCCTCAACTTCAGCGCCATATCCAAATGTGAGGGAAGAGAGAAGGCAGTACCAGAAAATAAGACACTGAGTACAAAAAGCACAAGAGGAAGAAAAAGAGCAAGAACGAAACATTCCCACAGAACCTCCAGTCGGTGTCGAACGGGAACCGCAAACGAGCTCACCACTATGCATTGATTAGAATGATCGGTTGCACCAACATGAACCACCTTTTCACATGGTGGAGCCTGAGGAACTACGCACTGAAAAGCTCACACTTTTGCTGTCAAGCCATGTTAGTTTACCACTCGGAGAACTACTGCGGATTGCACCACAAGTAAAAAGCCTTTTAGCTGAATGGGCCAAAGCAGATGAGGAGCCAGTAGCGTCTGAACCCACATATTGTGCGGGCTATTATGAGACAAGTAATGTCCTCCACATCGGAGCAACATGGGAAAGTGAGGAACACAACATCACTTTGCCAATCAAACACAAGAGATACGAGGATGAGACGACAGTGGTAGATGGAGAATCAGGTGTCAATCTGATCTCCACTACTTTGTAAGAAAAATGGGGATTACAAGGATTGAAGCCAGCCAGATTCGCCATCAAGCTAGCACATCAATCCTGTGTGAAACCAAAAGGTGTAGTTGTTGATATTCCCGTAAAGATAGCAGGCATGTAGTATGTGATTACTTTTGTGGTCATGGATATACCTGAATCTCCATCTGCATACCGTGTTTTATTGGGAAGACCATGGTTGAGGACTGCGCAAGTAGTGCACAACTGGGGTACAGGGAAACTCACCTTTGAGAATAGAGAACAGGCTATAAAGGTAGATCCAACCACATGGGTGGTGAAACCTATTGCACCCAAAGCTGATGACGGATCATCCACGACAGATCATACGATTGATCGCCCAAGAGGCAAGGGAGGTCACTATCATTCAGAGACGGATGTCATGAGATGGACGGATGCATTAGCAACTATTGACTGCCAGGCATGTCAATATCAATCAGATCTAGAACCGAGTACATCTTCACCCAAATGTTACACTATGGACACACCAATCACATTTGGGGTGAATATGATAAACGTAGCATGGCTATCAGTGGAGCCGATTGAGAACCCAGTGGATGATGATCTAGTCCCTTGGCAACATGCTCTAGCTTATAATAAGGAGATTGAGCTGACTGATGAACAAGTCCTATACCACATGGACCCATATTGTTATGGAACCAAGAAGGTACCAGCTCAACCACCACAAAGGTCTGCTATGGCGAAAGTCTCAATGATCAAACCACCCAAGGCACCTGCAAATAAGAAGAATCATTTGAAGCAACGCTACAACCAGGTGATCCGATGGAGTGACCTACCCGAAGAGGCAATAGCTACAGTAGACGTTGGTACTCGCAACCATGAGATGAATGTCACAATAGTCACAAAGAAAGACAACAAGGATGAACCCACCAAAATGACAAAAAAAGGCAAAAAGAAGGTGTTGGATTCCTTGAAGTCAATCAAGTTGGACTCAGATACAGCGTCATCTTCTAACAAGTGACAGAAAATAAAAAAATGACCAGTCGGGCCAAGATCAATATGCTGACAGAGGAATCTCGACGAGCTCCAGTTCACGAGATGTTGATACTTTCAAAAATTATACATTGGACGACGTGGTAATCATGATGTCACAAGCCCAACGAGAACCTGATCAAATTCATACACCAGCGGAACAAGTCTTCGAGGTACCTGCGTGAACACATCCAATGAATCTTGTGGAACCAGGAGAAGGAAAAAGGATAGTACATGTGGGAAAGTAGTTAACACCCACGCAGTTCAAGAGACTACGATCCTTGTTGGTGGAATATAAAGACTTTTTTGCCTGGAGCTATAGTGATCTAAAGGGCATTCCGCCAACAGTAGTCCAACACACCATACCTTTGGTGGACGGAGCAGTCCCCAAGGTAAGCCGTTACTACCGCTGCAACCCAAATTATATAGAACTGATCAAGCAAGAGTTGCATAAGCTTATGGATGCAGATTTTATTAACAAAATCGAGCACATTGAATGGGTATCGCCGATAGTTATAGTACCCAAGAAGAATGACAAAATGCGTATCTATGTGAATCTGAAGGCGCTTAATGCAGTCACCAAAAAGGACCATTTTCCTTTACCATTTACGAAAAGTATCCTCAATAGAGTAGCTGGCGACGAAGCCTACAGTTTTCTGGATGGCTTCAGCGGCTACAACTAGGTGAAAATAGCCCCCCAGGACTAGCACAAGACAGCATTCGCCACGGAATGGGGAACTTATACCTATAAAGTGATCCCATTCGGACTTTGCAATGCCCCAAGCACTTTTCAGCGAGTCATGCAGGCGACATCCAAAGATTATTTGCAAAAAAAATTGGAAATTTTCTTGGACGATCTGTGCATGCATGGACCAGATTCAAAACACTTATCCAATTTGGAGAAGGTGCTACAAAAATGTCGTGAATACCAGATCTCCTTGAATCCAGAAAAATGTCAATTTTGGGTGACACATGGCTTGATACTCGGCCATATAGTGTCAAGACACAGGATCGCCACATCTCTATCAAAGATTAGAATCATTATTGATCTACCACCACCGGGGACGATCCGCAAGGTCTACATTTTCATGGGTCATGCTAACTATTATAGGATCTTCATTCTTGATTTTGCGGAGTTAGCCAGACCAATTTACAAGCTCACAACGGATCCACATTGGAATGAGGAAGCTCTAAAGGCTTTCCAGACGATTAAGGATGCATTGGTCTCAGTGCCAATCTTGCGACCACCCAATTGGTCCATTGAGCTCCACATGCATACGGACGCATCGAAGTATGCAGTTGAAGCAGTCTTAACTCAACCAGGTGAACTCAAAAAGAATTTTCCAATCCAAGTTGCAAGCCGACAACTTAGTGATCCTGCAATCAAGATGTTGGTGGCCAACGATTACATGGAGGAATACTTGAAAAAGTGCGATGTGTTCAAAGGGCAAGGAGACCAACGAGATTGAACTATGATCTACTGCACCCAATCTTAGCCCAAGCGTCATTCAAAAAATGGGGATTGGATTATATTGGTTCAATTCACCCTACATCAAGGAGTTCCTAGGCTCAATACATAATCGTAGCCACATACTACCTCACCAAATGGGTCAAAGCCAAGGCAGTAAGAGTAGCGGATGCTAGGACCACTGCCAAGTTCCTTTATGAAAATATCATTGTGCGCTTCGGATGCCCGGTGGAACTAGTCAATGATCGCGGAAGCCATTTCATCAACGAGACCATCAAGGTCCTGTTGGAGGAATTCTTCGTGATCCATAGAACCCGTATGCCTTATTATCTTCGTGGTAATTGTGTAGCATGCTCACGAAAACAGTTGAAGCTAGCAGATCAAATTGGGAACACAAGTTGTATGCTGCACTGTGGGCATTCAGGACAGCATATAAAGGGAGCACTGATCAAACACCCTTCGTATATGGTTAGGATGTTGTGATGCCAGTAGAGTTTTTAGTTCCTTCATTAAGGATTGCCACCGCGCAACGTCTTAATGAATCCAAATCTCTACAGCTACGCCACGAAGCTCTGCATAAACTCTGTAAAACACGCTTACTAGCTGTGCATGCACTGGCAGCTGAAAAGGAAAGACGCGAAGCCTGGCATGATCGCAGATTACAAAAGAAGGATCTTCATTCAAGAGATCTGGTCCTGATGTATAAAACCAAGGCGATCAACGGGAAGCTAAAATTCACGGGCGAAGGTCCTTATAGGATCAAGGAAATTCTTAATCATGGGGCCGTGAACTTAGAACAGCTTGATGGGACGCCATTCGACACACCCATCAACGGTAGCCGGTTGCACAAGTACTGGCCATGACAATAAAACAGATCCAAATTGGGCGTGACACGTTAGCAAAATCTAATCTGCTCAGCCATCACTACTAGATCTAAGGAGATCAAGCCAAATCAAGCTAAATCCATCAAGATTCAGCCAGATCTGGCAAGATCGGAGAAATCCATCAGAATCCAAGGAGGATCCAGAACCTGATAGGATAAAAAAGGAAGCAGATCATCAGATTGACTGATGGATCAACTACCAAGAATCCATCAGAACTTCCAGAGCACTACCAACAGTCAGATCAAGTCTGGATAAAGTTGATTACCAGTTTACAAAAGTTAAAAATCAGAAAATCTCGAGATCTCATCAAAAAACGCTCTGAAAGAGCATTTTTTTCATGATTTTTTGAGATCCCCTGGGAGATAGCTCTTGAAAATTGGACAGTCACCATATCTAACTTAGATGCATCCATGAGAATCTCTGCAAGAGTTTCTGATGGACGAATCATCATTTTTTAGTGTATGCGAGAGTTTCCAGAAGCAAAATTTTCAGAACCCTTGCAAAGCACCAAGATCATCTTACCAACTCTTGCAAGGTGTCTAAATGGAATCAAAGCAGTGAAATTAGTCTACCTACATGGTCTGATCTTGAAAATCCAATCACAGAAACAAGTTGTGCGAGCGATCACTTCCTGCGAGAGTTGAACCCTCGCAGACAGCGTGAACCCTCGCAGAACCTTTGCATAGCAGTCAAATCACCTTCTGAACTCTCACAGACTTCCTTGAGGTCTTAGAATTTTGTGAAGAAGGTGCCTGCCAAAATTTGGGTGGAACTAAGCAAGGGAAAGTGAATTTCACCTAATACGCACTCTAAATTCCGCTATATAAGGGCTGAATTCGAGTCATTTGTCACCTTTGCTAGCGAAGCTCTACCGAAATTTCCACTGAAAATACCAAGTTTTCTGTTTTCAACCAAACTTCCTACCAGCTATCATTTGATTATATTAAACACTGATCTGCGCTCTGAACTACAATCATTGTCCTCCAACACTCATTATTCTCAGTTTTCTATTGTTTCCACATCTTTTTCCATTTTCCACCATTTTTTTTACTTTTTCGACTTTTTCGACCACTAATCATCATTGCTAACATGGCCTCCTCATCCTCTGAAGACTCTTGCGCCAAACAGGTGATCTAACGTGACATCTCCGAGGCCACGCAGATTTGGCCTCTACCCTCTGACACTCTGATCCAACCATGGCTGCAGACAGCCGGCCCTCTCCTTGAAGCAATGGGTTTTTACTCGACTCTCTTCCATTCTGAGATTAACATGGGCCTCGCCCTTCATGCTTACGCCACGAATCAATTTTCATAGTAATGACTAGTCACTTGGAAACTTTGCTTTGATCACTAAGACAAAAGCACACAATCTTTGAATCAAATCACTAAAGAAATCAGATCCAATCTCCTATTGGACTCATCAAATACCAATGACTCTTTCTTTTGAAAGTTGAAATGGATATGAAAAAGATTTGACACCTAGATTTTCCTTTTCACTTGACTAGTTCTCTCAACACTTGAGATTCTTGAACAAAAGATGGGTTTTGTTTCAAATACATGAAAATCAAACTGAATCACTCTTTTGGACTCACTCTTGACCCAAATAATCTCACACTTGAGATTTAGAATGAATTTTATTCGATTTGACAACAAACTATACCACCAATTTTTCACAAAGCTTAAAAAATTAGACAACTAGAGATTCACAAAGATCTCAACCATGCATGAATACTCAAATATGGACTCCTCCTCATTCTAGACATCCAATGGGATCTCAAATTGACCCTCACACTCTCACAAAGAAAGTTAAATAGAACTAATTTGAGTGTCATACATACTATGTCAATTTTTGCTCAATAAATTGATTCAATCACCCCTATTGGATTCCACCAATTACTCTACCTTGGAATGAAATTCAAAATCAAAAGTGGTGATTTTTCTCAATAAGATATTGTGCTTCAAAGAGCTAATGCCACTTAGAAAGATTTGATCACATAGGAGAAGACAAATTCTTCACCAATAACAACACATAATGAGCTTCTAGATCTTGCCCTCTACAAAGGAAGGAACTCTTATAAAATTGGATCTCTCTCTACACATTTGTCATAGACATGTTAATGACTCTTTCCAAACCTTACAATCAGTCAAACAAATTGAGTAGGGTTGAAAAATGTGACTTGGATCTCAATCTCTTTTCTAGAACTCTCAATTTAAGCCAATTTATATCAAATTCTACAAAAGATTTGCATAGATGTTCTATATGCACTAGAAACTCTCAAAGGTTTCACTTTGGAGGACAGATCCAAGGATGTTTTCTAGCAAATTGATGCTTCTAAACTTGACCCTATCACACTTGAACAAATCTAGAGTGATCGTACAATGGATTTCAACCTCTCACCCTGCATATCACTCCTTAATCTATGATTTTTAGCAAAATCTCTCTCAACTTCAACATGCACTCAAAAAATCAAAGATAATCAATTAATGCACCTAATTCAAGTTTCAAATTTAGTTTCTTGGCTGATCTAATCCAAGAACTAATCAAGGGATTAGATTCTCTATAGAAAATGCTTGATTTTGCACCAAAAATCACTCAAATTGGGTATGTGAGTCAAATTCTACAAATTTTTAAAATTTCTCAGTCAAAACTGAAGATGTACAGACTCACACGTGTGGAAAGGATTCCTACAGCCCACAAGAAGATCTGGACCAAAAATTTTGAGGATAACTATCAAATCCAACTCGCTACACAAAATTTGACTAGTTTTCAAAAAACTGCTAATTTTGGCTTTGATTTGGATTAATCCTATCAATTTCAACAAAACCTCTTGTACTAGGCTCTGATACAATGTGGAAAAAGTACAAAAAGGACCAATATTGGATCCTAATCTGATCCTCAAGAGGGATTGGTTGTCACATTACTTGATCTATCAATCTACTTGACATTAAGATCAATCTAGATCAATTCTAGACACAAAATCCTAACAAGAACAATCATTAATTGAAGGTAGGTGTACTTTCTGGTTTCACACGTGTGAAACACTGTCTGAGTATGGACTCCAACCTGAAAATCAAGTACACATTGATAGAACCTCAAAACAATCAAAACAAATGTAGAGAAATGGAGAGAATCACTCAAAATTGCTTCTAAAACCAAGATTGGTGTCTCACAATGATTATGGCCAAATGTGGCTCTATATATACAATAAGTGGGAGCTCGTGGTACTGATCATCCCTCTGATACCACATGTGTGAAGGTGCTTTGTCATATGATGATTTATCATGCAAAACTGACACTTGGACAAAACCTAATATTTTGAGCACTTTTGGTCTATTTTCCTTCTATGTGGAGATCTACTTGGAAATCTTCTAGAACTCAAAATTTGCCTACTTCAGCTTATTCCACATGTGTGAGCTATCCTCTACACATGGGATATGACACCTAACCAAAGGATGTGGCTCATGCAATCAATAGATTGATGCCATGTGTCATATGTCTAGAAAACTAGTTTTTGGCCTTTTTAGCCACTAGAACTTGAATTAAATCATATGTACATCCTATATGATTATTGGACATGACAAGTACACTAGTTTCACATGTGGGAACACGCTCCACACATGTGTGTTTATCTATATACAAGATTTTTGGCCTCTACCAAGCTTTTTCTTGCATTTTTCACATATAGATCTAAATCCCGAGATAGTAATGCGCTTCTCCCAGATCTGTCATCTTGAATTCTTGGGATAGCATCCTCTTGGTGTCCTTTGTGTTCGATATTGTTGTTGAATAGCAACATATCGTCCACGTAGAGTGTGATGATGACAAATAATTAATTGATAGCTTTGAAATATACATTATAGTCTGCAGAGCTTGGTTCGAATCCATGATCGATCAAGAATGTGTTGATTCGATGGAACCATGCTTTGGATGACTGTTTCAGACCGTACAAAGCTTTATAGAGTTTGCAAACTTGATCTTCTTGACCATTGAGGATATAGCTGTCTAGCTAGATCATATAAATGTCCTCCTCGATAACTGCATTGAGGAATGTCGATTGTACATCCATATGGTGTACCTCAAGATTTGTTGCAGTAGCATATGACAATAGCAGTCAAATAGAAGTATGCTTGACAACCGGGCTAAAAGTTTCAAAGTAGTTGATCTTGGGAATTTGTGAAAATTCCCTTGCCATGAGTTGAGCTTTCCTTCTGTCAATATTGTTGTCTGCTTTGTATTTAATCTTAAAGATCCACTTGTAGTCAATTACCTTTCTGCCTTGGTGACAATCCATGTATTGTTCCTCAGCAGTGAGTTGTAAATCTTGTTCATTGCTTCTTTCCAGAGATCTGAATCGGTTGTGACATAGCTTCCTCAACTATGGTTGGCTCCTGAATAGAATAGTGAACGAACTCATTAGTGTATTGGACAGGCTGAGTTTAAGTTCTTGTCAATTTTTTGCTTGAAGTCTCTGGCTACAAAATTTGACTTTGTGTTGGTTGCTCCCGAGTTGCAACTTCTTCATCTTCTTTTGGATCTGACTGTACAGAGCCACCGTTGGAAGAAATTGAAATAGTCTTTTGATATATATCAGTTGTTAATGCATTTGGTCCTTGCCCTTCAAATCAATAAATTGATATTCAATAAAAGTCACGTCCCTGTTAGTGAGAACTTTACAGGTTTCTATATTGTACAGTCTATACATTTTATCAAACAGTAGCCAACAAAAAAAAGTTTTTAATAAATGCTCATCATTCTAGATTTTGTGGAGTTAGCAAGACCAATTTACAAACTCACTACGGAGCCACATTGGATGGAGGAAGCCTTACAGGCTTTCCAAAAGCTTATAGATGCATTGGTCTCAGTGCCAATCTTACGACCGCCCAATTGGACCATCGAGTTTCATGTGCATACTGATGCATCAAAGTATGCAGTAGGAGCCATCTTGACCTAGCCAGGAGAATGCAAAAAGGACTTTTCAATCCGATCTACATATGAGAACTGGGTGATGATCATATCGACACACTTAGATTTAACTCTTACTAGAGTTATCACTATGTTGTCAGTCGACAGTTCAATGATTCGAAAATGAACTATTCAACCATAGAGCGGGAAGCACTAGCTATGATTTATGCAGTCAAGAAGTTTAGACATTATTTGATGGCCACACATTTTGCATTTTATACAAACCATCAACCCTTGCTCTATCTAGTCAATAAAACTTGCAACACAGGGCGAATCGCTCGATGGTTGTTGCTATTGTTGGAGTTTGATTTTCGGATAGTGGTGTACAAGGGCATATATGACAGATCGTGTGTCACGAATCAAAGGGAAGGAAACTGCAACCCAACCTGATGATGAGTTACCCGATGCTGTCTAATCACTGATCATCAACAATTCAAATCAGTTGCTTCATGAGACGAAGACACTTTTGTCGAAAGAATTCGAAATGACCGATTCAGGCCCTATGCACTACCTTATGGGAATCAAGATAACTAGAGACAAAGTGAAGAGGAGTATCACATTAATTCAAGAAAGGTATCTAACCAATGTACTCTACAGGTATGGCATGGAAAACTACAAGTCAATAGACTTGCCTATGGACCTAGAATTCAAACTGTCAAAGGATATGTGTCCGAAAACTGATGCAGAGAGGAAACAAATGTGCCACTACCCCTATTAGTCGATAGTCGGATCGATCATGTATGTCATAGTCTGCACCAGATCATATGTAGAGGACAAACTTGAAAGCAATGTCATAATTGTGTCTTGATCATCTATGACTGATCCGACAGTGGCCATCTGCTGCAATAGATTCTTAAAGTAGTTAATATGATTCTGAAGAGAATCATTATTCGACATCTAGAGTGTGAAGAATTTTCTTCGAAGGTGTAACTTAGCAATTACGTCTCTCACATCATATAGTGAGCTCAGGATGTCCCAAACTTCTTTCAAAGTTCTGGCTTCAGCTACATGGCCAATATGAGTATCTGATATATTGAGGATAATAAGAGCAAAAGCTTTACCAGCCTTTGACTTCCATTTTGAGTCATCTGCGTTGTCTTCAGGCTTCACTTTGATACCTGTAACAACATCCCACAACTCGTTGGCGATTAGCAAGGTCTTCATCTTAAATTTCCATAAATGATAATTGGACCCATTCAGCTTGTCTATGATAAGACCGACGTTACTTTGATAATCCATCTGAAACTTTAGACTGTCTAATTCGATTGTCGTTAAGAGAAAGATACAGTGATGTGGAAATCAAATCTCTGATACCGAAACAAATTGATTCGAATTGAAGAATAATTTGATATCACGAAAGATACCAAGCTTAAGAGCTTACACTCTAATAGTATTAGGCCTTGAAGAATTAATGCTCTGATACCATGTTGGGAAGAGGTGTGTGAAAGATAGGTCGAACTCGAGAAGAAAAAAAATTGAATAACAATAATTCGAACGACAAAAAAGAAAACTTATCGTGCGCAATGGAATAAATTATCTTTCTCTTTCTTTATGCATGACTATGCCTATCAATTTCAAACAAAACAATAGTGATAGAAATCATGTTTGATCTCATAGTAACTAACTTTGAAATCATTAGTACTACAGTGATTATGTAGCCAAACATTAAGCATCGAAACATCAAACATTAAGCATCGAAACATCAAACAAATAATTATTCGCACAGAACTATTTATACTAAGCAATTAGGTCGTCAAAAGCATCATCCAATTGGTTGTAATGTACTGGCATCCATAACGTAAACTGTCATTGTGAGTCATTTCGAGTAGTTATGCAGACTGTGTAAAAACACGAAGAAAACTGCAGGTCTGAATAAAAGTTGGACAAAGATTAAAATGTTGATTAGTCGATTAGTGGTAGAATAATCCAACATTCTTCTGCTTCCATCCCACTATCCACCACTACTACCACCGCTTCTATTCCTATCGCTCCCACTCATCCACCTTCCACCATTGTTTTCGCTACTTCTCCACCCTCCACCTTCCACCATTGTGACGACACCTAAGCAAGGCCCAACAAGCAGTACCATATCGGCCTGGGCCCACAGATGTAATGTCAGCATACCAGATGTAATGCCGGCATACCAGACCTTGGGTACTTTTATCCAGGATATGGTCGCATCCAAAATCTCACTGGATGGCCGAGTAGAGGAATTGGCCACCAACAACACCTGACTGAGAGCATAACTCACACAACTCAAACAAGACCTGCAGGTGGCCATTCAGCATGAGCAAGCAAAAAAGGATCGAGTCTTGAAACTTAAACAACATGAGGATGGCCTTAAACACTACATCAAAAATCTCTTCAAATCAGCGACGGACGCCTTTGTCAAGGTCCAGGAAGTTCAGCAACAGGCGCAACAATAGCTCTCTCCACTCCAGGCCTAGTTTCTAGTAATAAAAACAGATAATCAATGCTTGGGAGCGGAGGTGCAGACCCTGAAACAAGAGAAGACTTTGTGGTTAGCCCAGCCAATCCCCTCCAACCATCCTCTCAGTCAACATTAGATGGACTTTTTAACGAAGCATGTGGACTTGAGCTCAACAACTACCGCCAAAGCGCCCTCCGGGAGCTCGCACAAGGAAAGGCCGCTCTCAAGGCCTGCTAATGGCACATGGCACAACAACCACAACCGGCCTCGGTGGTAATTCTAGCGCCACCCACATTAGAAGCTGCACAGGCCAGTTTAGGCCAGGATCAGGGAACTGACGCAGCGGGGCATGATATTGGAGACCAAGGATAGGACCAAGGCTTGGACACCAGTCAAGGCCAGGACCACGACCTAGACACCAGTCAAGGAGTAGACCAGAGCCAAGGACAAGTTGGAGAGGAGCAGTAAGCTTCCACATCCCAAGGCTCTCGAACCATATCTACTAGCCGAGCCTTTCGCAAACCAAAACGTGGAGGACTAAATCAACGACTTTTTAGCCTAGTATCCCCATGAATCCTCACGCGATGGCTGGCAGCTATTCTTTTTCGCAAGACATCAAAGACAAGGAGATAGCGTGCATTCCGGCACTGGTCCACAACGTACGTGGTGACAACGAATGTTTGAGAAGGATATGTCGACCATTAGGGCTTACGTGACCAGTTCGAGGCAATTGCGGGTAAGCCCACACTTCGTCCCTATTCCACAATGATGCAAATGGGCGGAGTGTAACACCCATTTGGACCAGATTACATTGAGACCTTAAATTGGCCAAAGATCTATTCCGAGTACGATGAATGTAGATGCCAAAAGGGCTCTCATTCAATTTTTTAACATATATCTCATGTGCCACGATCCAACAGTCTGCGTGATAGCGGCATTCGCTCGAAACTTAGAATTTTTGATGTGACAATTTTCTTCCAAAAATTTCACACCTAGACATCCCAATTTTGGATAGAGGGTGTCCACAAAGTCTTTTTCCTTGAACACAACCTGGCGTGCATCGAATATATCGACGACGTCACTGGATATTTAATAAAGCGCCGCCACGAAACCCAAGGCCAGTAGTAAACACCATAATGTTGAAAAACCGCACTACTTCAGGTCGAAGGCCCTGTTGTGGATATTTTATGCACATAAATAAAAATGGCCAGAAGTAGTAAAATAAGTTGCGAGGGCCGTGACATCCTGCGAGGTTATAAGCCCATAGCCCAACGAGCACTTGTAAACAATGGATTTTAAATAGACTAGACTTTGGGCCATGTAATTAAAATAATGTAAAGAAGACCAAAGTTTAAGTTAACTAAGTTACTAAGTTTTTGTTAATCGATCAAAAGTCAAATGGTGGTAGGTGGGGTGTGCTTCCTCGTGCACCATAGATTAGATTGTGTTTCTTTTGAAGGGTTAGGATTTCAATCCTACATTCTTGCATTAGCCAATAGAAATGAAAGGGCAAGGGCCTCCCCAAAGATAAAAAAGGCACCTCCTGTACACAATTTTACATGCCAATTGAGAGGAGGAAACTCTACCAGATTGGAGATTCAAGCATCCTCATTTTGATATTGCTTTGTGTCTTGTGCTCTTGCTTGTGTTTGCTATTTCCTTCCGTTTTGCTATATCACTGTTTTGTTAGTTAAAGTTTTTCGTATGGATCCATGCAATAGCTAATGACTCTCTCTCTCTCTCTCTCTCTCTCTCTCTCTCTCTCTCTCTCTCTCTCTCTCTCTCTCTCTCTCTCTCTCTCTCTCTCTCTCTCTCTCTCTCTCTCTCTCTCTCTCTCTCTCTCTCTCTCTCTCTCTCTCTCTCTCTCTCTCCTTTCACCTATTCTAAGGATGAATGTATGTGGTTAGTGTTAGTGAAGGTTAGAGTTAAAGTGGAATAGAGTTAGTTTAGTGTAGCAAGCAACTAAATAAGCAACTATTCTAAGTTAGATTTCTATCCTTGTGTTCTAACCCTTTTAACAGGTGGGGGATGCTCATCATCTTACTTGCTAAACCCAAGTAAGATGGTGAGTAGCCCTTCACCTGTCAAAAGGGTTAGAAGACAAGCATAGGAATCTAACTTAGGATAGTTGCTTTCTACACTAAACTAGCTCTACCTCAGTTTAACTCTAATCTTCACTAACACTAACCACACACATTCGTCCTTAGAATAGGTGAAAGGAGATGAGATAGAGAGTTAGAGGGAGGCACTCATTAGCTATTGCATGGATCCATAGGAGAAACTTTAAGTAACAAAACAATGAAATAGCAAAACGGAAGGAAATAGCAAACACAAGCAAGAGCACAAGACACAAAGCAATAGCAAAATGAGGATTCTTGAATCTCCAATTTGGTAGAGTTTCCTCCTCTCAATTGGCATGTAAAATGATGTACAAGAAATACCTTTTTATCTTTGCGGAGGCCCTTGTCTCTTGGTTCCTATTGGCTAAAGCAAGGAGGTATGATTGAAATCCTAACCCTTCAAAAGAAACACAATCTAATCTATGGTGCACAAGGAAGCACACCCCACCTACCACCATTTGACTTTTGACCAATTAGCAAAAATATAATAACTTTGTAAAATTAAACTTTGGCTCTTAACCTTATTTTCATTACATGGCCCAAAGTCTAGTTTATTTAAAATACATTATCTACAAGTGCTCATTGGGGCTTACGCTAGTAGGATGTCATGGCCCTCACAACTTATTTTACTACTTCCGGCCATTTTTATTTATGTGCATGAAATATCCACAACATCCACATGTGTTAAGTGCTATTTGTTGCTACAGTTGAACGGAAGGGATGGTATCATATCATGTCTTAGTGATTATGATCGTATCTACGTGGGTTTCTCAATTCTAGCATGGTAGATGTATGATTTCTAGCTTGTGAATAATTGTAGATGTGCATCCAAATTTAGCCAAGATATAATTGATCCATCAAGTGTGTTTTGGATCTAAAATTCTAACACACCACATGCCTAGATTGCATCTCCGAGATTTGATTCTGTAAGGAGTTGATGCCTTGGGCCAATTCTAGTTGGTCCAATTTAGGTGCAGGCCTTGGTGAGGAAGTTCCTTCACCAAGGATACCATTTTTGTTTTTGATCAAGAGAACCCTACCAATTTCCCTCTCAACAATCTTGATGACAAGTTTTCTAATTGCATCATAATTGAACTAAGCAAGATAGATAACTTGCATCATTCCCAAATTCCCTACTATTTCTATCTAACCAAATGTTCTAGAGATTAATGACTCTAATGCATTGCTAGAAAGCATTATCTTTAATATCATCAAAAGCAATATGATTCAACAATAAATCTATGCGGCTAAATCTCCTGAATCTGACATGAAAGCGTGCAGTAAAAAGATCACCCGCAGATTTTCATAATAGAGCATAGCAATAAAAGAACAAGTCGCATCCTCATCTAGAGTTTTGCATTTAGAACAGACATGCGATACATCACCTTTATAACTAGCTCGAACATGAAGAGAGAGTTGAAGAAATCTAAGAGATAAGATTCTAAATTGGCCAGTTTTGATTTTGTGAGTTCGGCAAAATCTAGTCTTCCAAAGGTGAGGAGAATCAGAAAGACTTCATTTGGAGTTGAACCACGAGAAGGCAAATTTTGGCTCTTTGGTAGCAGAGAAGACAAAAAAGTTTGACATTTTACCAGACTTGTCAAAAGCCTTATAAAGCCAGTTGTTATTGTAGTCAGAAGAAGTGGAGACAGAGATAGAGCCTAAGCCACCATGAGAGAAAGCAACAAAGAGGAAGTTAGTTTTTCTATTGGATAGGCTGAGGTCAGCATTGAGACATGCAAGACTGAGAGAGTATATGTAATTCATGATGTGGTTCCATGTGACTAGGCCTTTACGGGTAAGACTACGACGCAATCTGTTTTCAATCAGAACTAGATGTTTAGAGTTGATGGTAATAGTCTTAGAAAACCAAAGAGACTCAAGTAGAGAGATGGAGCTGCCACCTGTCTAGAACGTGAGCTCTCTCATGGAAAGGAGAACTCTATAAAATGGATTTAAATAGAGAAGAAAGAGAAATATAGAAGAGGAAAGACGATAGAATGAACTCAAGAAATACGAATGAGAAATATTGTCACCAAACAAAAGAAGAGGAGGGAGAATACCCGTCATCATAAAAGTTCAAGGTTGGGAACATGTGAAATTGGAGTAAATTTGTCTGTAAAGGAGAGAGAGCGAAGTGGTAGAGGGTTCAAGAAGCCCAAGTCCCTCAACTTTTTGGGGGCCGTACAGATATCCCAATTTAGAAGACTGTGACTCTTGTTCCAAAGAAATTTTTTGAAGGTCTTAACAATGGAAAGGGAGTATGATGGGGAAAGAAACTAGATGAAGATAAAGTGGATGAAATAAAAGGAGATAATGTGTTTAAAAACAATCAGTCTCAATGAAAAGGAAAGGTTAGAAGAGTCCCAAAGAAGAATTTTGGATCTTATTCTCTCAAAGATCCAATTGAAATGACCGTTGTCAGAAAAGAAAAGAGGAAAACTAAGATATCTAAAAATAGTACCATGGGGAAGGATGTTGAGTCCAAGTTCTTGGCACCAATTGGGAAGAACGTCGTGATAAAGAACAATTTTTTTTTGAAAATTGATCAATAAGCCAAGAAATCATAAAAGCGAGTTAACTCACAAAGAAGAAGAAGAAGAGACACAAAAAGCTGGTGAAGCTCAATAATACATGCCAAATCATCAGCAAAGAGTTGAGGGCCAAGGGGAACATCGCAAAAAATGAAAGGTTGAAAAGAGGGAGAGGATTTGAGCCTATGAATATGGTAAATGAGCAGTTCCGTAGCAATAACAAATAGGTAGGGGGAGGGGGGGCAGCCTTGTCTGATGCCACAAAAAACGAAGAACACGCAAGAAGGTAATTTCAACTGATGCAATCGAAGGCTTTATCAAAATTGATTTTGAGAAGAAGGACTAGGTAGCTAAATCAAGGGGGAAAAGCAATGGCTGACCAGACATTCAAGATGTTATCGAAAAGGGATTTAGTTTTAACAAAACCAACTTGGCTTTTAGAAAGATGGGAGGGGAGGAAAAGGGCAATGCTCTTAGCAATGGCTTTGGCTACTATCTTATAGGAGGTATCCAGCATAGTAAGAGGACGATAGTTAGAGTATTTAGTAGGAAATTTAGTCTTAGGGATTAGTTTGATCGATCTTTGAGAAAAGGATGACGGAAAGGAACCCTTGGATATTGTAGTATTAGTGGCTAGGAGGAGCGAGAGACCAACTGTTAAAAATTCACAATTCTAGCTTGACTAGTTTTGGTCATATGACTTGTAAATAGTTAAATGGTCATGATGTGGCTTGTCACACGTGCCAAATAGCATAGGATTCCATTCATAAGGATGTTATCAAGTAGACCTAAGTGTTAGAACCTTTGGAATGAGTCCAAATTATGCTTAGATACAAGGGAGAAAAAATAGGAGCTATTTTTGGTAATTTTTGCATTGTTGAGGGATCTCCAAGATTCCAACCCTAACTTGGTAGGGATGAAAGATCCACCAAAATTAGCATTAGGGATAGGTTTAGGTCTACTCATACCTGCCCAAAACCGTGATGGATCATGTATATATAGGTGATGATATCTCACCAAAATCAATCAAGCAATTTCATGTTTTTTTTCTCATAATGGTGCAATTGCTCTCTATGTTCATAATTGTTTGAGTACTTGTGATTACTAATGATTATAGGATTGAATGTAGGTCTGGTGTACAGTACTCAGACTGTGGGAGGCCGTACTTTCACACGTGTGAAGCCTTCTTCAAGGATTTGGGCCATTTAGTGAGGTTCAAGCATAGGTTTTTGATGGATTTTGATGGTTCAACTTGTGCTAATCTTATGAAATCATAATCTATTGTTTTCCTCATCATTTCAAGTGTTTTAGGATCCTTATTTGCTGTAATTTTTACATGGTATCAGAGCCTAAAGGCTGAAATGAGCTAAATCCTTGGTTTTCATTCAATTTGATCACAATTTTTGATCTAAATCTTGTGTAGATTGGATCTTAGCATCTAGTATTGATTCTAGAACTCAAAGTGAGTCAAATATATTGGAGATTGGTGTTGTGTGACTTCATTTTCAGGTGTTTAGGTGTCTAAAACCAGAGGCAAAGTTGAATTCAATTCACATTACCAAGATAGCAAGTTTTGCTTGCTCCAAGCATTGATTTCTAAGCGAGTTTTGGAGGTGATTTCATAGAGGAGGCTTTCTAGCATTCAAGGAGAGGGAAGATCAGAGTTTTGGGGACTCTTCAAGGCTGTTCTAAGGTGTAGTAGGCACCTCCTAAAGTGATTTAGGTTCAGTCCAACCATTGCTTGACTTATGCACCAAATTAGATCAATTTTTCATCAATTTTGATCATTTTTTGCTTGTGATTGGATAGTAGATTGTGTTGCATCCTCATTAAGTTCCATTTAGATCTTTTACAAGTGATTTTGGAAGTATATTAGGTTGCTGAAATTCACTCTTGATCAGATCATTTGGAAGCTTTAATGTTCTTTATAGAAAGAGGGTCAATTCTACTAGTATTGTCTACTTCAATCAAGCAAGTGCATTGTTTCTAGTATTCTATGATTTGATTTTGTTAGAGATCATTCTTAGATCTTTATAGGAAGTCTATTACTGATATTTTCAGGTCCCTAAGAAGTGGGATAAGGTAGACCTTCAATCAAATCAATAGAAGTAACCTTCATTTGTGTCAAGTCCTTGACTAGGAGACTAGATGGCATCTATAAATGCATATCTTTTGGATACTAATGAAAGGCTCAACAAAACTAACTATTCCATATGGAAAGTTAGAATGGAATCTATCATGATCATGCAAGATCTGATGGAAATTGTAAATGGTAAGGAGGGTGAACCTATTCATCCTCAAGAAAAAGCCAAATACATCAAGAGGTGCAATGTTGCACTACATTGCATAAAAATGAATGTTGCAAATGAACTCTTAAGAGAGGTAGGAGATTGCACTTCAGCTCAAGATGCTTGGGAGACTTTGCAAAAGGTCTATGAATCCAAGAACCAAACTAGAATGTTAGCTTTGAAGAATCAAATCTATAGAAGCTATCAAAAGAAAGGAGAGAGTGCACATACTTTTGTCCTAAGAGTAAAGGAATTGAACAAAGAGCTAGCCTTTATAGGTGACCCTATCAAGGATGAAGAGCTTGTTCAACTCATATTGAATGGACTAAGCTTTGAATTTGACAATTTGGTTCAGGGATATGCAATTATGGGTAAGCTACCCATACTTGAAGAACTCCAAGGCACACTCATGGCCGAGGAATCAAGAAGGAGCCAAATGCAAGAGAGGATGGATAGGCTTTCCATCCAAGGTGGATATGACCAAGCTCTCTTCACCAAAGGCAAAGGCAAGTCCAAAGGCAAAGGATCAACATTCAAGAAGTCTACAAAGCTTGAGGATCAAGAAGGACCCCCAAAGGCATCTCCATCAACCACCAAAGTCAAGAAGGACAAATCAAAGGTGAAGTGCTACTATTGTAGCAAGGTGGGGCATTATGCCTCGGAATGCTTCAAGAGGAAGCAAGATCAAAGCCAAGCCAACATGAGCAAAGAGGAGGAGGAGGAGAGTTCACATGAGGACTCTCTCATGATGTCCATATTTTCTTCAACAAGCTTCAAAGGAGAAGATCCTTGGTGGATTGACTCGGGTGCTAGTTCACACATGACTAGTAAAAGGGAGTTTTTCTCTTCTCTCTTATCTTATGATGGACCTATAAAGTCTATCTATACAGCAAATGATGAAGCTTGTAAGATTGAAGGAGTTGGTAGCATTCCCCTTTGCTTAGGATCTTCCAAAAAGATCAACATAGAAGGTGTTTTGTACATTCCTAAAATAACAAAGAATCTACTAAGTGTTGGCCAAATGGTAGACAATGGTTTCAATATTGACTTTGCTTCAAATGAATGTTTCATCAAGAAGAAGGGTAAGATAGTGGCTAAGGGCACTAGACTTGGCAAACTTTATAAGTTGGATGCATTTTTGGATACTAATGTTGTCATGTTGGCCGAGAAGAGCAAGATATCTACCTTTACTTTATGGCACAAAAGACTTGGACATGTCAACTCGGGTTCCATGGAGGCTATGATCAAGGAGGAGTATGCTTTAGGCCTACCAAGGTCTATTGGGAAGGAAGACAAGGTTTGTGAAGCTTGTGCCTTATCCAAGGCACATAAGAAGGTGTTTCCTAACTCCATCACAAAGTCATCTCATCCTCTTGAACTCATACACTCGGATGTGCACATTGCTAGCACCAAATCTAATGGAGGTTCATCCATGTTGTTAACCTTCATTGATGACTACTCAAGATATTGTTGGGTGTTCTTACTTTCCTGCAAGTCTCAAGTATTTGATACTTTTGTAAAGTTCAAGTTGTTTGTGGAAAAGCATCATAATCATAGCATCAAGATTCTTATAAGTGACAATGGTGGAGAATTCATCTCCAATGAGTTCAAGGCCTTTTGTGAGGAGGAAGGGATCAAGAAAGAGACTTCTTGTCCTTACACTCCTCAACAAAATGGAGTTGCTGAAAGAAGGAATAGAACATTATGTGAATGTTCTAAGGCTTTAAGATTAGATGCTTGTTTGCCCAAATCCTTTTGGGGTGAGTCTCTTGTATGTGCAAACTACTTGATGAATAGGGTGTCTTGCAAAGCAATTGAAGGCAAGACTCCTTATGAGATGTTGTATGGAAAGAAACCCAATCTTAATCACTTGAAAGTTTTTGGGTGTATATGTTATGTGCATGTGCCATTGGAAACAAGAACCAAGGAGGATCCATCTTCCACAAGAGGGATCATGCTTGGATATGCAAGCTCAAGCAAGGGCTACAAAGTCTATCTCCCATCCTTGAACAAATTTGTTGTTTCAAGGGATGTCATCTTTGATGAACATCATATGCATATGCTTGAAGAAGGCTCAAGTGCTCCAACAATCAAGAAGAAGATGGCCGAGGAGCAAGATCTTGGTTTTGAGGAGGAGCTCATGGAGGAGCAAGCACCAAACCCACCTATCACACCAAGGAGATCTTCAAGGGCAAAAGTGGAGCCATCAAGGCTCACATATCAAGGCAAAGGACAGCAAGTTGAGGGTATCTCATCCACTTCTTATGCTTTATCTAGTTTTGAAGAACCGTCTAACGTTGAAGATGCATTGAACTCCAAAGAATGGTATAAAGCTATGTTGGATGAGTATGATGCCTTGATTGAGAATGAAACTTGGTTGCTTGTTGAGAGACCTCAAAGGAATGTAATAGGATGCAAGTGGGTCTTCAAGCTTAAGTTGAATGCAAATGGGAGTGTTAACAAACATAAAGCAAGATTAGTTGCAAAAGGTTATGCTCAAGAGAGAGGGATAGACTATGAGGAAACTTTTGCACCCGTGGCCAAGATGGTCACAATAAGACTAATCATTGCACTTGCATCACATTTTGGATGGATTCTATGTCAAATGGATGTCTCTAATGCTTTCTTGAATGGTTTTTTGGAAGAGGATATCTATATGGAGCAGCCACAAGGGTTCATCAAGCATGGAATGGAGAACAAAGTATGCCATCTCCAAAGAAGCATCTATGGCTTGAAGCAAGCCTCGAGATCTTGGAATTCAAGACTACATTGCTATCTTATTTCACTTTCTTTTGTTCAAAGTGAATATGATCCCACTCTTTACATTAAGTTTGATGATGTTGGTATTGTACTTTTACTCATTTATGTAGATGACATCATCATTAGTGGAAATAGTGTTGATGGTATTGAAAAAATCAAGATAGATCTATCCTTAGAGTTCAAGATGGTAGATCTAGGGTGTCTTCACTTCATCTTAGGCATAGAAGTACTTAGAGGGTCTGATTTTATCTTTATAAGTCAAGTAAACTATGCTCAAAGTCTTTTGAAGAAGTTTAAGATGGAAGTATGCAAAAGTGTTGACACACCAATGGAGCAAGATGTAAAAGTGCCAAATGAAGATGATGAAAGATCCTTCATGGACATCACTTTGTTTAGGCAACTTATAGGTTCCTTAATGTGGATCACTATAACTAGACCAGATCTTAGCTTTAGTGTATGTAGGTCGAGCCAATCCATGCAAAAGCCATTGAATATCCATTGGAAAAAGGCTAAGAGGATTCTAAGATACATCTCGGGTACATTGGATTTTGGGATTCTATATAGAGGAGATGTGATTAACCTTCATGCATTTAGTGATTCAGATTTTGCAGGGGACAAGAGGGATAGGAAATCAACAAGTGCCTATTCAACTTTCATAGGAGAAGGTGTGGTTTCATGGCTTTCAAAAAAGCAAGAAACTATATCTCTATCTTCAACTGAGGCCGAGTACAAAGCTTTGACAACCACTACAAAGGAGGTACTTTGGATCAAGAGATTATTGGTGGAACTAAAGATCATGGATTCAGAGGAGGCACCAATCATCTACAATGACAATATATCAGCCCAACACCTTGCATCTAACCCAATCTTCCATGCAAGATCTAAGCACATTGAGATATGCCATCACTTTGTGAGAGAAATGGTGCAAGCCAAGGAGATTGCTTTGGAGCATGTTCCAAGCAATGAATGTGTAGCTGATCTACTTACTAAACCACTTCAAAGGACACCTTTTATGAAGTTCAGATCATCACTTGGAGTGATTAGTAAAGCAATGATTGAACCAAGCTAGATAGTGAGGAGGAGTGTTAAAAATTCACAATTCTAGCTTGACTAGTTTTGGTCATATGACTTGTAAATAGTTAAATGGTCATGATGTGGCTTGTCACACGTGCCAAATAGCATAGGATTCCATTCATAAGGATGTTCTCAAGTAGACCTAAGTGTTAGAACCTTTGGAATGAGTCCAAATTATGCTTAGATACAAGGGAGAAAAAATAGGAGCTATTTTTGGTAATTTTTGCATTGTCGAGGGATCTCCAAGATTCCAACCCTAACTTGGTAGGGATGAAAGATCCACCAAAATTAGCATTAGGGATAGGTTTAGGGCTACTCATACCTGCCCAAAACCGTGATGGATCATGTATATATAGGTGATGATATCTCACCAAAATCAATCAAGCAATTTCATGTTTTTTCTCTCATAATGGTGCAATTGCTCTCTATGTTCATAATTGTTTGAGTACTTGTGATTACTAATGATTATAGGATTGAATGTAGGTCTGGTGTACAGTACTCAGACTGTGGGAGGCCGTACTTTCACACGTGTGAAGCCTTCTTCAAGGATTTGGGCCATTTAGTGAGGTTCAAGCATAGGTTTTTGATGGATTTTGATGGTTCAACTTGTGCTAATCTTATGAAATCATAATCTATTGTTTTCCTCATCATTTCAAGTGTTTTAGGATCCTTATTTGCTGTAATTTTTACACCAACAATGTTCCAATCAGCTAGAAAGAAATCAGGGGTGACTCTTCAAGGCCAGAGATTTTATCTATGTTGAGGGATTTAAGGGCTGAGTGGAGTTATTCATCAATAGAAAGATGAGAAGAGAGAGAATTATTGAATCAATATTTTGAGAAACTTAAAACAATGATTGTTTCAACTCCCGTGTTACAAATTGCAAATCCATATTTACCTTACGTCGTGAGAACGGACGCAAGTGATATTGCAATTGGAGCAGTTCTATTAATTTAAATGCTAGATACATGAATCTAGTCATATTGTTGATAAGGTTTTTGATCTAGAAGTTTCTATGGAGGAAAACTAAGATCCAAAATAGGCATGGACCTATTATAAATAGATGTACACACGTGGGAAGAGATACATTCTCTCTCTACTCTCATTCATGCTTATACATGAGATTTTTTTGGGGTTCCATACTCATTGGTGCACACTGGTGTCGATATCTTAACTTTTTGTGTGTAGAATCAATTGGTTTGATGTTCGTTGCATTCACACATGTGAAATATAGTAGCTTACTAGTTTTATATGGACATCAACAATACTTTATCATTCATATCTGATTTTGTCAAGTTCTATTAGAGTTTGAAGCTTCTATGCATTAATAGAGCTAGTTTTCTACATTGTCAATGGTGCTAGATGTGCTATCTTAAGTAATCAAAGATCTTAGAGTTATTTTGGATCTTAATGATCTGAAATTCTTCACACTATGCAATTTACATCTACAATTGTTGATGATGCTCGGTTGGTCGTTTTAATTGTCGATGTGCCGAAAATTCCATTGCTGGTTGGGATCACCTAGAAATGTGGCCTAAAAGTATTTGTGTCCTTCAGTAATGATTGTGTTTTTTTTTTAATCTTTATAACTTTCTATCTATTATTCTTCAGGAAGATTATCAACTATTACGATGAATCTTCTTGTATTTTTGGAATTTCAATTAGAACCAAATCATTATTCTGGTTTTGTTGCTTGCATTGGTTGCACTCATACCAATTATAATCGATTCAAGTATTATCTAGAAAACGTTTTATTGATTTGGAAAAAATGTATATCTTTACAAGGAATGGTCAATTATTAGGACAATTGATTTATCTGCAAATAGCTATTTTCACATTATTAAAATCTATGTGTATATAATCAATAGAATAAAGAATGAGATATTTCAAATTGTACAAATGAAATTCCTCTTGCTAGTTTTTAAAATCACAATAGTCAATGACATCAAATAATCTAAATTGGAAAAAAGATTGACAATATTATTTCTTATGAATCATGTCGTGCAAAGATCTCTTATAATATAACTTATGTTTATCAAAAAATGACTAGCTGGATATCATCATAAGCAAATGTGTGATTCCCCTTTCTTGTATACTTGTAGAGATAATAATGAATATAGTAATGGAAATTGCACTCATTATTATCAAAAGATTGATTGTTGTGCCTGTTGGATTATTCTCCTTTTTACTAATCAACTGATCAGTTTTAATCCTCATCCATTGTTTATCCAGTTCTGAGGATTTTCCCGTGTCTTTACACAGTCTGCAGATTTACAAGTGTTTTTACATAGTCTACAGAAATACACGGAGTTCACCTGTCAAGAATTACGTGTAAATATGCAGTGTTGTATTTTTCGCTTTTTTCGCCTGTCAGGAATTGCGAGTTAAACTGCAAAGTCGCATTCTTCAAAGTGCCTCAAATGTTAAGAAAAAGACTCTGGTAGTTGTGGAACTACCTCAAATATGAAGGAAATAAAATTTTATGACATTGTCCTCTTTATCGCAAAAAGCCAACATTGTCATCTTTTGCGGCACTCTCGTCTGTGACAATTTTAGTTCATATCTGTGGAGTGACAGTTTTAGTTCATTTATGTAGACAGACTGTTTACGGCCAATTTCATTGCTTATCAATAATCAATTTCTGAGAAGGAATTGGATGAATGCCAGCGGACACCAGCTAACTGACAATCGCATTTGACGACCTACTTAGTATAATCGGTTGTTCAAGTTCTGAAGCAACGAATCAACATTGTGAATTGTAAAGGAGTTGAGTGTTATTACACGACGCTTCCTGCGCTCTTATCAAGCATATCATTCACAATCAAAAGTATTGTTGTTAGCTCTCTATCAAGCTTTCAAGCTTGAACTCTCTTGAGCATTCTGGGTCAGTCTTTTAGAGATTTATTTTAGAGTTGCTATTGCGCTACTGCTTATCAGTAGAGCTGCTTATTATCAGACTTATTCTCAGTTACTCAGAGACAACTTAGATGCGCGTTTTCTATCCGCTATCGTTTTGCGCTCATTAGCATTTGATTTTTCTTTTCTGAATCAATATTATCTTCTTATTGCGTTCAATATATGTCATAATGCATGCATCTTTGTATTGCTTTTGTAACTAATAGAAATCTGCGAATTTAATACTTTATGTTTGGCTACGTAATCACTTAGTATCTAGCAATTTCAAAGTTAGTTGCTAAAGATTGAACGTGATTTTCATCACTACCGCTATGTTTAATTTTTGATAGGCATAGTCATGCATTGGAAGTAGGAAGTTTCCGCATTACATTATTTACCCTATTTCCAACATGGTATCAAAGCATTGATTCTTCTTCAAGGCCTAATACTATTTCAATATCAGAACGAAAGCTCTAATACGTGATATCTTTCGTGATATCAAATTAATATCATATTCTTCAGTTCCTTTCATCGTTTCAGGTTCAAAGTATTGATTTCCTGTTGTTGGCATTACTACATCTTAGCGTCATCGATACAATCGACAGACTAAGTTCCAGATGGATTCTCAAAGTAAAGCTGGTCTTATTGAAGAAAGCTGAATGGATCCAATTATCATTTGTGGAGATTTAAGATGAAGACCTTGCTAATCGCCAACGAGTTATGGAATGTTATTACAAGTACATAAGTAAAACATGAGGATGACACAATCGACTCAAAATGGAAATTGAAAGATGGTAAAGCTTTCGCGCTTATTATCCTCAATATATCAGATACACAGATTGGACACATAGCGGAAGCTAAAACTTCAAAAGACGTTTGGGACATCCAGAATTCACTATATGACGTGAGGGACGTAACTACTAAGTTACATCTACGAAGGAATTTTTTTACATTCAAGATCATGCATTGGAAGTAGGAAGTTTTTGCATTACATTATCTATCCTATTTCTGACAGTGCCAATGTAGTTCATTGTACGCAATGTACATTTAGAAAGTTTTACAATGGCTACAATGTTGTAGTGCAGAACATTGATAACACAAACCATATTAACATTTACATATGTATAATAATATAATTTGTCCTTGTATAAAATATGAATCAAGTAAGTATTATTTGCAATTATTTTTTTATTATTTCGAACCTCGAAAGCAAAGATTAGGTTCGAAAAGAGAAGAAAAATTTGAGGAACATTGACAATTCAGCTCCATTTGATGAGCTTTCCGATGAGAGCCTTCTTTCTGACAACGATGCTTAGGCAGCTCAAATATGGAGCCCTCCTATGGATATGGGTCAAAATCAACTCAACAGAGTTTCACTCATAGCTCTCTAAAAGCATTGGCACGAGAAAAGGAAGAGCTAATTAATTAGTGAATACTTAACTTTGGCACAACAAATGGCTCCGATCTCAAGTCGCTCTTTTCTCTATTGTTTTGTATTTATAGCAAACATGCTTTTAACATCCTTCCTGTATATTTGCCTATGAATGTGATCACCTGGAATGTTAGAGGGCTAAACACCCCTATTCGTTGCTCTTTACTTTTTAATTGCCTTTTGACTCTTTATATAAAGTCCTAAACCAAGAATCCTATTCTAAGCATGCCAATAACAAGCAATACAAAGGAAACAGATGGTGACAAACCAACCCAACCAATCCTAGATTGAAGGAATCTAACCCCCAAGCTATGGATCAATCTCAAAGAGGAATGAGGCATCACACCAGTAGCGTACGACTACTAGACACAATCAAGGATACACTAGTGAGAGCCCAATAGGTATACTTATGCCGTCCAAGGCCCATGCACCACTAGTAGTGCACTGTGGCACCTCACTAGACACATCTGCAGCCTATCTGAGCCACGTCATCCAGTTTCCCAATGACTCATTGATAGACCCACACAAATCAATGAGGCATCACACCAGCAGCGTATGGCTACTAGACACAATCAAGGATACACTAGTGAGAGCCCAATAGGTATACTTATATCCTCCAAGGCCCATGCACCACTAGTAGTGCACTGTGACACCTCACTAGACACCTCTGCAGCCTACCCGAGCCACGTCATCCAGTTTCCCAAAGACTCATTGATAGATCCATACAAATCCACCATCATGAGTTTAGGCCTATAACCATTAATTATGACCTTAAAAAAATAAGGGCCCCAATTCTCTTATAGTCACAATTAACTTACGGGTCATTAGTCTACTAATCCCTAGCATGGACACATTGCCCGAGACCAGTCGTGGACATGACATTTCCAATCTTTTTCAAGATCTGATACGGTCCTCTATACCTAGGGGACAATTTATATTACTTGCCGGTATGCATTACACTAGAATCCTTTGAAATTCTCAAATATACCCAATCCCCCACCTGATATATCCTCCAATCTTTGGGAAATGCTATCCGTGTGGCCAAGACCTATGATAGCACCGTGGTTGCCTCACAAAAAAACACGCACGACCAAACGACCCTGAAGCCCAAGATGAAAAAGCCTGAAAATAAACAAAAAAAGCAATTTTTTTGATATGCTTGAAACTAGGGCGTACCAACAGATAAATGAACATAAGAGGCCGATACAAATGATATATGAGGTATTCTCATTCCTCAATGAGTTGGGATTAGTACTCTGAAGTTGGAATGTGAAATTCCTGAGAACTTCAATGGTATCATGGGTGTTGTCTCAATTGATTTATGTATTTTTCATATCAATCAGGATTTTGAGACACTTTGATCAGGAAGTGGAAGGCCTTCATGGCGGAAGAACATGTGGTATGGGACGCATGCGATTCGAAAATGAAGATCTAAAACTAACTGATTAATTTGACCATAGTGAGGCCGTAAATCTTAATGATGCCAAATACTATAGGTCACAAAATGGGTGTTTTGTCGAAAATTTGAGATATAGGCCATGACCCCTTAAGGATATCTCAAATTTAGAAAACCAAAAACCCGGCAAGCTATTTCTTTATGAAAGATATATTGGTAAAATTCTTAAACATTGATTGACCCATTTTCCTGTGATTCCTTGGAAGGTAATTTTTATTACCCGTTGACCTTGGATGATGTCACATAAATGGTTAATGGAAGCGTTTTCTAAATGGTTTTCCTTACTTAAATCTTCAGTAAGTCCTTTTTCTGATTTACAGGTTACTTCAAGTTTTTCTCAGATCTCTCTAAGGCACATATAAGAGAAGCTCCTTAGATCCTGCTTACAAAGTACAAACACATTGGATAACACACTATGGAGAAACCACCCAACCAAGTAGAAGTAGCTGTGTATGTGGACAACACTTTGATATTCTGCAAAAGTGAAGAGCTTATTGTTGAGGTGAAGTATGACATTTCGAAACATTTCGAGATTGCAGACCTGGGAGAAGCCATATGTTATCTTGGCTTACAGATTGACAGGGACTATAAGGGAGGTAGATTATACCTTCATCAGTCCAAATATACCCAAAAAGTCTTAGAAGATTTTGGGATGTTGAGTTGTAAAGGAGCAAATACTCCAATGCTTGCAAGAACAGTCCTGACGAATGAAGACTGTTCGAAGACTGAAGAAGAAAGAGAATTGATACAGCTTATACCATATAGGAAGCTGATCGGATCATTGATGTACCTTGTAGATAACACACGTTCTGACATCGCTTATGCCGTGTTCAGGATAATCCAATTCTGTACGAGTCCAGGCTAAACACATTGGAAGATTGCAAAATGAATTTTGCAATACCTTCAATTAACAAAGAATTTTGGTTTGTGTTATTCTCGTGATGCAGGGTTCTAGACGCTTTCCTACAATGATGCTAGCTGGACATCTCTCAAGGATGACTGCAAAAGTGTCTCAAGAGGATGCACCATCGCCTTAGGAGCAGCAATTCTCTGGGTTAGCAAGAAGCAGACCATTGTGGTTCAGTCATCCTGCGAAGCAAAGTACGTTGTAGCAGCAAAGATGGCTAATAAAATCATTTGGCTCAAACAGTTTCTTGACGAACTGGGCTAAACAAGAAACGAGCCTCTGATTTTGCAAATGGACAATACATCTGACAAAGGATCATGTGTTTCATTTAAGGACGAAATACATTGCAATCAAGTATCACTTGATAAGAGATCTGATCGGGAAGAAGATGTTGCAGACTATTTTCATTGGAACAAAGGAGATGGTGGCTAACATTTTTACAAAGGCCTTAGACAAAGGTCTGTTTGAGAAACAGAGGAGCAGTCTTGGAGTCATTAAGCTACCACACTTTGAGAGGGAGCTAAAGAAACAAAATGTTTCTGTTTTCAAAGCTTTGCTAGCTTTTAGCTCTCAGTTTGATGAAAAGACACGAAGCAAAAATGTTCGCAAACATCTTGACAAAAAGACATAAACGCAAAATGTTTGCGAAAGAAAAATGTTCATGATACTATAGGAGAAAGTCAGACAACGCAAAAGTTAAAATGACTCAAAGTGACACCAAAATCTTTGTGACACCTTTTTGACCTTCACGCTCCAAAGGATCAGGAAGATCATGCAAGTACCACGAAATACAAAGACCCTGATTTAATACAATGACGTCAACGGAAGAGCGTTAGGACGTGCCTAACCCACCTCTCTTGTAATCCATGATTAGTTATAGATTGTTTTGCCCATCTATGCAATTACTAGATATATAAGATATATACAGTAGCAGATAAAAAATATATAGAATAGAAGTCTGCTTGTGAGCCAGACAATTTTGTAAGTGGATCAGCAGATCCAAGAAGTCCGTTAGTAAGCGAGACGCTACTCGTGAGAGAACATTATTTTCTCTCACGCCAATGCGTTGTGTGGATCTGTCATACAACGCTCGAAATCAAGAAGATCAATAGATGTTGTAGCTATTACGCACATATCACTCTTATTTTTGTTTGATCTTGAATGAATTATTGTCTGCTATCGCTTGTGTATCTCATTCACTTGTTTTATCAATTCCGCACACTAGTTCAATTTTATTGAATGTTGGATTAATCTATAACGTAGATCAGCAATGTCTATCTACTTTCTGGAGGATTGTAGGAATGATATAGCAGGCAATGACCAACAATCATATCTGAAATCCATTTGAATTCATTTCGTTCACGATTAATTTGATTTCGCTTCAGCAATGTCAATATCAGAGCTCGTTCATGTTTCGTTTTACTTCGCTTCGTTTCATTTTATTTCGTTTCGTTTCGTCTAGTTTCGCTTCGTTTCGTTACAAAGCCTGATTGATATTTGTAATTTGTGTTCCACCTTTATTATTTCGCATCATTGTCTAAACTCCATTTAGTGTGCTCTGGGCCTCACAAAGATATTAGTTACTTTTGGGTCACATCCAATATGACATGGCATAACTAATAGCTTGTTTCACTGGAGTACCGTGTATCCAAGTCTAGGAGTATATTGTATCCTATGTACTGGTCATGGACATAACATTATTCCCTCTTTTTCTATCCTTAAAAGCTAAACTTCGAAAAAATCTTCTTTATGCTATCAACTCTCTCCCACAAATCATCATCCTCAGTATGACCCTTTCACCGAACTAAGCACTCAGAGATAAAGAGATTTCTCAATTGTCTATCTCTGGTTCTGGGCACTTTCTCAAGTTCCAAAGGTATACTAAGTGACAAATCTTTCAAATAAGATAAATCCTCATCCGATCCAACTGTATCACCATCATGTAAACCTAGTTTCAAACAACTTACATGAAACACTCGATGTGCAGTCGATTTTCCTTGAAGATCGAGTTCATACGCCAAATAACTAATTCTACGTACAATCCTGAAAGGTCCTCAATAATGGGTAGACAACTTATAACGTCTTAGAATCTTTTGGAATCCTAAGATATACCCAGTCATCAGCTTTAAAATCTCTTGGAGATCTCTTAAGGTCGGTATAGTGTTTAGCCCTATCCTGAGCACTACGGATACTATCCTTAGCCACTTGCAACATCTCTTGCATATCATGCAAAAAGTTAGCAACCATCTTGATCTTAACAGACTTCATCTCAACATTTACTGAAGATTTAGGTTGAAAACCGTACATAAGCATAAAAGGACTGTAACCTGTAGCAGAATGTTTTCTACTGTTATATGCAAACTCAACTAGTGGGAGATAATTTTTCCAATGAGATTGCTTGTGAGAAACATACGTCCTCAAAATATCTTCCATAGTTTGATAAGTCCTTTCTATCTGGCCATCTGATTCAGGATGATCAGAAGAACTTAAACTCAAAGAAGTTTCAAGTTTATAGAATACCGCTAACCAAAAGTGACCTGTGAACACCTTCGACTTTTTTGCAAAATCTCGAAGAGAGAGAAAATGCCAAAGGTCATCTATTTTGAACGAGAGACGTTCCCAGCCACTTCACGAAATTTGCGAAGTGAGAGAAAACCACTTCATGTAAAATGTGAAGTGAGAGAATTTGTGACGTCCTCATTCACGTCAACATTCCCTGGTTTGTTGACAATATACAATGTGTACAATTGTCACAAAAGCCATATACTTCTAAGTACAACGACTTACCTACTTAGGTGATAAACATTTACTGTACTTAATACATGGATGCAATCTATAAATAGATCATCCCAGCACAAATAACTTGAGACGCTCCGTCCATGAGACATATTATTTGAGCCTCCCAATTATGCCGCCATTTTTTGGTTGTAATTGTTATTTGATTGTGCTTCAATGTAATATAGCAGCAGCATGTTTTTCTATCTGTGTATAACGTAGATGAATGCTTGTTGTGATTGAATGCACATTATTTGTTGTTTGATAATGTTTGTTCACTCACTCTAATCAGAACACGGACGTCTATGACTCCTCAGTTTCTGATTAGACAATGGCTGTCATTGATGCCTAAGAAACTTGCGCTATCACACTGCCATTTCAATCTATTTCAGAACTCAGAATTCATATTGAATCTAGCTTCCAGTAATACCACACACACACAAACTATTTCTAATCTCTTCGGTGGACTGTACTCTCATTTTTGTAAGTATGAACTAATTTTTAAGATCCGGTTGGACAACTAGAACACTCAAAGCTGTGATTATACTTAGCATAAGCTTTTTATTAGACTGTTTTTGCATTTAGCAGCTGCTTGTAATGGGAGAGTTGTTCCGCAATATTTCTGCTTTCTTCTCTGTTCACGTTCTTCTATCTCCCTAGAGTGTAGCTCATATAAACCGAGAGATTAAGTGTGTTCTATTTGTATTACTGTAAGTATATCTCATATAGGTAACTCTTATCATCATCCAATGAAGCTAGAATCATTGACAAGTTCAATGGTTCTAACTTTTACATCTGGAGGTTAAAACTTCGGATGATGTTGATAGATAGAAATCTTTGGGATGTAGTAGAAGGTGCTGACCTGAAACCAGAAGATGGTGATCAAGCAAGGGCATGAAAGATCAAACATTAGAAGACCTTAGCATGTATCACACTCAATCTGGCCGACTCTCAAATATCCCACGTTACTACATGCAAAACCTCTAAGGATGCATTAGATTTGTTATCAAATCTCTATGAGGCTCATGATATAACCACTAGATTACATCTTAGAAAGAAATTCTTTACTCTTAGCATGTCTGATTCTATTGCCATCACTTCTCACATCAACAGCTTCAAGTCTTTATTGGATCAGTTATCAGCTGTAGGATGTTCTATTCAAGATGATGATGCCGTCATGACCTTGCTTTCTTCTCTTCCAAAGTCATATGAGTACTTTGTGGTGATGATCTCCACACAACCCGACCTCACTCTTGAAAACAAGAAGAAAGACTACTCCAAGGGCAAGAATCAAGTGCAGCAACAACAACAAAAGCCTCATACTCAAGGTGAGAATAGTGGATCACGAAAGAAATTTTTCTGCAGATATTGCAAGAGAGCCAATCACGACATCAAGGAGTGTCGTATTCGGATAGACAACAAAGCGAAGAAGCAACAACAACAACAACCAGACTCCTCCAACGCAGCGAAATTCAAGGATTTGTTAATGGCTTACAACAACAGCAATGAAGATTGTGATAGCTGCTACCTGGACAACGATGCTATCCAACACATGACCTCTTGCAAGGAATGGTTTACCGAGTATGCAGCTTACAACAGAGATCAATTCATCTACCTCGGAGATTCAAGCACCATACACGTTGAAGGCAAAGGGACAATCAAGATCACATTCAACAACGATCTATCTATTTGTGTTTCCAACGTCCTTCACGTTCCTCAACTATCGAAGAACCTGTTATCAGTCTCTAAGATAACTGATGAGGGCTACACTGTTACTTTCTCATCTGAGCAATGTACAATATTCAAGGAAGATACTACTCTGACTACATGCACTAGAGTAGAAAATCTTTATGTACTCTCTAATTCAGTTGCATTAGCTAGCATCTTTCATGAAAATGTAAACGATAATGCTATTATGTGGCATAGTTGATTTGGACATGTAAATACAAGATCACTTTCCTATATGCATTGTAATAACTTAGTTGATGGATTGTATTTCCCTTCTTCATTAGATAGGAAATCTTTCTTTTGTGAATCATGCATGTATGACAAACACTCTAGAAGCAAGTTTTCCAAATCACATTCCATCAAAACAAAGCATGTATTGCATCTCGTACATAGTGATCTTTGTGGTCCAATGCCAACTCCGTCCTTAGGAGATGCAATCTATTTTATCACTTTCATATATAATTATTCTAGATGGTCTTCAGTCATGCTCATTAAGTACAAATCTGAAGCCTTTGAATGCCTCAAGAGATTCAACGTCTACAAAAGTGGAAGCACTCCGAACTGATGGTGGCGGCGAATACCTCTCTAATGAGATGTCCGACTACATGGCTGAACATGGCATTAGAAGACAGTTCACCACTTCCTATTCACCTCAACAGAATGGTATTGTAGAAAGGATGAACTCTTCTCAACTCAGCCAAATCCATGCTACATCAAGCACACATACTTGCGAAGTTCTGGGCAGAAGCTACTGCCACAACCTGTTACATGCAAAACAGATCCAACACCAAAGCCGTCAACAACAAAACTCCTCATGAAGTTTGGCATGGGCACAAGCCTAGTGTCAGCCATTTAAAAATCTTTGGTTGTATATGTTTTGTTCACATTCCTAAACAACTTAGAAAGAAGCTGGATCATAGTACAAGTAAATGTATTTTTATTGGCTATCCCAATGAGCATAAAGCTTATAAAGTTTATGATCCATCCACTAATGTACTATTTGTCTCTAGGGATGTAATATTTCAAGAACATACATATTATGATTTCAAACAACCACCGATAAACGATGCTATGTCATTTCATCCTATTTTACGTTGCATGGAATCTTCCAACGATAATGTTTATTCTATAGAACCTGTAGCTACAACTATAGAAGCCGAGCAACCAATAGTACCTATCATTAGACCAGACCAAGCTAGCTCGAGTAGATCTGGAAAAATTCAAGAAGAAGCATCATCGCATCATGGTCAACCAAACGTCCGCATATCCTCACGGACTCGAACAGTTCCTGCGAGGTATACACCTCAATAATTTTGGACTTCATCAGAAGAACCAGAGAGCCTAGCTGAAGCAATTAACTCCAAGGATAATGTGAAGTGGCAAGAAGCTATGAAAAGCATACAACTCACTTTTGACGAACCAGACCTGGACACTGGTTGACTTCCCCACTCACAAGAGTGTTATCGACAACAAGTGGATCTTCAAGAAGAAGATCAACTTTGATAGTTCCATTGCAAAATGGAAAGCACAGCTAGTGGCTAAAGGATTCACTCAAGTCCAAGGAGTGGATTATCAAAAAAATTTCAGTCCTGTCGTCAAGATGTAGTGAATCAGAACTCTGATTGCGTTAGCAGCCACAGAAGACCTCAAAATGCACCAAATGGATGTCAAGACAACATTTCTCAATGACAACATCGAAGAGGAGCTGCATACCTTCCAACCGAAAGGATTCGAAGTCAAAGGCCAAGAGCACAAAGTGTGCAAGCTGCACAAAGTAGTCTACGGTCTGAAACATGTCACAAGAGCATGGTTCGATAGAATCAACTCTTATCTCATTCAATTGGGATTTGCAAACAATTCAGCTGATTGTAATGTTTATTCGAAGCATATAGGCACCAATTCAATTCACATAGCTCTTTACGTAGATGATGCATTTATTTTGTCTAATGACACTTCTCTTCTGAACACTACTAAGAGTGATCTGTCAAAGGAATTTGACATGCCTGACTTAGGAGCTGTCCATTTTTTGCTAGGAATTCACATTACTAGAAATAGACTTCAAAAGAAGATCTATCTTAGCCAGCATGCATATCTAAAAGACATTTTAGAAAAGTTTCATATGTCTGATTGCAAACCAATTGATACTCCAATGGATCCAAGTATAGTACTGACTAAATCTACCTGTGCTGATTCTGATAGTGAAGTACTCGACATAGCAAAGTACCCTTATCATTCACTAATAGGATCTTTGATGTATGCAATGTTGTATCTGGACCAGATTTAGCATACATTGTTAGCACGTTAAGTCAATTCATGTCTAATCCTAGGATCTCTCATTGGAAAGCATTAAAGAGAGTGATGACATATATTCAGGGAGGTTTAGATCACATTTTATGTTATGATGGAAATGCTATTGACCCACTCATCCTGCGAGGCTACTTCGACTCAGATTGGGGAGGAACAGTCTCTACCATAAAATCTACCTCCGGGTTCTGTTTCTATCTGGCAAGGGGACCAATTTTGTGGAACTCAAGGGAGCAGAAATCAGTTGCGCTTTCTTCGACTGAGGCAAAGTACATCGCAGCATCTCAAGCTTCAAAAGAAGATGTATGGATCAGGTTGTGATGCACATTTTAAGGGAAAACATCATAAGCTTCAGTTTTGTCTTGACACTCTTAGAGAAAATAAGTTGATTGAATCAATTAATTTGGATTATGTAGATAAATGTATCAATGTCATTGGGTGGATGCTTTTACTTCCTCATGTTAATCGGTGATTGTAGAAGAAAAATTTGGTCCTATTTTTTAATCCTACGACTCTCAAGTACTGTCTCAAATGGTTCAAATCTAATGCAAAGTAGAAATTGAGGTCTTGAGATCATATTCATGGGTATGTTTTAGATGACTTTGATGAGTTTTGCAAGAGTCATGGCATTAAAGACACTTTACTCTTTTCTAGATATCAGAACAAAGTGGAGTTGTTGAGAGGAGAAAACATATAGTCATGGAATTGACAAGGTCCATGATGAAGACAAAGAGTTTGCACAATTTACTCTATATAGAAGGTATCATTATTTTGCAAAAATTTGCTCCTACTGAAGCTTTTTTGAAACATACATTGGTAGTGAACACAATGTTATTCATATACAAGTCTTTGAGTGTGTTGTCTCATGTACTTGAAAAAAAGCTTAGAAAGGTAGAAGATAAGACAATAAGGTGAATTTTTGTTGGCTATAGTAGTAATTCAAAAGCCTATTATCTATTTGATCCTATTTAGAAAACAAACAAAGATTTGGTGTTTAATAGCTAATGTACTGAATCTGTTATGAATTTAATGTACAAAGGCCTTGCCAATTTCACTTCAAAAGGCACATAACACTTCCCCATAGAATGGTGCCCTTCATCTACAAGAATGATGCACCATGTTATCCATTATAATTTAATATATGTTCTATGTTTGATTGGTTGTGCAACTTTTATAGCATGATTTTTACTGAATGATCAATAGCACAGTGGTGGCTTGCATGATTGCCCACCCCCACCCATATCCATGCAATCTGGTGTGGTCTATTCATTGACAACCCTTTGAGGTTGTGAAGACATTGTTGTTTGTTTGATCCTTTGGGGTTGCAAAGACCTTGCTGCATTGGCCTTCAGAATCGTAAATTTTTTTGGTGCCTATCTTTCAAGGGAGAAATGTGAATTCTTTCCTTGCCTTAAGGCATCGTATTGGGCTAGTGCCCCTCATTGTAAATGTTGTATATATAATCTTTATAGTTGAGCTACACTAATTATTTAAAAAAATATAACTTTTGAATTTCAAAGTTGCAAGGCAAATAATGTTCGAATCATCAAGCCTTAAAAAGTGTGAGATCTATTTATCATTATTATATTGCAACACTACTACTTAAGACCAAAATCGTCATATAATATGAACATCCACATTTTAAGCCACATGAATTTTGGACTGATGGGTTCTTCGACGCATCTCTTACCACATGCAAACTCATTCACATTTTAGCTTGAGCCGAGTTCCTTGCTCATGTGTATATGAAATGTAATATCAGAAGGGGGGGAACGCCCGTCCTCTACGTGAAATATACTTTAAATTTTTTTTTTTTTGCTGTAAATTTTATTTATACAGCTTCCGGGTGGAAGGTGCGTGCAAAAAAAGGTAAATTTTTCTACGTGCAAGTTTTGGCACCCGAAAGGTGCACGTATTTTGTTTTGTGAGACTCCTCCATTTCCTTGAAAACTAATTTTACGTACTATGGAATGGGGGGGGGGGGGGGGGGGGGGGGGGGCACAGGCCATTCTGCCCGGTAAGGCTTTCCAGAATCTTTTTAGACAAGGCCCGGCCCATTTAGGCCCAGGGCCAAGCCTACATTTTTTTGGAAAGCCGAACCGGGCACAATGGCCCGTGCCCGATCCATTCTATTGCGTAATGGATTCTTTGACTTTTCTACATGCCATTTATAAAGCATAATCAGCACTTTGAATTTTTTTGGACAAGTCAAAAAGTGCCATGTGATAGGCTGACGCGCCAGGACTGACGCGGACTGATGCGCATCTGGAATGGGCGTTAAATTTAAAAAATAAAAAACAGTGACACATTATACTTTTTAAAGAGCCCAAAAAATGGGCAGAATGCTCACAAAGAATCCATTGCATGTATGTTAAGATTTGAGGTTTCGTCTCCCGTTGCCAAACAGATGACGGTATTCACACATAGATTGCTTCTAACCCAAACCCTTTAAGCATCGGATGTGTCCGTCCTGTCGGAGTTCAAAAAAAGGCTATTGCCCTCTTTACAATCGTCTCTTCTTTCCTCGATAAGATTCATGGGGCCTTTGGTAGGACAATCGAAGTCCCCACCATCTGTGGCCATAAATCGGCCATCTTTCCCACTTCTTTTAGGCCATCTAGTGCACCTTTTTTTATCAATGTACCTACTACTTTTTCCTATGAATAAATGCACGCACAAGGGTGTTCTAATTTAGAGGTGTCCCAACTACCTTTCCAACCACCTACAACCTACCAACGCACTTGAATAAAATAAAAATAAAAATTTGGGCATTCTCTTCTCTTGTTAAAGAAAAAAAATATAAAGAAAAAGAAAAAGCAAAGGCGCTCGAGCAGTCGCTTTCACTCGTAATATTTCGCTATAGATAGACGGAGGCGATCGGTGCCCTTAATGGCACGACGAATTGCACGCTTCACCATTTAGATAATCGCCACGTGGCAAACTTGACAGTTAAGGTTTTTTTAACATTCGAATCGTAAAGACGTGGCCAAATCCCAACGTTTGTGACAAAAATCCAACGGCGGCGAGCTGTAAGTGTTAGCGTACCATTCAGATACGTGAGAGAGAGAGAGAGAGAGAGAGAGAGAGAGAGACGTTTTGGCGGTATGGTGTGTGTATTCAGACTGGAGAGCAAGAACTTGTGATTTGAGCAGCGGAGAAGACGAGCAGCAGCGTCTGATTCAGTGCTGGTTGGGGGAAGCGCGCTCTGCAGATTGATGCTAGTTTTTCTTTTCTTTCTGATAATGTTGAAGCTGATGTTGATGATGGTGTGATATATGAGAATAGTGCAGAAGATCAGACGCTCGTTTTTGTTGCGGCTGCCGAGCTACCTGCCTAATTGCAGGTACGAGTCCCTTCCCTGCATTCTTTTCTTTGTGCTGGGAGTACGTTCTTCGCTGCTATCATTTCGTTTCTTGTCAGCTTATTATTCTGCTGTATGGCCTGGGCTTGGTCAATCCATGAATAGATGTGCTTGTTTCCGAGACGCTTGACTAAACTGAAGTTGGGAAAGTTTTCTGCATTTGTACTGTATTTTAGCTGAATTTGGCTGCTGGTGGTTGCAGCGTTCGTGGTTTATTCGGACAAGTAAATTTTACGGTGCACGTTCCTACTTTAAAGCTCCAATGTAGTTATCAATGTTGATGCGCTTTGATTTGCTTGCAAAACTCAATTACTCAATCGAAGCGATCTCACGGGAGGCACTCCTTAGAAAACTTCCAAAAATGTGCTGAATGCTTTAGAAAAACTTTTCGTTTTATCTAAAACAAAACCTTTCAGGATTATTCAGAAAATGCTGTTTTAGAAACTCTTAGTTCCATTTTCAGGATGCCTGAATCCTAACGCAAAGCCTTATGGACTAGATAATGGGTTTTTGTCAACCTATGGTAAGGATACAATGGCTCATCCTCTCATCTCGCCTCACCCGTTATATTCTTATCATGGGCCGACAAACAAAGACCCTTTATAGTACATAATGTACGTCATGAAAATCTTAGAAGATAGAAGAAAATCATTTTCAAGATTATGTTAATGATTCCATCCGTGAAGGCTATGTATTTCGAATTACATCCATGAAGCCTATGTGTTTTCAAGATTCCATCCACGAGGGCTAAGTATTTTCAAGATTCCATCCATGAGAGCTTCCCATTTTTGAGGGCTGAAGATTACAAGAAATCAAATTTTAAAAAAATAATGAGGTCCTATTATCCCTAGGTAATGGTGGTCCCCAAACTCAATTTAGACTCATGTAAGATTTGAGTACATGTAAGATTTGAGTAGACACACATTGTAACTTATACATTAAATTTCTTTACACTTGTGATGTAAATCCTAGTGTTGGGTAGTTCCAACATATTTGTGATACCTTATGGGTCAAGGTGTGTGAATTTTGGTTTTAAATAAGTGGTAGTTATATGTATTATTAACATGTCATATGGGTATTACTACATAGTGTATTTAAACCTTTTTGAGCCGATTCAAATCTATTCTATCGTTTGATTTCTTTTTCTAGAACAATGGTTCCCAATTTCATTGAGTTGCTAAAAGTTTGTGCATGGTGATAAGATTGCTGAACATTTTGTAAATGCTTAGAATTTTCATAGGTATATCCTATCAAGCGACTTGTTATCCATCTCCCATTTATATCTCTATTCGGTCTCATGGGTAAGTTTAACCTTTAAACATGATTGTTCTCGAATCTCTAAGTCCTGGAAAAACACGGCTTTTCGCAACAAAATTTAGTAGCCCCTTTTTAATTTTATTTAATTTTAAATGGTTTGATTTGAATACTTTGAAATCTAAATAATCAATTTGAATCTTTGGCGGCTATGATGCCAAGTTTCGGGTATGCATATATATATATATATATATATATATATATATATATATATATATATCATAGTACCTCGTGGTACCGCTGGTATGGTACCACTGGTACCATATCAGTGGTACAGCCCTGAGATCCGCGGTACCAAGGCGGTACCATTTTTAATATTATTTTTATTTTTTAATATATTTTTAATAATTTTTTTTTGCATATTAACTACCAAAAAAAGACAAAAAAAAGTAAAAAAAGGGGGTTTTGCGTGTAAAAAAAGAGGGTACAGTACATGATGCAGGGGACTGTTGCAGTGGCACATGGGCACTGCGAGTGAGCAGACTGAGGGGCCAATGGGAGACCAACACAGGGGGGTAGCATCACATGGGGGCAAGTACAGAGGCACATGGGCATTGTGGGTGAGCAGACCATGGGCCCAATGGGAGACCAACACAGGGGGGAGCATCACATGGGGGTAGGTACAGAGGCACAAGGAGGGATGATGGGGATCCACATGGCCGATCAGGCTGTGGGGATAAATAGGCACTCACAATGCCATTGTGGTTGGCATTTTCAGAGGCTGTGAGAGAGCTAGTGATAGACAGTGAGAGAGCAAGCGAGAGCCAGTGACAGGCTGTGAGAGGCTGTTTGAGAGCCAGGGTGCTGTGAGAGGGTGTTCAAGGACCAGGGTGCTGTGAGGAGAAGGTCGATCGAGATGGCAGAGCGCATACCACCGAAGCCCGAGGGCGAAGCCAGGAGGAAGCTTGAGGAAGATATCCGTAGGCACAACGAGAGGCATCGGAAGCAAGAGGCAGATATCCGAGAGATGCTGCGACAAACTCGACAGAGAAATTTGGAACCGGAGCCACCCGCCCCCGCTGTGGGTCCTGTCCCCGCTGTCGAGCTGGATCTGGATGAGCAGATCGGAATGAATTTCACACGACGGCAACTCATCATGGTCAGGGAAAGGGCGGCCAAACGTCGGGCTAACCAGGAGGCAGCTCGGGCTAACCGGGAGGTAGAGCAAGAGCGACAAAACAATGCACCAGACGAGGGCGAGGAGTCGGTGGAGGATCAGTGAGAGATGTATAGAATAGATGATGTCCAGCCGTATGTGGCGGACTGTTGCTATGTAGTTTTCGGCAGTTTATGGTGCAGCAAATAACTAGATGGCTGCTTAAAAAAATGACAGTATATGTGATGTTATCCTGATACAACGGTTGAATATATACGTAGTTGTTTTTTGTGCAACGCGAGCCTGGTCATGTAAGATGCAATGTCTGTAATTGTTTTAAATGCAGATGTATTACATGTGTTTATGAAATGTTGTTTGGGGTGTAGGGGTGATTGCTGTGCTCATGATGTAGGTGCATATATGTGAAGCTAGCATTCACTTCCAACGAAATTAAATGAAAACAGGATTCAGACACGCATATAGAATTCTTCGACATAAAATAAAGCATCACCTATACAGAGCGACATACGCACAATGTGCAGCAAATAATGTAGGCCAAACACTGTATATAATGTGAAAAATCATCTGAGTACAATGGTAGACCGTCTGCTAGAGACAAACTACTGAAACTAAAACAACAGAGCCACAATCAATGCCCTGGCTCTGACTCAGACGAATGCTCTGGAGACAACTCAGGGCCCCGAGCTGACTCTCGCAGCCGATATCTCTGCCTGTCTGGAACTAGCATGGGCTGTGTATCCGAGGGGGAAGACTCGTCATCCTCATCCTCCCAATCAGCCTCCGCATCAGCCCCCAAGCAGGCCAAATCAACAACACCTGCTCCAACTGCCTGTGATACTGCACCTCTACCTGTACCTGGAGCCCTGCGTGGTCGTCCTCTCCTCCCTGGCAGTTTCTGTGCCTTGCCTTTCTTGTTCGGTGCACCCTTGGGCCTTCCTGGTCTCTTGCGGACAAGAGGAGCTGTCAATGCCTCGTCACCCCCATGCAAATCACCTGGCTGGCTAGGCTGGGCCCAAGCTGAGGCCGGCTGGGATAGGGAAGCAAAAGAGGGAACTCCCTGTGCAACTGAGCGAGGAGGATGAGCTTGTGGAGTGTGCCCGTGGGGCTGCTGCAGGTGGAGGAACTGGCTGTGCAGGAGGCGAGTACAGTGGCGATATGTACTGAAAGGGGCGCTGTGGTGGCCGGTACTGGTACATCCTGGGTGCTGCCAAAGGAGGAGGATGTGACGTGGGTGCTGCAACTGGAGGAGCCACTGTGGATGTGGGCGCTGCAAGAGAAAACCTGGGCACAGATGGTGGCCTGCCATGGAGACCTGGTGCTGCAGAAGTGGACGGCGATGGAGGGGCTGCAGGCCTAAATGGCATCGGTGGCACTGGAGGAGCTGTGCGACGCACATACACCCTCTGAGGAGCTAGAGGAACTGTAGGCACCTCGTGTAGCTGCTCTGGCTGGGACTCTGTGTATGGCATGCTGGCAAGAGATGATGGGGGCGCCCTGACACTCGGCATCTGCTGGGCCTCTGAATCCAATGTGGCAACCAAGTCGGCCAGCTGGGCATCCGAATACAAATGCTCTGGGCTCTGGGACTCATCCTGTGCACCAGCCTCTAAATCATCCTGTGCACCGGCCTCTGAATCATCCTGTGCACCAACCCTTGAATCAACCCAAGCCTCATCCCGTGCCTCATCATGTGCACCCTGTAGACCCTGCATGGCCTCCCAATCTGTGCAATGAAAGTCATCAGGTGCCTCCTCTGGTGTGCTGTCGTAGTAACGGCCATGACTCTGTGCTGCATGCATCCAAACATCTGCGGGACCGGCATCTAAACCACTCTGCCCTCTATCAAGAGCCTCCTCCATCATGGCGACATAGGTAGGTATGCCACTGCCCCCCCCTGTGTGCCCTGCCTGTCTGCCGGTATAACTTGTGCCATGTGTCCCACCTATGCCACGTGATGCACCTGTGACCCCTGCCCGTGGCGTGTGCCCTGCACCTGTATGGTCTGCCTCATCTCTCTCTGAACTGGCAAACACAACCCGAATGGGCTCATCCTCATCATGCTCATCCTCTGACACTGGCTCGTCTGCCTCATACAATGGGGGTTCTCTGTGCTCAAGCCCAAGCTCTCTCTCTCTCTCTCTCATCTCGGCAAGCTCCCTCTCTCTCTCTGCCATCAACTGTGTGCCCAGGTCATCTGCAGGCATGGGATGGGTGCTGTCCGTAGGCAAGTCAACCTGGCGCTCCAAATCGGATATCTTCGTCTGCAAGGTTTAAAATTTGCATGTCAGAGAGACAACTTTATCAAGAAATGAAACCAACATATCAGGAGTCAACCAACATGCTATGAAAGATTAGCTTATCACCTGCAATGCGCTCGTAATGGTCGGAAGCCTCCCGGCGAGACGTGCGTTGGTGCTACAGAACACCAACCGCTCCAACTGACTCACTGACAACCGGTTTCTTCTCCTCGTGTGAATCAGTGCCCATGTGCTCCAATTACGCTCACACACGGAGGCAGCACAGTCCTGTGGTGTGTGCATTGAAATACTTCAGCACATTGTGGCAGAGGTGAAACTTCAACGAAACACAAAAATGGAGGATAAAATGAGATGCATACCTGAGAAAGGACACGCAGTGCAAGACGCTGTATAGATGGGTATGTGCTACCGAACATGGTCCACCAGGTAATGGGTAGCTGCCTCCTCTTTGGATCCTGGGCAGCTGGGTGGCCGAATGTGCCCATGGCGAAACGAAATGCAGCGAGCTCCTCCATGAGCCTAATAGGATCCAAACCTATATGTGGACCCACCCTGTGAATGTACCGAAGCCAATCGGCCTCGAGCTCCCTGTCTGCGATCTGTGTCGGAGAGAGGAAGAGGGGATGCAGCATGTGTGCAACGCTGTGGATACTCCTGTGGAAGTAGTTCCACCGCGTCTCCCATATGAACTTCAGCTCTGTCATCTTGCAGGTGAGGGGCATGTGGTTTAGGGCATTACGAAAAAGCTTAACATTGACAGAAAAACAAACTAGCAAGTACTGAAAAGATAAAGGTCAATTGCAACACTGTACTGCTTACCTCTCTGGCTGCAAGATGGGCAGCTGCAGGAACTGTCCAATCCGGTCCATGAGCTCATACACCAGTCCAAGTGTCGACCCCTCGCTGTCAGCCATGCGGAGCACAATGTAGAGTGGTCGAAGCAGTCCTGACAATGTCTGTGCATCCCTCCAGAACTGGTCTCCCCTCACTGTGGAAGAAAAGTGCTCCCCATCCTCAGTGTGCGGAAATGTACTGGCACCCCAAAGATCATTGCCAACCATCTGTAGAAGCTGGGCCCTGCACCTGATCAAACGGTCGATGACCACCAAGTCGAATGCAAAGCGCGTGGGGGCTGGCTTACGGAGGTCCAGATGGCTGAACACCCGGAACATGGCAAGAACACGCCTCTTTCTGGTGACAAAAGTCACCAGGAAGAGGGCCTCCCGGACGATGGCTCTAACCCACGGAATTGCTCCAATGTCCCCCATCAGAAGGTCTATGCCGTGGGCTGCACAGGGGGTATGAACAATATGAGGGAACTCGGCCTCTAGTAGTACACCCATCTGAATGCAATTCGTGGCATTGTCCGTCACCACCGTGACGACATGTTGTGGGCCTATGGTTAGGATGGAAGACCTGATGACATCAAACATGAACTCTGCAGATATGACTCTCCCCCCCCCTGCTGCAATCCACTGCCCTCAAAAACTGTGTGCCCATGCAGCTGGAGACCAGTATGTTGAGGATCGGCCTCTTCCTGACATCAGTCCAGCCATCGGACATGATGCTGCAACCGTAAGTGGCCCAGTGCCGACGCAGAGGCTCCATCTCTCTAGACAAGGACTCAACCCTATCCCTCAGCATGTGTGTGCGAACAACCTCTGAACTAGGGACTCTCCAGCTAGGGCTGATAGACTGTGCAAGGCGGAAGGCCCTTCTGAAGGGCTCAGAGTCGGTGATGGCAAAGGGCAGGTTCAGCTCGTAAATCAGACTGGCAACGGCCTGTGTGGCCTCTCTGTCCATGTGCGGCTGATGCGCGCCGCGAATGGTCTGCTGCACGAGGGCTCTCCCTGGTGGGCGACGGGTGGTGGACCTCCAGCACGGTGCACCAACCGTGACGGGAATGGACGATGACGCGACAGGCTGGGGGTGGATGCATCGGCTGTAGACGTGGAATGGGGAGAGTGGGATGCACTGGCAGGGATGGGTGCAGCAACATAGGTGGGGTGCACTGGTGGAGGGGCAACATCTGGCATGGGGTACGAAAACTGCTGGCTGAGGAGGTCATCCGGATGGGAAGGGAAGGAAGAAGGGATCTCTTCCACATCCTCGAAGGCCCGCCCAGTACCATCCTGGGCCTGCTCGGGTGGCGGAGAGTCCATGAGAAAGTCGTAGACTGGTGGAGTGCGAGCAACAGTGGGTGGTGGTGGAACCGCAGTGGCAACTGGCGGACGCGATGGGACGGGATCCACCGGAATCTGAGCAGATGGGGGTGCGTGAGGCAGAACTGTCTGAGGGGGATGAGGGGCAAAGGGACCGAAGGAGGATGCACTCCCTCTCCTCGTGCGTGCCAGCCGAGCAGGCAGCAACTCTGGGTCAGCCACATAAGGAGCGGTGCAAAATCGGAGAATGCCCTCCGAAATGGCGTTCTCCCCTGCCACGAGCCGCGGCCCGTAGGTGTCCAGTAGTCGCTGCCTGTCGGGGACGGTCATGCTGCCACAAGGGGCAGCATTCAAGGTGGTACCATTCTTGGCGCGTGCATCGAGCAGATGGCCTTTAAGGCGAGTGAGGGATGCAGCAAACTCGACGAGACAGTATCGGCAGTGCACGATCTTTTGACCGGTCTTGTTGGCCTTGTCGGCAACCCGCCTGACAATGTCTACCTCGTCCCACAGACCGGAAAGGTCGGATTGTACCATTGCGATGGAGAAAACTAAGGACAAAATGCAGATGAAGCGAAAGCTGCAAGGATGGAACGCTGGAAAAAAAACAGCAGGGTACACTGTGTGAGAGACGTTGAAAATGGGCGAAGACAGGGCGAAGCAAGTCAGTTGCAAGGCAAGGCAATGCGTGGGCGAAGGGCGACGCAAGGAATCGAAGGCAGGCAGGCGGAAACAGTAGCGATGGCAGGGCAGAGGAGGGCGCAAAAACATTTCTGATGAAATGCGAGGGGGGCGGGTAGTTTAGGTTAAAAAAAATAAAAAGAAATATTAAATAATAAATAATATATTATATTATGGTACCGCGGTACCAACATGGTACCGTGGTACTAGTACGGTCCCGCAGTACCGGGATCCGCGGTACCCAGTACCGCGGGACCTATGATATATATATATATATATATATATATATATATATATATATATATATATACTTTTAATACTGGGGTGGGTGTAACTGGGTGACTGGGTATTAATATTATTATATTATATGCATCAAATATGAATAGAAGTTGGTTCTTAAAATGTACAGATTTCAATAATATGATAACTAGTTCCTATATTAGCGGTTCCTAATTGAATGACCCCCATACTTGCCCAACACTAGTAAATTCCTCAACTCAATCACTTGATTTTATATTTAAAATTATTGTTTAAAGGATTTGTACAACCTTCACAATTTTACATGAGCCTGGAATGGGCCTTATGCTCTTTGTTGCAACTTTTTAATAATGAGGTTGGTGTAACTGGGTGACTGGGTATTTAAATTATTGTATTATATGCATCGAATAGGAATAGAAGTTGGTTCTTAAAATAAACGGATTTGAGTATCAATAATTTGGTAATTGTTTCCCTAATTGAATGACCCCATACTTGCCCAACACTAGTAAATTCCCATTTCACTTGCTTTTCAACTCAATCACTTGATTTTATACTCAAGATTATTGTTTAAAGGATTTGTACAACCTTCACAATTTTACATGAGGCTGGAATGGGCCTTATGCACTTTGTTACAACTTTGCTGAACTAGTTGAGTTGACTGTAGTATGTCTTGACATACGGCAAAAATTCATTAGGGTAGTTAAACAAATGAAGGGTGAAGAAAACCCAGTGCTGCAATAAATTTTTCCCAAGCAATACATCTTGTTGGAAGAAACCTTGAAAAGGTAAGGTCTTTGACCTTGCTAGCAAGCTATATGAAGTACCTTAATTGTTAGGAGCAATAGTGAGGAAGTAGGCTCAGGTTTCCACGGGGCTGTCAAGCCGTAGACAATGGAGCAGAGAGACGAGTGATTCATGATTTAGAGGAATATGTGATGAAGTAAATGTGTAACATAAGAGAGATAGAGGCGATGGTGATGTACGATTTGTAACTGAACCAGGTGAAAAGTGAGGGAGGATTGGTCAATCATAACCGACGAAGATACATTTGATTGCTTTGGCATCAAGTTTCTTTCGCTCCTCCTTTGGCACAAGTACATAGGCCTTACATCCGATGACACGAAATTTGCCAATTTTTGGCTTTGTTCCTGTAAATGCTTCTTTGGGAGTCACATTTGGAACCACAACTGTAGGGCTCCTATTTTGCAAGAACGTTGTCGCACTGCACGCTTCCGACCAAAGTGAATCGGTCAAGCCCATTTGCTTCATCATGGAGCGTGCACTCTCCATAATAGTCCTGTTTTTTTCTTTCAGCTACACCATTACTATGCGACGTATGTGACTGTGTGAATTGTCTTTTAATGCCATGTTCTTTGCAAAAGTCCTCAAAATCATCAGATTCACATTCACCCCCTCTATCATATCTTAGCACTTTGATGTGTGCATCCAGTTGGTTCTCTACCAAAGTCTTGAACTCCTTGAAGCGAGTAAAAGCATCAGATTTCTTCTTCAAGAAATAAATCCATGTCCTCCTAGAGTAATCATCTATGAAATTCATAAAAAATAATAGGCTTTCCCCAACCACATGGTCTTCATTGGGCCGCACAGGTCGCTGTGAATGAGTTCCAGCGGTTTCTCAGCTCTTGTAGCTCCGCCTTTCTTGAATGTCTCCCTGTGATGCTTTCCCATGACGCATCCTTCACATATTATATGATGATCATCCTGCAATCCCGGTAACCCTATTACCATCTTCAGTTTCACCATCAATCTCAAGCTCCCATAGTTCAAATGACCAAGTCTTATGTGCCACAACTCAAATTGAGATGCTGTTGAGATAGCCAAACCATATGCTCTTGGTTTTGCAGTATCCAATTTATAAAGGCCACAGTTACTATCTCTATAACCCTTCACCACCACTTTATGGTCGTGGTTCATATCCTTCATGAGGCATCCATCCTTGACAAATTCAACCTTAAGATGTTGATTTGCCATTACACCAATAGAAAGCAACTCTATTTGAGTCCAAGAACATAAAGCACATTAGAAATGTTCTTAATTTTACCATCAGGAAACTGTACAGGTACATTGCCAACACCCTGTATTTGGCATTCCTCCCCATTGGCTTGAGTGACCTTATCCTCATCATGGATTGGTGAGAATTTCTCAAACCAATCATGTTTCCCGGTCATATGCCTTGTGGCGCCTGAATCTATGAACCATCTGGCACCATCATCAACTTGGGATGCCAATGTCGATAAGAAGACACTTGTCTTGTCATCTTCTCCATCATCTTCTCCATCATCTTCGGCAATGTTGCCTTGTTGAGTTACATTTCCTGCCTTTATGTCCGCTTTCTTCTTGTAACACTCGCATGCCCAATGACCCGGTTTGTGGCAATAGTAACATTTTTCTTTTTTCTTCTTTTTTCCTTTTGATGATGACTCTCCCTCGTCATCATCATCCTTGGATTTCTTAGGAATCCTTTTCCTAAGAATCAAGCCTTGCTTGTCTTTAGCAAGCAAGGCTTGATTCTCCTATGGGGTTTGTCTTGACCTCACCACTTCGCGACGCTGCTTTTCTTGCAACATGATTCCGTGGAAGTCTTCAAAAGTAGGTAACCTCTCCCTCAAAGCAATGACATTAGAAATAAGAGGTGCAAGAGATATTGACCCAATGAGATAACTATGAGCACCACTATGTGGATGATAAGTGAAAACTCAGTGCAAACTGAAACTTGGAAAAGTAGGCAAGCTTCTCAACTAATTCTCATGTGTCTCCATAAAAAACATCATATCCTCACCATCAACAAAGTCTCGCAAGTCCCCTATCATCAGATGAATGAATGCTGTTCCAATTTCAAAGAGATATTTGCAACTGGTGTGGTTGGGACCCTGGGGCGCTCCCATGCTCTAAAACCCCTCACTTCTTGTGTGTGAAGATTTGGAATTGTCCTCCCATCCTCCCATTCATGAGCTGTGCCCTACCATCTTTGAATGTGATCGACTTGCCAGTGTCTTTTGCTTCTTGGAAAAAAACCTTGCGATGCTCCTCTACCTACATATATGTGAGATCATCATCCATGAACTTACAGGTACCTTTTAGCTTAGCCCTTATTCTAAGGGCCTCCTGATTACTCTCTAGAGAGGTGAACTTTATCACTAGGGTGATGTTGTCCCCCTTTGTCTTCCAAGCTTTCTCCATATTTGAACACGCATGACCAAGGGTTGTTCATCTTGTATTTCTAGGACTCCCCACTTTGATGCTAATAGATTTGCTCTTTTGCAACTTCTCCTTGGATTTGTTGAATGCATCTATAATTACATTCCTTTGCATAGCTCCAAATTTCCTTTCTTCAACTCTACTACTTCTAGTTTGAGGTTGTTAATCTATTATCTCATCAAATTGCTTCTTTGATAAGGGGTTCTAGTTTCTCTAGCTTTTTCTTGAGTGCACCAAATCGGGCAAGTGGTAGGGGGGCATGTCTCAGTTCCTACCATGATAGTGGAAGAGTCCAACAAAAAGCACAATGTTGGAATTTAGTGGACAAGAAAGTCATGTGGACAACAAACTCATGAGCGATGGAAATTATTTGTGTCACTCACATGGGTATCACTGCAAATAGGGATCAATGGAACTGGAGCCATTGCTAGAGGCAAACTGCTAATTGTTGGATAGGCTGCTAATTGCATGCAAAAGTAGCCATCGCTAGAGATCTGCTGGTGGTAAAAGGACATGCAGAACTCGAAACTGGTAAAAGAATCAAAGCACCGAGGTTAGATGAAGGTGGAGAATACATCTCCATCGAATTCAAGGAGATTTGCCTTAGCAAAGGCATTGAGCAATAATTTATTACTTCTTATTGTAGCGCGTCGTGTGTAGTATAAGGATCCGATCGCTGGGAGCGGCAACCTCTCCTTCACCTGCATAGCAGAGAGAGAGAGAGAGAGAGAGAGAGAGAGAGAGAGAGAGAGAGAGAGAGAGAGAGAGAGAGATGTGCATTGGTGATCGAGTATGGGGTGGCAAGAACTGCCCAGTAGGCACATATAGTTATGGGATAGGGGTAATGGCAATCTACTTGAGAGGAGACACGAAATAGGCGCAAGAGCCAAAATCAAGGGGCTGCTAGCAGGTATGGTTAGGTAAGAGACAACAGGAGTTTAGAGCAACAGTAGTGTACCTAAGAGAAGAAATGATTGAGGAGCAAGTCACGATTAGGGAACAAAGAATGTCCATGTATCAGGTCAAAATCTTAGAGGCTAACTGGGATCAATCGTGACATCGATGCATCCTCATATCTAGAGGTTTCAAGTGAGAGCTTATGTCATTGGAGTTTTCATAGTGAGACTTCCAATTGTCCTTTGATAAAGGAAAATATGAAGGGGCTATATTACCATCCAAGGTAGCTCTTTGAACTCCTCTTGGCTTGCTTGTTTTGATGACACTCCTCTTGAACCAAAAAATATTGGATTTGTTGGGAAAACAATTTTAGGGTCCTATGGTCTTGTTTTCAAATTGTCTATAGTTTGAAGCATCTATAATCTCAAAATTGTTTGATTCACATCTTATTCAGTTAGACATATGCATTGATTTATGGAACTTTCGCATCGTGAATGTTGTTTTCAATGCACAATGTTATAAGGTTATTGGTGTTTAGATTGGATAAGATCATCATATATTTTGTTTTTGTGAATACTTGAAGGTAATGATGACAAGCGGTGACAACATCAATCGAGATGGTGGTAGTGTTGGGGCCCTTGTACAAAAAGATACTTCTTCAGAAGAACAGGTACTCTCTATTCCAGGAAGGTGGATTTTTCTGGTTTTTCCTTGAAGATGAGTTTCTTAGTGTGTTTAAGATAGGTTTGATAGAGTATTGTCAGCTATAGACTTATAGTTGGGTTGCATCTATCTGCTTCAAGGTACACCCTAGCGTTTTCATTAAATATTATCACCATCGTAGATGCATATGTCTGGTTACTAGACATTCTTTTCACATTGATACAATCGTTAATTAATTCCGCCTCACAACTACATACATATTTGTTTGGAAAATGCTTAAACGTTAATGACTTGCTCATTAAGGCATTCCTTGATATGCATGAATTATATGATTGTGAGTACCCATTCACTTCTATGTGACTTAAAGTTTATTGATTCACAATATAAGAGCATTTCAAAATGGCTCTTGGAAAAATGCTCAAACGTTAAGTGTAACTATGGTGGCGAGTCGCTCACATCCCCTCACTTGCATGCCAATTAGATGATGGTGAGTGGCCATTAACTTTTCTGTATGACTGAAAAATCTATTGATTCACAGTGTGAGAGCACTTTAAAACAATTCTTGTCCAATGCAAGAAAGGCAAATGGAGCTCGAAAATTATGCAATAACAGGTAGTACAATATCCATATTCTAACCTTGAGAAGAGAATAATGGTGATATATTCAAAACATGGGAGGGATATGTTTGTTGAGTAGGGGGATATTTAAATAATAGGAAGGGTTAGTGGATTTGTTGGCCACGAAACTTGGAATTTTAGAATAGCTTTTTAGGTGTAATTGTCAAAAGTTCACGTACATGTGTAGTTAGCCAATTTTGTACATATGTAGGTTTCCTTTTGATATTCGAATGTGAGTATCATAAGACGTTGGACTCTTTTTTCATGGTATTGATTTTGGGCTTGAGGTGTTGTACATGGTAGACTCATTGTTGAAGTTGGTCTTTATTGGTAATCAAGGAGTTGCATGAATTCATTGCTTATCCATGTGTATTTAAGTTTACAGGTTGATGCTTTGATGACTGTCACAAAGATCAGATTTGTTGTTCTTGCCATGCGTTTTGTAGGACTTACTCGTGTCTATTTGAGTTGAGATTTATCTAATGTTTTTGCATCAATCTCCAAATCATTTTGATGGTGTTAGGCACATCTGAAGGAATCCTCAACAATACCTCCCAATATTCATCGGTGTACTCTTGGACTGCGACCAATTGCCTTGCTTTATGTTGGTCCACTGATGCGCTGCCTTGTTGTTCTCACCTAGAGAAACTAAGCTTCGAATTAACATTTGTCTAAATACATCCCATGCGAAAGGAGCAAGATTTTTCTTCTCCACGTTCCCCCAACGTTGTGTAGATGTGGCTTCAACAGTCCTTTCCTGATCCTGAATGACACCACAAACCTAAAAGGCTTTTCTCACTTCTGCAACCAGTTTTCCACCGCATTGGTGGTATGTACTGCAATTGCTCCATAGAACTTTGGTGGCTTCAAGCTCTTAATGGAAGGCAATTTCTGCTTCATTATAGCAAGTTACACCTCCCTCTCACTGGAATTGGCTCCGTAGCCACTATCACGGTACTGGCCTAAGTTGCATTGGAACGATCGTTCTGGAACTTCAGAACAAGAGAAAAAATATCCCTGAATTTTTTTACTCACGGCTTACCCAATTAGGAGGCAGGCAAGCCAGGAGCAATGGTAGGTTTCAAAATCTAGGGAATTTAATCATATACAGCATGTCTCTGTCAGGTTAGTGACTCCTTGTCATGCCTTCTCAGATATCAAAGCCAAAGCTTGCATGTTGAAAATCTAGTGTTGAGGAAGGAGTGTTACAAGAGCGGAAATCCACCTCATGAGGATTAAGTTTCACCACTTCAGATTAAGGTTGCTTCAATAATTGCTCGTTCTGTATGTGTTAAAGAACACAGTACCTTCAATGACTTGCAACAAAGTACGACTCGGTAGAAGAATTCCCAACAGGACTTAAAGATCTGTCAGAAGACCATCTTCCAGGTGCATAGGTCCCATAACCAGAGTGTATATGTACAGGGGTCGTTTGATGTTATTTAATGCATCGTCAGCTTTTTCTCTTTGTTTATCATCACTGAAGGTTGCTTTTATGAATGAATCAAAGCATTTTTGACCAGACCAGATCAGTCCCTACCAGAGTGTGTGCAGGTATATAAATAGAAAGCTCAGTATCAACCATGCAGATTTCAAAATTTGAAAATCAGGTCTGTGCTGACTTTTATCTGATTTGTGCAGGCTATTGTAATCATACATCTGACTTAAACAGGCACTTGCCTCCTTGCAATATATTCCTGCTAGTAGTTTGGTGCAAACGTTATCGTATTACTTACTCAGTGGAATGTAAGTAATTTTGTTATGCTGTTAAGAAAAGTTATACACCATTCAATCCTTAACTGTGCTGGCTTGGACAGCTCTTTTATGCCAAATTTCAAAGACCTCTTCACGACAGAATTCTGCCATGTCGAGATTAGTTCACACAATCTGGTTACTATCCTTTTTCTTGTGAACATAGATGCATCAACTATGGATTCAGAGACTTTTTATTTCTTCCTGTGAAGGTGCAGAAATGTAATAGATTTGTCACCGACTGTGGATTGACATCTTTGGTGAATGTTTTCAACTTGGCAGGTGGTTATTGTGGAAAAGCTGAAGAGTGTAAGCATGCTGACATTAAATAGACCGAAAGTTCTGAACAGCATAAATTTACCTCTGGTAAGAGGCTCTTGAAGACATGCTAGTTGTTGGGAAGAATTTATGTGAGGTTCAGGTTTAGCGGCATAAATTGTATATATTATGTATTTAGGAGATTCAGTATGTCAGTTGTATATTTCTGAGCCATGATCCAGATAGTTATACCTGTTCCTGCTGTTGTAAATGTTTGATTTGTGCAAAATTTTGCCGCAATGGAGTGTTTTCATTGGTGGCCCAAATGAATGTTTGTACCATAGATCCAGCGGTACCAGGATCCGCGGATCCCGGTACCGCGGATCCATACTGATCCGCGGTACCACAATATATATCATTTTTTAATTTTCAATATTTAATATACTAATATTTTCTTTTTTAACCTAACCCCCCCCCCTCGCTTCATCTCTCTCCCTGCCCGTCGCCCTACTGTCCGCGCCCTCCCTGCTGTCCGCGCCCTCTCTGTTGTATGCCCATCGCCCTACTGTCCGCACCCTCCCGACTGTCTTCGCATTGCACTAATCGCGGCCTCCCCTGCTATTGCTATTTCGGCCTTTATTGTGGTTTTTTCAAGCCTTCCGACTCCTATCGCACCCACAGAGATCTCTGCCTTCTTTCCGCAGTCCTTGGTGCATTTCAACCTTGCCGATCTGTGGGACGAGGTGGACATTGTTAGGCGGGTTCCCGACAAGTCTAACAAGTCCGATGCAAGGATAGTGCGCTGTCGATATTGCCTGACCGAGTTCGTTGCCACCCTCACTCGCCTTAAAGGTCACCTACTCGGCGCACGCGCGAGAGATGGTGGCACACTGAATACTGCCCCCTGTGCCAGCATGTCCGTTCCCGTCAGGCAGCGACTTTTGGATACCTACTGGCCACGCGAGAACACTATTTCGGAGGGTGTTCTTCGGTTTTGCACCGCTCCTTACGTGATTGACCAACCCGAGTTGCTGCCTGCTTGGCTGGCACGCACGAGGAGAGGGAGTGCATCCTCGTCCAGTCCCTTTGGCCCTCGGCCCTCTCAGACAGTTCCGCCTCACGCACCCCCATCTGCACCCATTCCGGTGGATCCTGTCCCACCGCGTCTGCCAGTTGCCACTGTGGTTCCACCACCACCTACTGTTGCTCGCACTCCCCCAGTTTACGACTTTCTCATGGACTCTCCGCCTCCCGAGCAGGAGCAAGCCCCGGATGCCAGTGACGAGGCCTTCCAGGATGTTGAGGAGATCCCTTCCTCCCTCCCTTCACATCCGGATGACCTCCCTACCCAGCAGTTTTCGTATCCCATGCCAGATGTCCACCCTCCACCAGTGTACCCCACTTACGCTGCTGCACCCATCCCGGCCAGTGCATCCCACTCTCCCCATTCCACGTCTACAGCTGATGCATCCACTAGCGCCCAGCCTGTCGCGTCATCATCCATTCCCGTCACGTTTGGTGCACCGTGCTGGAGGTTCGCTACCTGTCGCCCAGCTGGGAGAGTTCTTAGGCAGCAGAGCATTCGCGGCGTGCATCAGCCGCACATGGATAGAGAGGCCACACAGGCCGTGGCCAGCCTGATTTATGAGCTGAACCTTCCATTTGCCATCACCGACTCCGAGCCCTTCAGAAGGGCCTTCCGCCTTGCACAGTCTGTCAGCCCTAGCTGGAGAGTCCCTAGTTCAGAGGTTGTCCGCACACACATGCTGAGGGATAGGGTCGAGTCGCTGTCTAGAGAGATGGAGCCTCTACGTCGCCACTGGGCCACTTACGGTTGCAGCATCATGTCCGATGGCTGGACTGATGTCAGGAGGAGGCCGATCCTCAACATACTGGTCTCCAGCTGCATGGGCACACAGTTTTTGAGGGCAGTGGATTGCAGCAGGGGGGGGAGAGTCATATCTGCAGAGTTCATGTTTGATGTCATCAGGTCTTCCATCCTGTCCATAGGCCCACAGCATGTCGTCACAGTGGTGACGGACAATGCCACGAACTGCATTCAGATGGGTGTACTGCTAGAGGCCGAGTTCCCTCACATTGTTCATACCCCCTGTGCTGCGCACGACATAGACCTTCTGATGGGGGACATAGGTGCACTTCCCTGGGTTAGAGCCATCGTCCGTGAGGCCCTCTTCATGGTGACTTTTGTCACCAGGAAGAGGCGTGTTCTTGCCATGTTCCGGGTGTTCAGCCATCTAGACCTCCGTAAGCTAGCCCCCACACGCTTTGCATTCGACTTGGTGGTCATCGACCGTCTGATCAGGTGCAGGGCGCAGCTTCTACATATGGTTGCCAGTGATCTCTGGTGTGCCAGTACATTTCCGCGCACTGAGGATGGGGAGCACTTTTCTTCCACGGTGAGGGGAGACCAGTTTTGGAGGGATGCACAGACATTGTCAGGATTGCTTCGACCACTTTACATTGTTCTCCGCATGGCTGACAGCGAGGGGTCGACACTTGGACTGGTATATGAGCTCATGGACCGGATTGGACAGTTCCTGCAGCTGCCCATCTTGCAGCCAGAGAGGTAAGCGGTATAGTAATGTAATTGGCCTTTATCTTTTTAGTAACTGCTAGTTTGTTTTTCTGTCAATGTTAAGTTTTTTCGTAATGCCTTACACCACATGCCTCTCACCTGCAGGATGACAGAGCTGAAGTTCATCTGGGAGACGCGGTGGAACTAATTCCACAGGAGTATCCACAGCGTTGCACACATGCTGCATCCCCTCTTCCTCTCTCCGACACAGATCGCAGACAGGGAGCTCGAGGCCGATTGGCTTCAGTTTATTCACAGGGTGGGTCCACACATAGGTTTGGATCCTATCAGGCTCATGGAGGAGCTCGCTGCATTTCGTTTCGGCATGGGCACATTCGGCCACCCGGCTGCTCAGGATCCAGAGAAGAGGCAGCTACCCATTACCGGGTGGACCATGTTCGGTAGCACACACCCATCTATACAGCGTCTTGCACTGCGTGTCCTTTCTCAGGTATGCATCTCATTTTATCCTCCATTGTTGTGTTTCGTTGAAGACAATGTGCTGAAGTATTTCAATGCACGTACCACAGGACTGTGCTGCCTCCGTGTGTGAGCGTAATTGGAGCACATGGGCACTCATTCACACGAGGAGAAGAAACCGGTTGTTAGTGAGTCAGTTGGAGCGGTTGGTGTTCTGTAGCACCAATGCACGTCTCGCGAGGAGACTTCCGACCATTACGAGCGCATTGCAGGTGATAAGCTAACCTTTCATAGCATGTTGGTTGACTCCTGGTATGTTGGTTTCATTTCTTGATAGAGTTGTTTCCCTGACATGCCAATTTTAAACCTTGCAGACGAAGATATCTGATTTGGAGCGCCAGGTTGACTTGCCTACGGACAGCACCCATCCCATGCCTGCAGATGACCTGGGCACACAGTTGATGGCAGAGAGAGAGAGAGGGAGCTTGCCGAGATGAGAGAGAGAGAGCTTGGGCTTGAGCACAGAGAGCCTCCATTGTACGAGGCAGATGATCCAGTGTCAGAGGATGATCAGGATGAGGATGAGCCCATTCGGGTTGTGTTCGCCAGATCAGAGTGGGATGAGGCATATGATACAGGTGTTGGGCACACGCCTAGAGCAGGGGTCACAGGTGCATCATGTGGTAGAGGTGGGGCACATGCCACAGATTATACCGGGAGACGAGTAGGGCACACAGGGGGGGGCAGTGGCATACCTTCTTATGTTGATATGATGGAGGAGGCTCTTGATAGGGGGCAGAGTGATTTGGGTTTACCTTCCGCAGCAGCTTGGATGCATGCATCACATTGTGCACAGGATGAGGCACGGGATGTTCCAGAGGATGGTGCTCATGATGAGTCCCAGAGCCCAGAGCATTTGTATTCGGATGCCCAGCTGGACGACTTGATTGCAGACTTGGATCCAGAGGCCCAGCAGATGCCGAGCGTCAGGGCACCCCCATCCTCTCTAGCCAGCATGCCCTACACAGAGTCTCAGCCAAAGCAGCTACACGAGGTGCCTGCAGTTCCTCCAGTTCCTCAAAGGGTGTATGTGCGCCGCACAGCACCTCCAGTGCCACCGATACCGTTGAGGCCTGCAGCCCCTTCATCGCCATCCACTTTTGCAGCAGCAGGTCTCCATGGCAGGCCACCATCTGTGCCCAGATCTTCTCTTGCAGCACCCACATCTACAGACGCTCCTCCAGTGGCAGCACCCACAACACATCCTCCTCCATTGGCAACACCCACGGCACCGGCTCCTCCTTTGGCAGCACCCACAACACATCCTCCTCCTTTGGCAGCACCCAGGATGTACCAGTACCGTCCACCACAGCGCCCCTTTCAGTACTTATCGCCGCTGTACTTGCCTCCTACAGGGACGGCCCCTCCACATCTAGTTCCTCCACCAGCAGCAGGCCCACGGGCACACACTCCTCGGACCTATCCTCCCCACTATCAGCTGCACATGGACACCCATCTTTAGCTACTCTATCCCAGCCGGCCGCAGCTTGGGCCCAGCCTAGTCAGCCAGGTGATCTGCATGGGGGTGATGAGGCATTGACGGCTCCCCTCGTCCGCAAGAGGCCAGGAAGGCCCAAGGGTGCACCGAACAAGAAAGGCAGGGCACAGAAACTGCCAGGGAAGAGAGGACGACCTCGCAGGGCTCCAGTTGCTGGTAGAGGTGCAGTATTACAGCCAGCTGCAGCAGGTGTTGTTGGTTTAGCCTGCTTGGGGGCTGATGCGGAGGCAGATTGGGAGGATGAGGATGACGAGTCTTCCCCCTCGGATACACAGCCCATGCCAGTACCAGACAGACATAGATATCAGTTGCGAGAGTTAGCTCGGGGCCCTGAGTTGTCTCCGGAGCATTCATCTGAGTTTGAGGCAGAGCATTGATTGTAGCTCCTTAATTTATTTTTTAGCAGTTTGATATCATGTTCCATGTTTGGCGGCCAGATGGTCGAACACTGTATTCAGACCATTTTTCATATTATATTCAGTGTTGGACGTATTCTATTCACTGCACAATGTGTATTTGTCAATTTGTAATTGTGATGTTCTACTTGCAGTTTTACTTCAAATGGTGTGTGCGTGTTTTCAATTAGTTTTCACTACAGAGATTGAGAGCATATGCAGAACACAGAAATACAACCCCCCTGATAGCATTTCATAAACACATACATCAGATTGCAATACACAAGGCATGCATTGCACAAAAAACACACCGTACATTAATTCATCAGATGTATCAAAATTACAATATGTATTCCCGCCGCATACGGCTGGGGCTGTTCTTTACACCATGCTAGACACTAAATACTGCCTCATCTACTGATGAACATTACATAACAACAGTCAGCCACATACGGCTAGACCCCATCTATGCTAAACATTCCTATGGATCCTCCACTGACTCCTCGCTCTCATCAGGTGCATTGTTCTGACGCTCTCGCTCTGCCTCCCGGTTAGCCCGTGTTGCCTCCTGGTCAGCTCGACAGCGGGCAGCCCTTTCCCTGACCATGATGAGCTGCCGTCGTGTGAAGTTCATTCCGATCTGCTCATCCAAATCCAGCTCGACAGCAGGGGCGGGGGCCACACCGGGGCGGGGATCTGCAGCTCTGGGTGTCTCTGCCGAGTCTCTCGCAGCATCTCTGCAATGTCTGCCTCTTGCTTCCGATGCCTTTCATTGTGCCTTCGGACATCTTCCTCGAGCTTCCTCCTGGCTTCGCCCTCCGCCATCTCACGACACCCTGTTGCTCGAAATGACCCTCACAGCCTCTCACAGCCTCTCAATGGCTCTCACTGGCTCTCTCACAGCCCCCCTCTCACAGCCTCTCACTCGGTCTGTCACACAGCCTCTCACAATGCCTCTCTCTCACAGCCTCCCACTGGCTCTCCCTCACAGCTTCTCACAATGCCTCTAACCCCCTCTCACTGGCTCTCTCACTGTCTCGTGAGTGCCTATTTAACCCCATAGCTTGTTTCCCAATTTGCTTTTGTTGATGATCCCATGTGCTACTGTACCTGCCCCTTGTGCTTATCCCCCACATGCTGCACTGCGATTGGGTCCACGGTCTGCTCCTCCACTGTGCCCATGTGACGGTGTACCTGTCCGGATGTATTGCTCCCCCACATGCTGCACTCCCATTGGGTCCATGGTCTACTCCTCCACAGTGCCCATGTGCTACTGTACCTGCCCCATGTGCTGATCCCCCACATGCTGCACTGCGATTGGGTCCATGGTCTGCTCCTCCACAGTGCCCATGTGACGGTGTACCTGTCCGGATGTTTTGCTCCCCCACATGCTGCACTCCGATTGGGTCCATGGTCTGCTCCTCCACGGTGCCCATGTGCTACTGAACCTGCCCCATGTATTGCTCCCCCACATGCCGCACTTCGATTGGGTCCGCTCTCCCACAGTGCCCCCAGTACAGTCCCCCTGTACAGTAACATCTTAGTTTCTACCTAGTTTTAGCCTGTTAAAAGGGTTTTTTTTTTCTAAAAAAAAAATAACAAAAAATATTATTTTTGTGGTGCCGCCCTGGTACCGCTGGTCTGAGGGCGGCACCATAACCGCGGTACCACCATTATGGTACCGCGGTACCATAATGGCGGTACCACGTGCCACTATGGTTTGTACATACATGATGAATTATCTCTTCACTGCTTTTGCATTTCAATGCTGTTCTAACAGCCTACTTATGACTAGAATCAATTTCCTGTCAAGGATAACAGTGCTATGGTTAGAATTGTGCTAAATGTCTCTTAAAATGGCACTTAAAGCAAGTTTACTAAGGGTTCTATCAACAAAATCAAGCCATTGCTTCCACGTTTTGCTAGGAGCTCTTTATTAGTAATCATATCGTGGAGTCTTTATTGTGGTGCTGGTTTTGTAGCTGAATTTTAATTTTCACACTGGCATTATCTTCTTGATTCTGGAGTTATGAAGACGATTACTTAATTTATTGACCTTGATGAACTTTTGTATTTACCAGGTGTCACGTGTAGCTGAACTCTATGAAGAATGGGAGAAAGATGAGCATGTAAAATGTATTCTTACAAAGGCAGGTGGCTTCACCCAAAAAACTTTTATCTCTTCATTCAATCCATAGAACCCACGGTTCTCAGAACTGTGGGTCCTGGGAACCGTGGGGTGAACCGTACAACGGTTCATGAACCTTGGTACGGTTCCAGTATTTTATTAATTAATTATTTAATCCATTAATTTTTTGCAAAACTCCCCCCAAAAGGCAGTTTTGGGCTGTTTTTGGAGGTGGGTTGTTTAATCAAAATTAATGGCTGTTTAATCTCTGTTTTTTGGGGGTGGGTCACTGGGTCTAACAGATTTATTAGATTTACAGACTACAGATTATTACATTTAATAGATTTACAGACTAATGATTATTAGATTAACAGACTAATAATCTATTAGATTAACAGATTTACAGATTTACAGTTATTAGATTAACAGATTTACAATTAGATTAACAGATTTCAAAATTTACAGTTATTAGATTAACAGACTAATACTTTATTAGATTAACAGATTTACAGATTTACAGTTATTAGATTAACAGATTAATTCTAATGTTTGTAATACCTAAGCAAATCTACATTTTTTTGGCATTTTTTTAGGGGTGGGAAACTAAAAAAAAATTAGATAATTAATTACCACGGTTCCAGCCAAAATTTTTTGGGAACCATACGGTTCACTGTACGGTTCTCAGAACCGTGGTGAACTGTCCACGGTTCATTAATTCTATGATTCAATCCAAGACGAACCAGGGGCTACTAATTGAAAATGTCTATCAATGCCATTTATTCAGCTTTAGTTGGTTGCAGGATTAATTACCCCGGCCACTTTTGAGAACCACAGTGAGGTTTGTGCATTGAAGGCGACCTGCACCTTGCAACTTGTTCTACTGGTTATAGAGCTGTTATTGTTTGGAGGAGACCCATGATCCTTTTAATCTTAATGCTAAAAAATGAAAAACTAGATCTTAACAAATGTAGCTCATGATATAAAGTGAGACTATTTGGTCAATCGATGAGGTTTGAAGAAGGACGTGATAGTCGCCAAAGTAGATGAAGGTGCAAATGATGTAGTATGTGGAGATTACTGTCAATGGGCTCCTAGGCTCTTGGGCATGATGAATGCGATGTGATAACATGGTGGAGTGTGCTATCTCAGTGTATGGACTGTCCACATTGTTTATGAGCTTGATGTCTACTAGGGACATCTGCCTCATCGTCTAATCCGCTCTCTGCACCATAATCATCTTGTGAGCAATGGTGTGAGAAGTATGAGGCAATATGTGGCTGCATTAGGTCCATAGTTGCCCGTTCCGTTCCAAAACTTGACCAGATTTTTTTTTTTTTTAAAATATGTAATTTTTTAATGAAGGAATCGAGATAAGGAATAGAATAGCGATTCTAGGATCAACATGAGCTTAAGATGTGGCTCAGGTAGCGATTCTAAGATCAATGTGAGCTGCAAGAATTTCAATCATTTTTTCCAGATCGAGCTGGTCCTTATGATCGCCCCAGTGCTCGCCATGGAGGTCACTCATCCAGATTTCTGATATCTAGCAGGTGGCACTTAATCATGTAGCCTAGGCGCAGCAGGACCAAATGGATTACTCATAAATCTGATGTATTAGTTCGATTACTCAGCAGCCCAGTATGGATGACCACATACTAGATGCAGCTATATCTTATGTGTAGATTTTCTGATTTGTTGTTGATACTTGATGGCTATCTTAACTATATCAGTCGATTTTAATTTAGAGCTATTAAAAAGAACATTCCAACCCAGTACGTTCTGGCCCAGAAGGGTTGGAACGGGTTTATAAGATTAGGTCTTTAGCATTGGCCATGGTGGTATGACCTGTATCACTCAAGCAATAACCTATCTATGACCATCAAGGCGACATGTCTATGGTCCTCACAAGATATCAAAGAACGTATAATAGCTGGCTCAGGGTCACGGAAGGTGTTAGTGTCTCCCTTGAATCTCATACTAGAGAGGGCACTTGAAGATAAAGTGCTGCTTCTCCACTATTGCTAGCGAGTGGCTCAGACCCTCAGGGGAGTGGGAACATCCCACTACTATCTCATATAATGTCATGACAACTACCATAATATCTTGTGAAAAGTAAAGACCTTGCAAACTTTCGGATAACCATATGTGGAGGGACCAAGTCAAATGCACACTTGAAGTCCACAAAGCAGCAATAAACCTGTTGCCTCATAAATCTGCGCTGCTCAATGAGAAATTTGATGAAAATATGGTTCGATGTACAATGATGTGCTCTAAAGCCCGCCTGACCGACGTGTAGTTGACATGTCTGGCCGTCTTTGCTTATTGATGTCCGAGGGACAGATCTGTAGAGCTTAGCCATCACTTGTCCAATCATGATGTGTAGGAGAGAGAAATAAAGAAAGCTTCATTAATGTCTTTTCCATGCCAAAATGCATATAAGACTAGTAAATGTACATGTCAAGTATGGGGTAACCATGGGAGCGTATGAAACGTCTCCGAAATAATAACAAAAACAACATATCTAAATACTTTGAACTATTATCATGTCCTACTGATGTTATAGAAGGATTTGATATGAGCTGCAGCATGGGGGAGCTCTGGTACCTGCTGACGTCGTCTAGGAGGATGAGATGTGTGTCTCCTCATGATAGATTGCGTAGCTCGGTTTGCAACATGTCTATGAGTAGTGCACTGTCTCTGATCTCTATGAATGAGTATGTCGTCGTCATCATCATCATCACCAAACTCTGGGTCCTGTCGAGATCTTCTCCTAGAGAAAAAAGAGGTAATTAGATTCAGTCTCTGTGGTAGAAAGTGATACAATATCTTACTTTTTACTTGACCAAGAAAAACAACCATTTCCAAAGCTAAACGTATAACTTGTGGTTGATCTTCTATCATCAATGCTACTAGCCCAATCATCATCAACATAACCTTGTAGCTAGGTAGACATACTGTCTGGAATAAACCAGACCAAAGTTAGGTGTTCCTTTCACATACCTCAAGATTCTTTTGGTTGCTTTCCAATGATCCATCATGGGTGTTGCCATAAATTGGTTAACTAGACTCACAACAAAACAATATGTATCACAAATCTTGCTAGGACCCAGTCGTGGCCCCCGACCATGATCCCGCTAGGACCAGTAAGTACAGGGTCCTGTGACCTTATGGAGTGCAACTGTGAGGAAATTGGCAGGCGTTTGAAGTGGAGTGTCATGCGTGCATATAGGAGAGAGAGAGAGAGATAGAGAGAGAGAGAGAGAGCATTTTATTAACATGCCAAAAGGCATATAAGACAAAAAGTATATATCAAGTGTGTGGTGCAAATAGGTTTCCTTGAATGCAATGAAGAGTATCCACTACTTCATAGGAGCGACTTGAACGCTTACTTGTGATGACAAATGCATGTTGGCTTCTTCAGGGAGCTGGCCGTGTTTTTTCTGCTGGAGGCGACCTTCGAATGTTCTATTCAATAGGGAAAAGAGGTAATTCATAGATATCAATGTTTTCTGTACATTACAAGTTTCAGCTTTGGTTGTTTGATGTGACATGCTCTAAGAAAAGCATTTAGTCTGCTGCGGTCATTGTTTCTTAGTATGAACATACCTAGGTTATTTGCAGTTAAAATGGTAGTCTTAGTTAAGGCATTTTATAGATACACAACTGGAGGATTATTTTGAAATGGGCAGCCTGTTTCAGTCAAATCATCACAAACAGAACTTTAGCAGACTACAGTAAGGCCCTCAATGGCTAGGGAGATGAAATGGATGCCGTGAAAGATAGGGATCAGTACGAGCTCCTTTTTTCATTATGTCGTCAAGAATTGGAAGCAAGACATGAAAGTGATCAGAAAACCTGGAGTCTCTCAATGTTCAGTTGGCACATTCTAATAAACACATTATTTGGGAGATGATACCTTGCCCAACATTTCTAACATGGTGAATGCACTGTTTGGAGATGATGTGCAGGCACACATAAGATGATATATTTGAGAATTGAATCTCTCAAATGTCTTTGTTATAGGCCTTGATTGTGGTGGTTGCAATTTGCAGATGAATCATGGAAGGAAGTTGTGTACAAAAAATATTGGCTTGACTATCATATACACACTTTCAAAAAGCCGATTGTAATCTCTCTCTCTCTCTCTCCCTAGCCTAGCTTGGTAGTAATTGAAAGTATTGTTTTACTAGAAGTTTGTACTTTCTTCTCATGCACTCCCATATGCCATATGCTAGACAGATTGTCTTATTAGTCTTGTAACCCATTTTTCTACCTTAAATATGTAAGTGCATCTTTCTTTTTTTAGCTGCTTGTTTTATATCCATCATGGATGCTGATAGAAAGAAGAAAATTGTTATCCACAATTGAGGTCACATAAATATTTTATGAGTTTTATGTGAGGCATTATATATTATGTAGGTAGCATTCTGAATTTGAGTAACCTATTCTAAATGGGAAGGTTCTCAATCGATAAAAGTTTCATAGATACTCTGTTCATTTCTTTCTTCTGAATAATTTAAGCACAACATTTGAATGACCGTTGTTGTTTGTGCCTCGCTTTGTTATACAGGCTATATCCACAATGAAGGATTGTTACTGTTGTTTGCTCTGACATAAGAGTTCTTGATTTTGTTTTTAGGTTGCCTTTTGGCATGGGCTAGTCATGGGAGGAGGTGCAGGGCTTACAGTGGCTTGCAAGTTTAGGATTGCGACAGAGAAGACTGTGAGTTGTTTGTGCTAGTTACTTCCCATTTAAAATTCATTACTTATCATGAATGTTCAATGATAACTTTTGACATTGATTGGTGATACTAAGATATATGTGGTCAATATAGATGTATACGAACTTCAAGTGTGGGCACTTGATGTATACATATAGATATATATATGTGGTCAATATAGATGTATACGAACTTCAAGTGTGGGCACTGGGAAGATATCAAATATTTCTCAAAATAAAAGTTAACAATCAACTTCTTGCCAATGTACTACTTATGACAAATGCACAAGAATATCATAAGATAGTTGGGAACTTTCCAAATATATTGAATCCCCTAAAGAGACCACAATATAGATAATAGGTAACTGCCTTGCAAGGCCTCCTATAAGGAGATTAAACACATTGAGTTATCCTACGATGAGGCTCACACACTCTAACCACAAAAGTTGTACCCTAATAAATGGAGCTGACTTCTAAGTTTCAGCTTGGCTTTGAAAAAATTTAGGTCACACATACCCTATCACTGATATTTGCTTGACATATGCGTGGCGTCTATCTACAGCTGCCTTTTCTCTGAATGACCTTGGCCACTCTTAATCAACTCTCAAACATTAGAACGATAGGATGCAATAGTAATAGGATTATGCCAAGTGATACATGAGAATACTGAGTAAGTCAAGCCAATACAAGCGATGACTAAACTATTATAGCTTTACTTTGTATACAAAGATGTTGTGCCCAGCGTATACAGAGATGCTATGCCCAATCATATACAAAGATGCTATGCCCAATCCAAAATTGAAACAAACTTTTTGAATGATCTCCTAAAATGTGGTTAAGCTTGTTGGGATTTGTTGTCATCCTTTGAATGACAAGTAGTAACAAGTGAATGTCAAGAATGATCTTGATCTCATCTAAAAGTCAAAAGTAAACTTAGTATCCCAATTCGACAAAATGGACATGCGCGAGCAATGAACTCATAACTATCTCTAAAAGGAAAACAGGTGCAAATGAAATAGAGTTGCAAATTACAATGAGATGTGCTTGTTTAGAGAATCGACATCGAGGTCTCTTTTTTGGAGTCTTTTAAGCTTCATTCTAATAAAATCAACTATGTATGCAAGAAAGAAGTTTTGGGTATCATATTTTCCCTTAAGAAGTGGCATCATTACCTTTACCAAAGTACTCTTGAACTATACATTGGCCACTATTGTGGACAAGGATAGGATGGAATCTCTTAGGTAGTGTTAGCATTGTTTTTTTTGAATCTTAGAAATAACCTAGGTTTCTACCATTAGAAAGAGAGGAAGATTGTAACATAGATCTTGTTCATGGAAGTCCATCACCCAACGCATCAACCACAACAAGAAGAATTGCTAGTAAGCGATTGGTACTCTTGTTTCCGGCACTTCGTATTCGAGTTCAAGTCAAATAACTGTCATCGGCTATCGACTATCATCACTGTCAAAGCCTATTCGACCATGAGCTATCGATCTCGATTCAAACTGTTGACTATTCAGTGTCAACCCTAATTGATTTCCAACCTTATCTTTCACGATCGGGTAGAATCTTCAACAGAATCAGATTCCATTAGATAGCGACTGTTAACAGCTGAATGTAGTGCCTTGATCCATCTTGTAAATGCACGAATTAAGCATTCTTTTAATTATACAGCTACCATGTATATATATTCGATAGCTCATCAATGTATAAGAGCATCGACTAATCGTCCAATGACTCAGTGAATCAATACGAAACAAAGCGCTATGTTTGATCTCTCTCTCTCTCTCTCTCTCTCTCTCTCTCTCTCTCTCTCTCTCTCTCTCTCTCTCGCTCTCTCTCTCTCTGATTTTTTTCGCTACTAAATAAATTTGTGTGTGTCTACGGAATCAATTGTTTCGATCCTCACGACTTCGAAGCTTGGATCAAGTTGAACTATCATCAAATTATCGAAGATAGCTTGAATCTGATAGACGTAGTTCATGCACCTTATTGCTTCAATGTGGAAGTAGAACTTCATTTGATTGTCTTTGCTCTTTAGTGTAGCCTTCATCATGATTAAGCGTACCCTTCACCTTTGCATAAAGTGATAGGAACTAAGTGCGTTGGTCTTTGCACAATGTATGGAAGCTAATGTTGGCATACGTTTGTACATTTGACCTATTCCTACAATTGGGCACTATTGAATCAGATAGGGATGTAGAATTTGGTTCATGATGCCGATGAGAGGTTGATGGTCAGAAACTTTGTGTGTGGACTCCATAAGGTTGAAGATTACACACCTCCTTTGTTATTGTCATGTACTATCCTAGGCATAACATTTAGACCTTGTTCCGTATTGTTTGATGAATCCTTTATTACATTCGTTTCTCATGGAAGGAACTTTTAGGAATCATAGAACTTGCATTGTTATTTTGTTTGATGGTATTTTTATGTGTAGCTAAGATGAACCAAATAGTTGCAAGGATACGAAAGACTGTCTTGACTTTCTATTGTAACTTTCTTGTTATATAACAAGACGAGTGAATTATTTCTATCAAGGTATATGAGGCACTCAAAGGTATATGAGGCAGTCTATCTTCTTGCGACCTTTTTAATTCCAGGTACAATATATGCTAGGGTCGGCCAATCCCTCTAATAGCTCAAGCTGTCTTGAGAGAGACTTGTTGGCCATCGTATGTGCATTGAAGATCCGCAAACATTTTTTTCTAGGAAATGAATTCTTAATTAGGACTAACTATCAAACTGTGTGATACTTTTTTGATGCAACTCTAGAACCGAGAAAGGCATATAAGGCTGTCCATGTTTACATTTTCAAGTACAATATATGCCATGGAAGGATAATGTAGGAGCAAATGCAGTCTCTAAATCCCCTAGAATTGATCATACTTCTACTATTTTTTGTGAAGAACTAACAACTATGAATGATATGTGTGATTTTGCAAAGATCCGGGTTGCATTGAGGAAGGGTAATCAGTTAAGAATCACTAATTAACTACTCGTGATTTGTATTTATAGCATAAGCTTTGTGTTTGCACAAATTCAAGGAATAAGTTTTTGGAGGAGTGCCATAATCCACCATTTTGAGAATTCATATCTTTATTGGCGCCATATGAGTTTCATAATCAACCTTTTTCAATATAGATGCCTATTGGCCTAACACGAGAGAAAATAAAATAGAGTATTTTACTAGCATCGTGTGTTTGAGAATCAAATTTAATAAGAGGTATCTATCAAGGTTTATTGCTCTCGCTCTATCTATACCTTCCTTTGTAGTATCATCCAGTAATTGATTTCATCAATTATATCTTGTATCATCAATTTTAGTCACAACATTCTCTGCGTTACCATCTGCCCATCACGATGTCTCGAGAAGTATCGGTAGTGGCAATACTACAAAACTTACTCCTCAATCGGAACATATTTGTGAGCATTAGGGCAACACATCTCTAGTCTACGTAAGCCTTAAGGTACTAGGGAATGTATTGCTACTGGCTGGCTGATCATGAAAATGGCAATGGTATCTTCCCCTAAGCCCATAGAATTGTGGGAACTAGAAGATAAAATGCTTCTTTAACTAAACATTTCCCATGGTACATAATTGGCATATCATGTCTTCTTGGGATGTCCCCTTTACTAAATTAGAGAGACATTAGATTAGATTACCTTTATTATCGTCCACTAAGACTAGACAATCTATGGGACCAATCAACCATTCAATACATTATCAATGCTGAAAAATCACAATAACATAACACTTCCAAAATAAGCTCAATATGAAGCTGTCTAATCACCTTAAGAGGACTCCAATAGAGATTTTGGTGTGGCATGGGCTCCAATGATAAAACTATCAATCATGCTAAGATTCTCTTGACTGAGAAAGTTATGAAGGGGCTGCAAAGGCTTTGCAAAAGCTCTTTTAACTCTTCTTGAAGTGTATTTAGGCTGTCACATTTCATAAGATGATGTCGTTGTGTTTCAACTTTTTCATTTCACATAAAAAGACATGCTTGTTCCTCCTACTCTAACTTTGATCAATGCCCAGCTACCTGTTTTGGATGTCAGTTCATGTAAATTGGTATGCATTTGTGAATGGCCTGCTATTTTTATGAATATATCCTCTGTAATGTGCCTTTAAAGTGGCTTCCTGATTTCTGCGTTAATCCAATCCTTACAACATTAAACCTCTTCAAGGATTTTTACCAAATAGCATTTGTGAACTTCAAGCAGTCAGACACTTTAGGCCATTCATTTTGTTGTAAGTTCCAAAACGAGAACCATCTCACAATTATCAGTCCACCATCCGCTGCTTAACCTTTGGGGTAACTTGCAGTTGAAGAGCTCTTCATGCTAATTTTCTACCTTTTCAATGTAGTGGATCATTGTTATAGTTCCTGTTCCTAATTTTTGTTCCTGTTCCTATGTTTCGTCCCTATCTTTGTTCTTATGTTTGTTCGTAAGAGCAACTTCAACTTAGGTTTCAAGTTCGGAACACGAATAGGATCCTGCTCCTATTCCTAAGTTTTGTTCCTATTCCTGATTCTAAGAGCATCTTTAACTTAGGTTTCAATTTAGGAACACGAATAGGAACAAGCACATAACTTTATTTTAATGTGCAAAAATATTTTTTAGTCCCCCCAAAAATGATCTAATCGTTTTCTTAATTAGATTTACCCACTTCAAAGTTATTTTAGAAATTTCTTTTTTAAAAGGAAGGGTTCCTAGGAGCCGTCTGTACCATTCCTGGGAACTATGCCTAGGGGTTTGGACTTTCCGTGTCATCTTTTTCTATAGAGCTTTTTGACTGCACATCTCAAATCAGTTGGCAATCCAATCTCCTAGACAGGCTCTCATAATTTATATCTTGTAACCATAGCAAATGCTTGTTAGATTAAGGAACAATAGAGATCTTGCTGTTTCTTGTGACTTTCTTCATTAATAGCCATTATAGCTGATCAATAGGAGAATGTATTTATGAAACACACTTTTTCCGGTGCATCAGTTTATTTGATTCTAGCTAGTCATTTATTGTGCTTTTGACTATGCACCCACAAATCTGCAAGTGAATAACCTATCATTATCCTCCTATTCTTGGTGAGATCATTCTTGTCTCTATTTTGGAACAAGGGGATAGTCATGTACCGCATATATGGAAAGTTCTCGTTCAATGCAAGATTGAACAAATCCAGAATATGTGAAACTTGTTTGTCTTTCCTTTTAACATTTTGGATTTCATCCCTTCAATCTCCTTGACTTTAGCATTAGCCATATCAGATATGCCTGTATCCAGCTCTTCCTTCGTAAACCAAGCTCCATAAATAAGAAAGGATTGTAGAATACTATTGGTTCCCTCTAATTATGTAGGATTTCAAAATAGTCAGAGGACCATGCACTTGGCTGATCTAATCAATTAAGAAGAATAGTAGAATGACTTATAGCCAAGGACACTACTAGAAGCAAGCCAATGTGGGCTGAAGATTGCTTTATGCTAGCTGAAAAGTTGATCTCGGTTGCTCTATGTTAACTAACCTAAGTCTCTCAACAATGAAACAAGCCAAATGTGGCCTGTTTGGCCCTATTTATACTCTGAGAAACCTGAGGGTCTGACATAAGATGGATAATACCTATCGATCCCAAGTGCTAAGTCTTAAAGTCTAAATTGCAATAATAATCAATAAGAATACGGATCTCAAAGACTAGTTTAGGCCCTAAATGCTAATAGTAAACTCATAACATTGGACTCAAAGCCCAAGAGACTGTGTATGTCTTGTTGGTAGTGCTCAAAAATCCCTTAAGGCAAAACTGTAGAAGTTTCAAATTTCTTTGGTACACTATTTAGAGCTCAGTATTTAGCTACCATTGAAAACTATGTGTGCAACTACTTTCTTGCAATTTACTTCGTTACACCTTGCTTTTTGTAACTTAGCCACTAGTGGGCCCTGCTTGCACAAACTAAGTTTCTAATGGAGACTAAGAGCATGTGAAGTCTAGGAGTAGAACTAAGCTAAAAGTATATTTGTGTACAAGCTTATGCTTTTCCAATTATGTCAAACATGAGCTTACAAAGGTTTGCATATGTTACTCATCTGGTCATGAAGGTTTGATGCTATTTACACAACTTTTAAGTCACGAACCCTTAGATTGTGAAGATAACTGAAGAAGTGCAGATCTTAGAAGTTCTTGTATCCAAAATTTTTCATGTTTGTCAAAATCCAAAAGCAAGGATTTCTAAGATCCAGATGCTTTAAGATATTATTATGACTAAGCTAAATGTTGCTTTTTAAGATAAACTCATAAACTATACTGGGGCTTTTTATTGTCATAGATTTCACCATCATTGCAAACAAGCTACAATAAAGGTTTCTTAATGCTAGCTATGTAGCATTTATTTAGTCATGAACATCAGCTTCTGCATAGTTGTACTCTGTGAGCTTGCTCCAAGATATTTTCAATATGTGATAAAATTGGTACCAATATATCTATTTAACAAGGGTGCTCATGTTCATTTGAACTCACAGATTTTCTCTTTACCGGAAGCTGCTATAGGTTATCACACTGATTGTGCTGCATCATATTATCTTCCACGCCTTAAAGGCCATTTTGGTAAGTATCAATTTAAATGTGCCAAATTGATTCTACATCAAAGCTATGTACCATGGAGTATACAGACCATAGTTGTCCAGAAACGCGTTTCTGGAGAAAAACGTTTCTAGAAACGCGTTTCTGGATCCAGAATCGCTGGAAAGAAATCAGAAACAGGTCTTTAAAAATTCATAGGGATTGACAGAATCCAACAAGGATTGCTGCACCTAAACTGGACCACACTGTAACCAAAACACTCGGCAACCTACATAAATGCAATGCCCTTGATTAGAGCTTTAATTTGATACCCATATTGCCCACAAAAATCAAAATTAAAAAAAAAAAAACCGTTTCTGAGAAATGCATTCCCAAACCAGAAACGTGTTTCTAGAAATGCAGTGCATCTATGATACAGACTACCATTTGACCACATGCTCAAGCATTCGATTTCCTCTAACAAAGAAATCAAATGTTCAAAGCTACGAGGAATGATATAAAGATAGTACAACATGTTATTAGTAATTACCTAGAGAAAGAGTGGCACCGAATTTCTACTATTTCCTAAAAACGTTCCTCAAACTGTAAAGTTTTTTTTTTCTAGTGTCTCAAAATAAAACCTTAGAGAAGATGAGTTTCTCCTTAGCAAGCCTCCTTTGCATAAGTATTGGGACTCCCAGGATTGCATATGCCAATCAAAAGCAGAAAGTTAACATTCAAGGATTTAAACCTAAGGCCCTATGAAATAGGTCAATTAAAAACCCTGATGCGGACAATCTTTTTGTACAGGGGAAAATGGTTAAGATCACATATGATGTCTTGTCTATGTAGATGTTACCTACTACCTTGGAACTTTTTATCTAGACTCTAGAGTGTTCTCTGGTCTTGGGCCTCTATTGTAGTTACAAAAAACCATCTTAGCAAGAAACTAGCTAAGGGCCTTTCTTAGGATTAGATTTGGATAACAACACATTTGCCAATGTGTCCATTGTCCTAGAATGGTCATCAATTCATATTTAGGTTTTGACATATCTACTTGAATACCTCACTGTCGTATGGATTTTTTTCATCTTGACTCTATCACAACAAGGATATACAAGAAGTCTCCCATGTAGAGGGTATTCCTAATTGTGGGTTCTTGGTTGAAATCGCTCTTTAAAAAAAATCTCTGCTGACACTTATCCGTTGCTATTCACACCTAATTCTCCTTCCTGAGACATGGTCATTGTTTATGGACACACATACAACCTTAAGGAACTGGTCCATTCACCAGCTTGTGGAGCACACGGAAACCCTAATTTCTAGAAGGTTTCCCAAAGGGCCTCTAGCTAGTATAAATAGAGTCACTTTCATACCTTTTTTGAGCTAGTTTATGGAGACCTTAAGTTATTAGCACTTCATGTCTTTTGTACTCTTTTGCAGCTTTTTATGAAGTTTTGTGTATCTTTGTTCTTCCCATTGCAATTTACAGTGCTTGATTCAATAAGTTGGCTGCTTGTTTTGCTACCTTTAACAAATGTAGATAGCTTTCATTGCCATCTACTGCCTATTTTTAATATTTTTTGCTTCATAAACACTCGCTATTTCTTTTAGCATACATCTATCACATTTATAGCTGTCCTTTTTCAGCCGATAAGTGTCTTTGTGTGGACCTGAGATCTACTTGAGGTGATGTGAGTTTGCTCCTTTGATAGCTTCTTATTACATACTTTTTCACTAGTTGTGCTTTGGATCCACTTTTCAAGATTTTCACTATTTTTTCTTCTAGTTTTTGTCACTTCATTTTTGTCGTCTTTTTTGTTTTTCTCATTTCACTTGTTTTTGTTATCGTGTTTGTCCCATCCACAATATGTAGAGTTGGTCATTTTGTAGCTCTATCACTGTAGAACATGGGTCCTTTTGGGACACTGAATCAACAAAAAAACTGGTTGATTACACTAGAGTCCTATTTTGAGATGCTAATACGATTGTGTTGGCTGCATTCCTCTCGTCGCCCAAAGGTTGGTTGGATCAGCCTTCTTTCTTGCACAAGAGTGGTGTCCAAATTTGGTCAAGTTTGACCAGTCTGATTGCACCACGCTCCTCGTGCACAACCTGAATCCCAGTTCAACTTCTTGTCTTAGTTATTCAGTTACGCAGAACTATAGCATGCATCTATGGTTGGGTGGAGAGTAGTCATTGTTAGGTTATAATTGTGCTTTTGCAAAAGAAAATTGGTGTTTTTACTGCCTGTTCTTGTGTCAGGTTGTTAAAGCTGGTGGAAATTCCCTGTTGCTTGAAACAAAGAATATTCTAACAAGAGCTACAGTAAGATCCTTCTAAGATGGAAGCAGGCTATCCAATTGTGTGGAAGCATCATGCATCTCATAAACAGAAACAAGTGTATAAAAGCCTACCATTGGGACACTATGAACAATACCAAGAAGTTTCATTCTATCACATCCATAAATGAGCATGCTTACAATCAAGGCATGGAGATTCCCTATACTAGGGGAGATATTGAATCTACTATGTCTGAAGAAAAAAAAATTGCTGTCCATGGTAGTAGTAAAGCATCTATAATCATTTCAGCTCAATCATGGAAAAGTGATGCCTCTTTTCTTTTCTCCTGAATCTTTCTAGTAACCTATGTTGAGTGGCCGCTGATTAACTCTCTAGATGATGAACTTAAAAGTAAACGAAGAGAAACAATCAGGATAGCATTCCAAAAGTGATGCAACTATAGTTCGAACTGTGGTGGAAGGGTCCTTTTTCTAAAGATATGCAGGCACAAACAGACATATTTGCTGACTCCTGTTGTTCAGATTGTTTATATCATGCTATCACAAGATGAAAGGCTACATCAAATGGGTAAGATAGTGTGATAAAGCTGTGACTCCTAGTACTTCGTGCTTAGGTCAATGGCATGAAAATCTGAAACTCCATAAATGTGCAGGAACATATTTGGCTATAACAGGTGCAAGGCTTACTGGTGCAGAAGTGTTTGTTTCTGGCCTGGCAACCCACTTCGTTCCTTCTCAGGTGATGTTTACTATCTAAATAAGTTTATTTGATGTGTCTTCTTAAAGGCTTGATAGGACTTCATTATCCCATGATAAACAAGTGCATTTACATATTTGTATTTACAATTGTTCATGTCACGAGCTTGCAGTTGACTTTTATGCTGCAATGTTTGAAATGTCAAGCATGGTATTGCTGCAGGTATAAAATTAAATACTGAAATCTATATAGATTAGATAGATGGTGTATGAAAGGATGCATATATATGTGCTCACAAACAAACTTGTGTGGAAATAAGATATGCAATACAAAAGATCTGGTGCATTTGATTGTTTATTTGAACTACAGTCTTACTATGATGAAGCAATCTTTTAGATTTTGAGAATTTTTTGGCAGCAGTTGATGAGAAGTTTTATTTTATTGTGCATGTCTTATGTGTTTATAGAAAATCTTATCTTCATGAAATATACAAACAGAAGACAAGATCTATTGCCTTTCCTGCTCCGTTACACTGAATCTGTCCTTATGATGAAACAGAGCCTTTTAGATGTTGAAAAACGGTTGGTGGCACTGGACACTGGTGATGTAAATGCTATAAAGTCAACTATAGATGAATTCAGCATAATACCAGAGCTTGACCAGCAAAGTGTCCTAAATAGGTTTGTTCAGAACTTCGTAGTTTTATGGCTCACAAAATTGCAGCCACTTATTCAGGAATTTGTGGTACAACTTCATAGCTGAGCATTGTGATTTCCTTGGGGTACTTATGTAATGACACATTTCTGTTTTTTTTCTCAGACTGGATTTAGTGGAAAAGATTTTTTCAAAAGATAGCATTGAGGAGATCACAGCAGTTTTGGTTAGCATCCTGTCACACTTGTTATATGAAATACATCCTTTGATTCTTTGTATATATGAATAATAATCAATACAAAAGTGTATTTACTTATTCAGTATGAAAGGTATGTTTTTTTTACAAATGTGGCAATTTACTGCTGTCACTAGTGTATACTACAGAAACATGATACTCGTAAGTACTATCTCAGATACCTCATCAAAGACAATTTTTGTTTCTATGCATAAGATTATTACCAGGCAATGCCTTGCCTTTATCATGTCATTTCATGGCATGATGTGAATACGTCCTATCCAGATAGCTTATTCAAATAGTTTCTGTATTTCTCTGTAAAGTGCGTTTATAGATCAAAACTATGTTGAAGGTCAAATACCAAAAGGATCCAAAGTTGCATTGTTGGATTCATGGTCTTTAAGCATCTGCTGATTGCGAATTTTGCTGAATCATGAATCTTTTCTTCTCGTATAGAAAATGTCTTATAATCAAAGATGAATAATATGATAATTTGATTATACGTTGATGTATTGAAAACAACTTATGATGACCTGTAAAGTATTGTAAGGTCATACATGAAGTTTTTCTTTGCTGCTTTAGACCCTGTTTCTTCTTTTGTATGCATTTGATCCCTCCTCAGTCATTACTATTTACATGGATATTTGTTGACTCAGATGCATGGTTAACAATAGGGCATTCTCGTTTCACTTCAAAGATCTCAATTTTGCTATATGGAAGTTCAGTGTCTAGTTTTCACTTTCCTTCAAGTTTTAGGGTCTTCATCATTTTCATATATTTTTTCTGCTGTTTTAGTATGCGATTGGATCATTTTTTTTCCTAGAGTAGGGTGCTTGACCTTGTTCAATTCTCCGAACAAAACCATATTTGTTATTCACTGGAAAATTGGGGATGCGAAACTGTATTTATTTTCACTAGAAGATTTGGGGATGTCAGACGGTGAACTATTTGATTGAATTTGTTTTTTTCTGAAATATTCTAAGTTCTAACAACTAACTCTCTATATTTCCTCTTCCAACATGACTTATAAACTGGTTAGGAAATCTACAAATAGGTGAAGATCTACATACTTAACTGGTTAATCATTAGGAAGTATTTGAGCAAATTCATCCAAAAGCTCATTGATTCTTTCTTTTCTACTTGATGACATAACACAACACATTATCATAAACAAAGAAAAGTTAACAAAGATATACCTGGTACTCGCGGCTGTCCATGAGTTGGTGAAGTTATGTATAGCAATCAAGCAGGCTGCTCAGAACTGGTATTTTCCTTGCACCTCAATACACCTTCCATCTTGCTTGAAGAAAAGGAAGCTGTTTGAGTAACTTCTTTGTAAAGTAAATCCTCAGTTGTATAATCAGTTTGGTCTGAGTACCACAGCAGCTTAATGCAAGTTGATGATCTAAAAATTCAATGCATCTTGGTAACCCTGGACCTTCAACTGTAGCCCTTGCACCACTGTATCTAAGATTTTCTTATTTGCATCCTTGGCCAATGATACAATGTATTATGCTTACTTGGATTCTTAGGTACTTCTAAGTCTTTGGTGTACTGTAGTTTACAAAATTATGAATAGCTTCATTAATTATGATGCATATCCACTATTTTTCACCTTGCAATGCGCATGAACTAAGTAGTGGCAGTTGATGTATGCTTAATTCTATTTGCTAGCTTCATGGAAGGTTCCCTTAACGGCATCTAGAGTTACTATAAGTAGAGTAACCTTTGTGCATTATGCAGGTGACTGATTTGGTGCCTTGTTCTTTGTAGGAGACTCATATGCGATGAGTACCAGTATTTTAGTCCAGTGTCCATAGTTTTCATATGCGATGCTTTATGTGATATTGTATTCATGACTAGTTAGATCCCTAGTCATGAGTGCAGGATAAACTAAGTTATATTTACCTTCCTAAATGCATGGATCGTACACATGCGATGCCCCATTTCTTAGTCATGTTTGAAAAGCTAAGTTGCAGCAAATTCTAGGTGAAACCGCTTCAGTCGGTCCTACATGTATAGCTATTTCCAATTCCAAAAAGCATGTAGGTATCCTAGATTTGATTGCACCTATCTGAATGAGGGCCTACTGAACTTATGATCAATCTTCCTATGTAGTAGTGGGGTCTAGAGGAGAGTGGCTGTTACGAGCTCGTGACCAATGCCGAACCCTAGAGAACACAGATAGGTTAGATACCACAGTCAGGGTCGTGTCCTGCGTACACGACCAACAGGGCAAGACAGTGTGAGTAGTGTGCCCCAACACGGTCCATAGCCATGGCGGGCCTAACACAGTTGAGGGACCCTGTCAGCAGGATAGGGCTCCCAGTTGGGTCCCGATGTGCAGTCGGCCACGTCAGTGACACGTGCCCGACACTTGGCAGTTGCATGCTATCAGTCCTCACACTGGGCTAGGAGGGGCTTACTCTATATCAGGGAGTAGGCAAGGTTGGGTGGATCAGTTAGTGTTTGCCCTATTGTGGTGTTAGGATCTATTACACTGGTATCAGAGCCATCTCCATCTTAGGGAATTCAGTTTTCAGCAGTGGAGAAAGTAGCTAGATTGCTCAGAACTTCTTAAAATTTTCAGAAAGTAGAGTAGCAGGGCCAGCGCTGTAGGAACAGCCTTCTACCGATCATAAGTGTGTAGAAAAGCTTCCTTGTCAGATAGAAATTAGTAAAAGTTTCTAGAGCAGGTCCAGCGCTGCATTTCCAGCTTTCATCTTTGATTTTTGCAATCAGATTCGGAAATTAGAACGAGATTTTGAAGAGGAAGAGTGGTGCTGATCCAGCGCTGACAGTACCCACATCTCTTCTGATTTCCAGAACCATTTTTGGTTTTAAATCAAAGTTTTTTGGAGCAAATAGGTCGTTGTCCAGCCAGCGAGGGTAGAGAGACACCAAAATCAGAAATTGAAATATTTTTTGGGTCTCAAATCAGAAGCAAACGAGCCAGTTGGGTTGCTGTCAGACCAGCGAGGATAGGCAGCTATCAACATCAGAAGGTTTGGCACTTTTTGGAGTTCTTTGTCCCGTTTTTTGGAGCCTCATAGCTGCAATCAGACTAGCGAGCTACTATCCTCAAAGAACCGGGAAATTTGGCACCGTTTTGAAGCTTCAAACTGGCATTTTCCGGGACAGCAAGTCTGAAATCTTGGGAAAAAGAGCTGAGAGGGTTCTTCTTCGTAATTTCTTTGGAAGTACAGTCCTTAGAAACAGCTAAGTCATCTTTCCTTTCCCTTGTACAGTTGTAAATTAGTCTTTTTGACTTTTTTCATCAGAAGTTAAGGTACCTCTCTTTCAGTTTCCAAGATGACCACTCCTCAGGGACCTGATAAACCCCCAAAGAGAGGCTTCGACGAACTTGAAATAGTAAAGGGAAAGAGCCTATGGAAATGGAAGAACAGGAACAGTTAGAAGAACTCGACGAACTGGTTACCAAGGAGCAGTTTCTCTAGTTGGTAACAGAAGTGGATGAACTGAAGTTGGCATTAGCCAATTTCAAGTCCAGTGTGGACGACTCGTTTGCTGAACTCAAAAGCTTGATTTTGAGTTCCGCGAAAGGAAGCCTTCCCTCCACTTCTCAGTTGTCCCCTTCTCCACTTCCATCAGTTTTGGGTGAGATTTTACGGTCTCACCCCGGTGTTTTTAAAGATTTAAAGCCTCCTACTTTTAATGGGGAAGAGAAGGATAGAAATGCAGACATTCTACAAACCTTCCTCAGCAAATGGAAGAACATTCATGCTCTTAAACAGACCCCTGACCATTTGCAAGCTATTGAGGCCAGTCTTTCCTTAGGGCCTATGGCCTATAAGTGGTGGTTAAATCTCCAAGAGACTGGGCAGACTCCCGGTCATGGAAAGCTTTTGAAGAAGCTTTCCTAAGAGAATTCCTACCAAAAAATGAACTTGATAGAGCCTGGGAAGCCTGGGAAAGAACAGTAATGGACAAGTCCCTCATCCAATATATCTCGCAGTATCGAGAAGCAATTTTAAAAATTAAAAGTATGGATGATTATCAGAAAATCAGGGGATTTGTCCGTGGCCTCAAAGGTGAATATAAAGTAGAGGTCCAGAGAAACTCGCCTACTACCCTGGAGCAAGCTCTCAGATATGCTCAAATCTATGATGATTCAGTGGGTAGGAAGAGGGCGAGACAACAACCACTTTCTGAGCAGCCTCCTCAGAAAGACTTTCAATTTAAAAGAAATTTTTAAAAAGAAAGAAAGAAAATAAATTTAAAAGTGAAGCTCCTCAGAAACGCCCTTCACTCATATAGCCCTTAAAACTAGATGATTTTGAGAAAGCCAAACAAGAACGTTTGTGCTTTGTGTGTATGGGCAAGGGACACACAGTCAGACAGTGTCCCAAGGGGCCTTTCACTAAAAAAGATAAGAAAGATAAGAAACAAGTTCATCTTGTTCAGACTGTAAGTTTTCCCAGTGACTCGGCAGCTTCCGAGATCAAAGTGTATCATGAAAATCATGAACACTGTTGCCAGCTGACCTCTGCAATGCTAGCGAGACCCTTCAGCTTTGGGCCCCATGACCTAGTACGTATGCATGGGAAAGTTGGTAACCAGTCAGTAAGAGTTATGGTTGATGATGGGGCAACCCATAATTTCATCAAGTACACACTGGTTAAAAAGCTTAAACTTCCAGAAGTACCTAGTCAGCATAGGTACATAGTTTCATTAGCTAAGGGTGAAGATAAAAAAATATCGGAAACTATGGTAAGTAACTTAAATCTTGGTATTCAGGGGTACCAAGATGAAATAAACTTTTAGATAATGCACCTGGATCGCACATATATTGTTCTCGGGAGAGATTGTCTCTACAGTTTAGGACCTTCCCTCGACAGAAACTATCAGGAGAACACCCTCAGCTTTCAGCATAAAGGCCAAGAGATCCAGTTGCATGGGGAGCATGATGTTCCCAACAGTCCTATGGTCTGCAGTTCAGAGCTCTGTCAGCTAATCGGAGACAAAGACCATCAGGTATTCTTATGTGACTTTCAGTTTATTCCTGAAGTTTCTATTTCCAGTTCTATACAGCAGAAAATCAGTAAATTAGAAACTTTATTGTCTAAATTTAAAGATGTTTTTCTTGAAGATTTGCCACATGGTTTACCACCTAGCAGAGAGGTAGATGATGTTATAAACCTAGTACCAGGTACAGCACCTGTTTCTAAACCTCCGTATCGGGTCAGCCGAACAGAGGATGAAGAAATCACTAGGCAGTTAACAAACTATCTTGGGAAAGGCCAAATTCAGACTAGTAGTTCACCATGGGCCTCACCAGTCCTATTGGTGAAAAAGAAAGAGGGGTCTATGCGTCGTAGATTACAGAGCCCTCAATAAAGTCACAATAAAGAATAAGTATTCTATGCCTCGGGCAGACGAGTTGTTTGATCAACTCGACGGGGCTAAATTTTTCAGTAAAAAAAAACGAGGAAGGAGCATCTAAAACACCTTAGAAAGGTGTTTGGACTACTCAGAAAGGATAAGCTTTATGCTAAACAATCCAAGTGTGAATTCTTCGTTGAAGAAGTTTCACATTATCTCGTCAGATGGGATTAAAATGGACCCGAATAAGGTTAAAGCCATACTCAGTTGGCTGAGACCTCAGAATATTTTAGAACTTCAGATCTTTCTTGGTTTGGCGGGATATTACAGACGATTTGTCAAGGAATATGCTCAGATAGCAGTTCCCATAACAAATCTTCTTAAGGGGAAGGGAAAGGAGTTCATTTGGGAGTCTGCACAGCTGGAGAGCTTTGATGCTCGGCAAACAGCCTCAGCTACAACACCAGTTTTAAAAGTTGTCGACCCCAATCAGCCATTTGTGGTCAAAACAGATGCTAGCGACTTTGCAATTGGTGCTGTGCTAACTCAGAGTGGGCGACCAGTTGCGTTCGAGAGTAAAAAACTCGAGCCAACTCAGACTAGGTACAGTGCCTATGAAAAGGAACTCTTTTCTATAGTCCATGCCCTTAAGACTTGGAGGCATTATTTGTATGGTGCCAACTTTGAGGTCCCGACAGACCATGAGAGTCTCAGATACCTTCGCAATCAACCTGAGCTTAGAGGTCGGAAAGCTCGTTGGGCAGAGTTGATGCAAGAGTTTGACATGTCTATCAGATATAGACGGGGAAAATTCAATCTAGTAGCAGATGCCCTTAGCAGAATGCCTATGATAAACGAGCTGAGTTTTACTCAGATTCGTAATGAGTTACTCGAGTCCTTGAGAGGGAAATGCGAGCATGATGCATTCTTCTCTACTATCTGGAACTCAGTCCAGAGCAGACAGTTACAGACTCCAGAACCAGTTCCCGGGGTTGGTGCCAGTTCATCCAAGAATACGGCAGCTTCCGTTGAGGATGATGATGAGTCCGAGTATACGTCGTCAGATGACGTTGAGGATTCTGAGCCTGTATCACCCAAGCAAACCCCAGTGGGTTGACTCAAGGATTCAAATGGAAACAATATTCCATTCAGGATGAGTACTTGCTCTATAGAGATAGAGTATGTGTCCCCAATTCAGAGGATTATAGGCAGTAGGTCCTATATGAATGTCATGACAATCCTAGTGCGGGACACCCAGGCATACAGAAGACCTATGAGCTTCTTCGTAGGCAATTTTTCTGGCCCAGTATGAAAAAGGACATCCACCAGTATGTAACCAGTTGCCAGAAATGTCAAGTAAACAAAGCAAAGCGTTTAAAGGCAGGAGGCTGGTTGCTGCCCTTAGAAATACCAACTGGTAAATGGGAGAGTATCTCCATGGATTTTATAGTAGGCCTACCTAAAACCCAAAAGGGTAATGACGCTATATGGATCACAGTTGATCGTCTGACCAAAATGGCTCATTTAATTCCGACCAAAACAACCGTTAGAGCTCCAGAGTTAGCGAGATTGTTTGTAGACGGGCTATTTAATTTGTACGGTCTACCTTCCGGCATAGTCAGCGACCGGGACAGTAAGTTTACTGGAAATTTTTGGAGGGCAGTATTCCATCATCTCCATATTAAACTTAATATGATTACCACCGACCATCCACAGACGGACGGTCAAACAGAGAGGGTAAATCAGGTGCTGGAGGATATGCTTCGTGCATACGTCAGCAAGAGGCAGATTAATTGGGAGGAGTGTCTCTCAATATTAGAGTTTGCTTACAACAGTACCAAACATTCAGCTACGAGATACAGCCCATTTATGCTGATGTACGGTTTTCAGCCACGCTCACCCACAGCTGTAGGGTTTAAACAAGAAAAAGTTGAAGCAGCCAGAAACTTTTAGAGGACCTAAACCAGATGATAGAACATGCTAAGCGTAGCATTAGACAATCCCAGGATCGAGCCAGGCATTATGCAGATCCACACAGACGGGATGTGCGGTTCTTCACTGGTGAGAAAGTCTTCTTGAGAGTCCCAGTCGACTCTAAAACCCTCAAATCAGGAGTGTGTGCTAAGTTGTCTCCAAGGTATTGTGGTCCCTTCACCATCAGTAGGAGACTAGGCGAGGTCACCTATGAACTAGAACTCCCACACAGAAGTAAGGTTTTTCCAGTCTTTCATGTAAGTCAGTTACGAAAAGCCTTAACCAGATCAGACAATCTGGTAGGGGACAATGTTCTAGTTCTCCCATTGGATCCTCAGCAACCTCCACATGAACCAGAGGAGATTCTTGATAGTAGAGAGACGCAGACTCGTCATACTCTATATCGAGAATATCTGGTCAAGTGGAATGATCATCCTGTTGAGAATGCCACTTGGGAACGAGGCATCGTCCTTCGCAAGATTTTTCCAGGCTTTGTCTTAGAGGACCAAGACGGTTCTTAAGGGGGAGGGAGTGTTATGAGCTTGTGACCAGTGCCGAACCCTAGAGAACACAGATAGGTCAGATACCACAGTCAGGGTCGTGTCCAGCGTACACGACCAACAGGGCAAGACAGTGTGAGTAGTGTGCCCCAGCACGGTCCATAGCCATGGCGGGCCTAACACAGCCGAGGGACCCTGTCAGCAGGATAGGGCTCCCAGTTGGGTCCCGACGTGCAGTCGACCACGTCAGTGACACGTGGCCGACACTTGGCAGTTGCATGCTACCAGTCCTCACACTGGGCTAGGAGGGGCTTACTCTATATCAGGGAGTAGGCAAGGTTGGGTGGATCAGTTAGTGTTTGCCCTACTGTGGTGTTAGGATCTATTACAGTGGCGTACACTTTTCCAATTCGTTCTAGATTTGTCTCTTGCAAAGCTGCAGGTAGTCATAGAGAAGCAGGCATTGGAGGGCTCCCTTGTGGAGATATTGTGCTCCAGCAAAGGAGTTTGCTAGAGTTTGATTGGAAAACATGTGGAGGATGGTGGCAACAAGCACATGTATTTTCTAGGGAGATGGATCAAGAGTAGTTCCTTTCTCTTTTATGAAGGATACTGGAGTCTACAATAATGACATGACAATGTAGCTCTCTTGGCCCCTATGCATCTATTTTTTTCTTTATCATCTTTCTGTAGAAATTTGCATAAGATTATTCTTCTAGATTATGTGTTTGATGCTGCTTTTTGGTGTACATGCTGGAGGAATGAGGGGATGCTTTTCCTGGCTGCTCTATGAACTTTTTTCTTCTGTATAATTGTACGACTGGTTTTGCGTAGCTCATTCTAGGATGGGTACTGTCTTTTCTTCTTTCAGTGGAACATTGGATCCTGGATTGCCAGATAGAGGACCTTACTCCTACATATTGTATAGTTGCAGAATTAGATCTTGGAAGACTTGTATAGCATGTGGCAGGAAGACATATCCATGACAATATGAGTAGAATGAATCCAATCATGTAGGTGTGTTTCTGCTCTACCTAATCATCTGTATATGCTTAAGGAGACAGGTATGTGTCTATGGGTGGGTTGAGAATTATGAATGTATTTATCAATCTGCCCAAAAAAAGCTTTTTATGTAGTATGTGGCTAATTTGTGTGTTGGATTGTCGTACTACCAAAGGGTCAGGCTCCTCCTCAACTAGATGGGTCACTCACACAATGACTAAATGGTCCTCCTTAAATAGATGGGTCATTGACACAATGACCAAATGACAAACTGGGCCAAGATGAAAGTAATGTGGATTTTAGGGATCCAAATGTAATCAAAGATGCTGCAATTGAAAATACAATATAATAGGACTCCAAACATACGCATGTCCATAAATCTCCTTAATCTTGAAAATTGATAGTGTAGATGTTCATTACAAAGTATGGCATAGTTGAAGCCTCCTGATCATAAGTCTAGGGCTAACCTGGCAATCACCTGTCTAGAGTCATGGTTTCCTTTTGATCACATTAAAAAGCTACTTTAACGGCATATTTAACCACTTCACTTGAATATGGTGCGCTATTACTTCAGGCTTTTTCTACATTGGTAATTGAAAGAACACTCCTCCATGTGTGTTTTCTCACTCTGCACATTTTGTTACTACACCGTGTGTATGCAGTTGGCAGAAATGGAAGATGCACATGATGAGTGGCTTAAGGATGCTGCCAAGGCATTGAAAAGATCATCGCCACTTGGGTTGAAGCAGACATTTCGTTCAGTTACTCTCTCTCTCTCTCTCTCTCTCTCTCTCTCTCTCTCTCTCTCTCTCTTCCCCCCCGTCATCTATTCTAATTCTAATTCTCTCTCTCTCTCTCTCTCTCTCTCTCTCTCTCTCTCTCTCTCTCTCTCCGTCATCTATTCTTGCTTTTTTTCAGCAGGGGTCCATTGTGATATGATATCTATATAGAGCTCTTTTTGTTGTTGCATAGATATGGTTACACTCTACCCCATTGTATCGTTTTTCAGATATATCATTCATGAGAGTAGAGTAGAGTTTTGTGTAGTTTTGCTACCTTAGTCTTTTGATTTGGTAGGTATTTGGTTCTGGAGACATTTATGTGCTCCTTTTTAGAATTTATCATACTTGAGATGTACTTATTTGGTCTTATGTGCGATTTGGCATTGAAAAGATATTAATCAAATCTCTCTCTCTCTCTCTCTCTCTCTCTCTCTCACGCGCATTTTTTGTAAGAGAGATTTATGAAGCTTGCAGATGATGTTGTTTTGTTGCTTGACTATAGCCATAGGGCTACTGTAATGTAATAAATGGAATAATATTATCACTAATTCATCCTATTGTAAAATACAGTATTTAAGTTTATTTCTTCGACTCGACTGATAAGTATGCCTATTTCTCTTAGTATGTCGAGAACCTTCAAGAAGTCCAGCTTTTGTATTTATAATATTCTATTGCAAGTTTTGATTGCCACTAGAGGGGCCTTACAATATATGAAATACACATTCACCTGAGGAATCATTGAACATACTAAGAGACCACCATTACGATTACAGACCACCATGCTAGCTCGGCTGATTCGAGTGAAGCCTTCTGTTCCACATGAGATTCTCCTGGCTGAGTTTGCAGTTCTACCTTTACAAATCGAGGCAGCTCTTCAACTCATTACTTATATACAGAGGATACAGGCGTTACCAAAGATAGACAGACGATACATACATGTTGCACTATCCTCCTCACAGCATCTTTATGATCAAGGCTACAGGTTATCATGGTTCTCTCAGGCATCTCACCTCCTACTTGATTCATTTGGTATCTCCATCACAGAACTTCCCTCAGGCACCCACCAGTATATCCGACGATTCCTCTATCGCACATATCTAGAGCGGACTTGGGGGTTAAGCCATCTTTCTACCAGACCCATTTCTTGGAGCTGGATACATCAAGAACCCCGGTTATGTCACGCTACTTGGATTCGGGACTATCACATTGCCTCAGATTCACACTGGGACAACTTAGGGTGTCTTCTCATCAGCTAGCTATTGAGACTGGGAGATTCCATGGTATTCCTAGAGAGGAGCAGATTTGCCAGTTATGCTCTCTAGGTGAGGTGGAGTCTGAGGAGCACTTTATCTTTCGATGCCCTGTATACTATGAGATCAGAGGGCGATATCACTGCCTGTTTCCAGACATGCATACCACTCTACGCTTTCTCGTAGCCTATGAGGACCCACGATGTGTCGCTCTGATGATATGGGAGATGTTCATACTACGGAGAGATTTATACGGGACTAGATTCTATTTTTTTGAACTTCTGTATCTTTCCCATTTGAGCTCGGATTTCAATGCAATAAAAAGCAAAATTCATCAGCTCAACATGATTGACATTCTCAAGTGTCATTTGTCCTATATTTATGCTCTTATTCATAGCAAGTACTATTTTTTGAGAACACAAAATTTATAAGTGGGTGGAGAAGTCGAACTCACTGCGATTGTGAAGACTTTCAAGAAATTGTGCAGCTAAAAAAAATACTGTCAAGTTGCAATGTCTAATCAAAATGCAATGCTTGTGTCTTACAGTGCAACTAGAACAATGGGTGCAATTTCTTACAAGAGCCAATTACCTCAAAATGAATGGCATCCGAACCAATATCAACAGCCTATTGGAAATAATGTCGATCCTATTATTCATGATCCTTGTCAATGGGTACTACAGGAATTGAAGTTTTATAATCGGCAGTCACCTCAATATCGAAATGCTATGAACTTTAATGAACATATTGACATTATGTTAATAATGCAGGAAAGCTTGGGGTCAAAAGAAAATATCAATGATAAAAGGTACTTTCCAAAGTAGTAATGTTCTTTGGGACCGGAGCAATCAGGATGGTGTCTGGTCAATCAAGAATGAAACAATCAACTAATATTTGTCAATCTCCTCCTTATACAGCTACAATCACGAACTATACAGCTATGCATATGGAAGATAATCCGGGACAAAGTAATTTGACATGGCAAAAGATGCTGGAAAAATCAGAACAAAAACTATTCGTCGTAATAATGGAAATGATTTCTCTCAACAACCAAGATCTCAACAATGGATGGGTCAACTTTCAAAGGCTTAATAGGTAATAACACGACAACCAAAATCCAAGCGAGAGATATCACACCAACATGGAAAAAGACAAGAACTTGGTGATCTTTTGACGAGCGATGAAGAAGACCAGAGTCTTTTGAATGTTTATGAGTCCAGTCTAAACATGGATGAAAGGGATGAAAGTTTTAGTTCAACTGTTGTGTCACAATCCTCAGTTATTATGGCATTAGAAGTTCCAAGCTAATGTAAGAAGCAATCTTATAACGCTTGAGACAACAAATAAGAAGGAATTACATAATACCAACGCCACGAAAGGCCACAATAGAATCAACTACCGACAATGGATCAGACTCTGGAATCAACAACAATGGAACATTTTCAAAAGACTAATATCGAGAAATTGACAAACCAGGTGGATCCAATCGATCGATCAGTGTTCTGGTAAATGAAAATGAATTGCAAGTTTGAAGACCAGGTTGATGAATTTCAATCCCACAAAGACATCCAATCTGGTAAACCTCATCATCAGTCACAACAACATCAAAATTCCTTAGATCAGTCGTAGTGTCAAAGCTAAGTTCCAACATGAAAGAGTGATGATAAGAACATAAATCTATTGGAGGAAATTTTTCAAGTTGACAATGACTCAAAGGGGATAGAGGAATTGCAGCATGTGTGTCTGAGTCTACATGAGCAATTAGGATCTATAAAAATATCTTTTGAGAGTACCAATCAAAAAGTTGCGAACAAAAGATGGCCACTAACAAGAATAAAACATGGAAATATGTTTCCCTACTTCTAGGTGGCCAGATATTCTTTGACTACTCCCCAAGGATTCACGGAGCATGGCACTCAACAAAGAACTACATAGTATTCATTTTTGAGAGCAAAAATGATTAAGTAGGGGGAGTGTCATGTGCCGCATGTAATTAGCCCATGAGCTTATTAAATGCAAAGCTAAACATAGCCATGGAGCTAAATTAGGATAGAACTAGTCAATAGGACTGTTAATAAAGTGGCTTGAACAAGCGCGCATAAATAGCGGGATTGTAATAATGGTTGTCGTGCTAAATTTGGAGGCCATTGTTCATTTGTCTAATGTGGATTCGTAGTGTTCTTGAAGCTTCTCTTTGAGAGCGTTCTTGATGGAATTGGTGGTTCATGTGCCTAAAATCACATGAGAGCTTTGATCATGCTCTAGATTCAGGCCCTATGCTTTGAATGATCAATAATGATGAATAATGATACCTTTGCCTATTTTGGTGAAGTTTTGCTACATTTATCCATCTTCTTGATTTTTGGCTAGTTTTCTTGATTTCTTGTCTTTCCAAGCTAATTTGATGTTCAAGAATGGATTAGATGTTTTAATGCTAAGATTGGCATATGAAAAATTGACTCTCAAGTACAATGTGCTACTCGGCGGCTCTCCAAGCCAAATACTGGAGCTAGAGGAAAGTATGTAAATCCTTTAGACTACAGTGCCATCTAGGAAGGGTCTTGAATCCATGAGACTGAGGTGCACTCTGTTGAAGGACCTAGTAATCAAATCATGGGTTTAGATGAGCTTCAACAAATTTTAATACCACCTCTGTCAAAGGACTGTCTGTGCCACATTGATACCCCATATGCTGGCATACGTTTTCCAGGTTATGCTTTTGGTAACAGCAGATATTGCAAAAGGAAATGAGCACAGGTGTCTGTGCCGCATTGATACCCCGCAGGTTCACTTAAAAACCCAGCCTATGCTTTTGGTAACAGCAGATATCGGGTGAGGAAATGGACAAAGTTGTTTCTCAATCACATGTAAAAATCTGAAATAGCTTCACACAGGTGTTCTGCATATATGCCTTAGTAGATTGAGATGCATTTATAAAAATACTTTAAAATAGCTTGTTGATGAGGCTGCTCGCTTGAAGAAGTCAATAAATGCCATATAAAAGGGTATCCTCCATTATGAACTTGGAGAAGAAGAATGTGTCTTTGGGTGCGGTGCACAGACTAGAGCTCAAACAATTGCTCCTTTAAATAGATGCCTGATCTAATAAAGAAAAGGGAAACAAAAAGCAGCTGCTTGGTTTCCCATCAACAAATTGAGTGGTCATTTCAATGGACCAAGATTTTGACATGTTTTGCCCTAACAGCTCGCTGACCTTCGTGACAACATCAGAAACAAGGAGTCTCATATAAAGGATGCCCATGGTACTGTTTCAAGATCTTAGCAAGGTTTGCAAATATTGTTGCCTGATTGGTGCTTGTGGATGCAGTGACGTAGCATATAAAATGCCAAGTATAAATCTGAAAAAACAAAAGGGTATTTGGACACCTCAATCAGGACTGGATCATGAAGTTCTCATAATGCTCCAAGTTTGGAAATAAAAATGAAAATGTAGTGCTATTGACCAGCATGAAATGTTGAATAACAGAATGGTCACCTGCATGAAGATCACATCCTGAATATCCAAGAACAATAATGAATGCACAATGATCCTCTTACAAACATGTCTGTAGGCAATATCTTCATGAGTATAAAAATGGCTTGCATAAAAAACACTTGATTCTTAAAATCTCATTCTTACATGTAAAGGAGAGGCCTGTCTTGCACATCTTTTATAGGTTGGTCCTAGCAGTAGCTGATTGGTTGAAGTCAAGCAAACTCTTGGAATAATAGGTGCTTTCAATTTGGTGTTTTGTAACTCATTGAATTGTGTGTTTGTACACCAAATGATGTCTGGAATTGATGCTCCACATTGCTTATTTTGTCTAAGTGATTTTGACCCACTGTCAGGTTTCTGAAGGGCGTAATAGAACGTTGGCAGACTGTTTGCGAGTAGAATATCGTGTGACTTTGAATGCCCTAAGAGCAACCATTTCAAATGACTTTTATGAGGTAAGGCCTATCTGGTTGTCAAAGTTCTTGAAGCTAGAATGGTCTGATTTCGACCTGATATATATCAACCAAAAAACGTGAGAGTAGAGTGAAAATCTAACTTGCCCTGCTTCTCTGAATGTATTGACTCTGCAGGGAATGCGAGCCACTGTCATTGAGAAAGATAATTCTCCAACGGTTAGTACAACATTCTGTAGTTTGTATTTTTATTAATATAAAATAGTAGAACCGTGGAAAGATTGCTATTTTATGTTTTGTTCAAGCATACACTGTATTTGAAACCTGAAATGTCTTCCTTCATAGTGGAATCCTGCTACCTTACCTGAGGTAACTTCAGAGAAGCTAGATTTGGTATTCCAACCCTTCAAAGAGGAAGATGAGTTGCAGTTGCCTGCTGAAGGGAAAATACCCAGGTCAGTTCTATGTGCATATTTTCCCAATTAAGTGCATGTAACTATGCTGGGGATTGAATGAATTGGGGACACAAATTCTTAAAGTTCTATGAATACTCAGATTACTCTCCCGATAAGTTTGACATGGTCAAACAAAAAGAACTGTCCAACCTAAAGTAGCGTTTTTGTCCTTTTGCCATATATTATGTTATGCAGCGTAGCCTAGCCTTCCTGATTGTATATTTTGCTGCAAATAATACTGTATTGGTTTTTAGTGTACAAATGAACAAAGGGATCAACCATATCTTGGCACAAATAAGTCCAGGCATGTGTCACAAGCCTACAATTCAAAGAAATAATAATATTTAACAGTAAAGAAAGGCTTAACGCCCAGCTCTCATGCACATCACCTGCTGAAACCGATCTTTCTCCCTTGGAAAGCATAGGTATGATCAAAATGATTTGCTACGTCGAGGAAGTTGAAATCTTTCAAGAAGTTACACAGTCAAAATTAGTGGTCCAGAGTTGCAAGCTACCCGAAAACTAGCAGTGGATGGTGGATCTATATAACAAAGTTGCTCTCTTATCAGAAAATTTGGCAGGACAAATGACCAAAATCTACTGATAAGTGCATAACACCTCAACATTTGAATGATTAACCTAAACCTATTTCCATTGTCCCTCAAGTTTCTCTCTCTAATCCTGCCCAATGCCCACATTCTACTTGCAACTTTTGTAAGCTCTATCTCATACCACAAATCAGGTGATGTTTGGCAAAAGTAATTGTTTCTTCCATGTATGCTTGCACTCCATACAACATCGGATTCACATATATTTAATAAGATCCCATGGCTATGTTTCCCACATGTTTGACGCTATCCTTATCTTACACATGCCTAAATTGCAAGTGAGTTTGATGGTAATTTTGGCTCCAACATGTTCCAATTTTTTATCATCCTCAAGCTCGGAAAAACCATCAAAGTGCCTACTCCTAGCAACGTAACTAAGAAAGAGACAAACTGCTTCACCTTCTAGTGGGAGTATCCCAACTTCCGCCAAAAGAATGGCATAAGGAATATGAATTTGGCACCTAATTCTTCTCTCAAAAGTCTTTTCCATGCCAAAAGGCATATAAGACTAGTAAAAATACATGTCAAGTATGTGGTAACAACGGTAGCCTATGAAATGTCTCTGAAACATGAAGACAGAAACATCTGCTATGAACTGAAATAATTGCAATAAGATATCTAGGAGCATAGATGCAACTGGATGTCTAGAATAAAGGATAACACTATCATCATGTTCTGTTGATGCTGATACTATAAAAAGATGTGATGCGAGTTGTAGCATGGGGGAGCTCTGGTAGCCGTTGACATCATCTAGGAATGTGAGAGATAACAAAACATCACATAGTTTCTCTTGACATAGCAGACTAAACCCTTTGAAACCTTTATTCATAATCCAATAAAGTGAAATAAAGTTGAAAAGTTCATAAATTACTTAAAAAAGCACTATATAGCATAATCAATTTCAAGACATCCAACTAATACCTGTCACCATCCCACAACACAACATCACATAAGTTAGTATAGTGGGGAACACGTGTCATAGCTGAACGTCAATTGTTATCCATGTTCAAGACAAGCTATACCACTTAACAACATAAATAACATAAGTAACTCATAGTCCAATCTTCCCATATAGTGCAAAGTTACTAAGAGATAGGCCAAACCCTAATATCACCGTATCAGGGCTTGTGCCATGCTGATTAGTATGCAGGCTATTGGACTGAGATTCAGAGACATATGTAAAGTTATGCTAACCTTTGTGAACATTGCATACATCAACAATTCACGCACAAATGTCAATACTCTTGAGCATTTCCATGCTTTCTAGGTGTATATCCACCAAAGACCTAATGACACGGGTTGGACACCTACATGGGCAGAATACAATGATACTATGACTAAGAAGTACGAATACACAGGTATTAGGGCACATCCCGTGCCATACTAGCCCTTATAACCGTATGCTTATGCAAGACAGGTGGTTCTGTATTGCTACAATACGTCCTGAGCATATCCATCATAGTTGTGTCAAATCGCGGTTCGAATCGCTGGTTTGAATCGGCCCGGTTCAAACCGGAAAAAAAAAATGGCTCAAACCGTTTTTTGGCATTTTCAAAGGATTATCTTTCATCATGCCCAAAAAACGGTTCAAACCTTTTTTTGGCATTTTCCAAAGGACTATCTTTTATCATGTAAAAAAACCAGTTCGAACCAGTCGACGGTTCAATTTTTTCAAAGGACTATCTTTCTAGTCATGTATGGAAGTAGCTACTAGCTACTGTTAGTAATGATATTAGATAGATCATAGCTTAAACTATAGACAACAGATGGATCAAGAACCCTAAAGCACAGGTGAGACGTATTGTTAGGTAACAGGACTCAACAGTTGGAAGTTCGAACTTCCGCGTCAAAATTTGAATTTCACTATCAATTAATCACGAATTTGGAATTATAATGTACATGTTACCCACTAACACTAAGAAAGCACTTGTTTTTGACATAATCGAAGGGTAGAAATCGAGGGGGGGGGGGGGGGAACCCTAAAACCGATTCGCTGGTACAAACCTGGAGAAGTCGATTCTTTCTCGATTCAAACCCGATTCAAACACGGTTCGAAAAGTCGATTCAAAAGGTACCATAAAACATTGATATTTATGCTTTCCAGGTACATTCAAGTCAAGACATGGTAAGTCGAATCACATTGGGGACAGGTTTTGTTATTTCTCATCAGAGTTAGCTAGGACATTCATTTAAGCATTAGGGCAAATCCATGCCATGCTAATCCTTATGCCTAATGTCGTAGCTCTTATGCAAATCCATGCTGTCTAAGAGCATTTGAGCTAAAACCCTACATTTGAAAACAAGTGTTAGACATTTGGCAAGTTTCAGATAAAATTTAAGTTACATGGTTTGAACAAAGACACAGTTGTTTTGTCTTATGGTATGGAACAAATCGTAGTATGAACTGCAATTGGGGACAAGTTTCGTTATTTCTCATTAGGGTTAGCTAGGACAATTCATTTAGGTATTAGGGCAAATCCATGCCATGCTAATCCTTATGCCTAATGTTTTAGCTCTTACGCAAATTCATGTTGTCTAAGAGTATTTGAGCTAAAACCCTAAATTTGAAAACGGGTGTTAAACATTTGGCAAGTTTAAGATAAATAAAACTTAAGTTATATGGTTTAAGCAAAACCCAGTTATTTTTTTTACTAGCCACAATGAGGCTTGAGGAAGAAGCTATTAATCCTGTCCACTGGTTGTGGCTAAGCTTGTAAACATTGTAACGCGTGTAACTTGTGAGGACAAGTAATCTGTGAAATCTGTGTTTGTGGATTTTTACAGTTCTATTTTACAGTTCAAATTATCATAAACAGCCCAGAAACTGTAAAATGAGGGCCAAAAACTATTTTGGGGGGAAATTGGCAAAAAAAATAAAATCACTTAATTGCAGGAACCGTACTGCAGTTCAATGAACCGTGGTACGGTTCTTTCCACGGTTCCGAGGACCCACGGTTCTGGGAACCGTGGGTTCTATGATCGTAACATGAATGGAGCCCACTTAAAAGTTTCCCTCTTTCAACCCATGTCTTCTCTTGATGCTCATCATGTTAGATGAGATTGTCTCCTTTGCCATTCTCTCTTTTTATGCTCATATTTATTGATTTCCAAACATAAGTAAGAACATATTTGTATATGACTTTGGTTCTCTACACACAGGTGCATGCATCACACACATGTACGTACTTGTTATGTGCATTTGATGTTTACATATTGTTATGTTGGCCTATCTCTGTTGTAATGATGTGTGCATTATGCAGGTGGGGAGGAAAATATGAACATAGTCAAATTCGATAACTTAATACCAGATATCTCATTACCCAAGGACCACAACTATTTCTAGTATTGTGGTTCATTATCATGGAAGTAAAGTCTCCAATTCTCATTATACAACCATTTGGGGCCGATCATTTGACTGCACTACAAAGTCATTGTTGCATGACCTTCATGATGTATGCATAATTCAAAATAATATGGCAACCAGATTTTTGTATAGAGAGAATTATCTATTCTTGTATGAACTTTCTATTGTAGCGTTCCTTGTTAATTATGAGAACAAGACATGCTACAAGCATATCAGTAAACAATAATTGCAGAGTTAGTGTGATTTTGAGAGTATGTTCGATCATTACTCTTTTCTAAACTACCTAATTACCTAATCAATTTGTAAGAAATAAATTTGTCTTTAATTTGAATTTCTATATGTTGTTGGAATGTCACTTCTCACTTTCTCATGTGGATGTATAGCTCGATAATGGAACAATCAAACATGTGCTTTTCACCATCACAAGCTCTCTCTCTCTCTCTCTCTCTCTCTCTCTCTCTCTCTCTCTCTCTCTCTCTCAATTCAAAATATTTCTCTCTATTCATGAAGAATGTAATTATTGCTTGCCAATCAAAATTATGCCTTCGTGAATCTCTCAAGAATGTTTAGATCAAGAGAAATATGTCGATGATTGTACTATGATGTGCAACATTGATCATATTAAAGTTGTTATACATTCACACTTCGAGGATGATAGTAGGAATTTTTGAATCTATAAACCTATCAAGATTCAGCCCTCCTATTCCAAGGATCTAAACATTGGCTTTTTCCAATCCAAAAGGGGCAAGGCTCCAAGTTGTCTAAATTTTTAAGAGGTATGTAGCCCTCACTACTTAGGAATCTTCTCATTGAGAATGCAAGGAGACTTAATGCTTTTATTAAATCACGATAAAAGTTAGCTACAAAACCGTTCTCTCAAGCAAGGAGTAAGCTTCATGCAACCAAAAGCTTAGCAGAAACTTTGTTACAAAAATCTTATACGTGTTATGCAAGTGAAGTAAATTTTAGTTAAAGAAGGATGGATATCAACAAAAAAATAAGAATTTTTTAGCAACCTTTGTGATGTTTATCAAACTTTTTTGTGCATGTCATAAATGCTCATTTTTTCCATTGACAATGAAAATTGCTCAATGACCCTTATATCAACATATTAACATATTTGTACATTGTTGAATAATGCCTAAGCAATGTGGTTAACACCCAAACATGGCTATAGAAGTCTTAAATCGAATTCAAAGCATCGATATATTGTCGTTGAGTGAAATTTCATTATCTATAGATGTCGCTCAATGACACAATATTGTGGGGCCTCAACACGGAAAGGGCAAATTGAAAGTAGAGTACAATTTCTTCATAAAGTTGCATTTAGCAACACGCACAAATGTTGCAAAAGGGACAATGTGGTGTGGGGGTAACAATATAAAGGCCAATCCAAAAGCAAAATACAACATTTGTCGAGTGTGTAGAGCACATATGTTGCTTAACGATGCATGTGTTCTACTTTTTAAATTGTTGCTAGAATGTCACTATGCAAGGCCCTATTAAATTGCTCGTTGATGTTTACTGAAAATGAAGCTTGTTTTGGGGCTCATTGAGTGCTTTGTTGCATCTTCGGTGCTCTTTAGTACATATGTCGTGCTTTTAAATATTTCTTTCACATTTTTCTATGATGGCTATAATTTATATGATTGTTATAATCATTGTGCTTTCTAGTGTCACGTTTATTAGGTTCTACATTTGTTCATTGAAAAATGTCCTCCCAGTCTTCACTACTCTTCCTTGTGGCCTGCCTTAATTTAATGTCGTGATGGCGAATGTGGTGGCCAAGGAATCTAGACATTCGCTTGTTAGAAACAAATCTATCAAAAGAAATTGTCCTATGTAGTGTTTCAATGATGCAATTCTTCTCTTACATTGGTTGAGTTTGCCAATCAAGGAGAGGAGTTGTAATGTAGAACATTGTTAGGTCAAAGACTCATTTACATTGATTGAGTAGGGGCTAACATTGTTAGATCAAAGACTCGTTGACATTGATTGAGTAGGGATGATTGGAGGGCTCACCACTAGGCACTAAGTTGGCTTCCACTTATTGATCCTGTAAATATCAATTGTCAAGGATCTGAGTCCTCAATGTATGGAAGAATTTTAAGACGACTCTGGTTTGGAGTTGTCACCATTTAATTGGTCTCCACAACTCGTCATGGTAAATTTGTTGGAGGACGATCCCCTCCCCCAACTAATTCCACCACGTATTCCACTCAAGCCACTTTCTACGATGGCTTGACAATTACCACCACTACCACCATGCATTAGAAAGAGTAGTGTCAAGATGTTTTTTGCAGTGTAGTAGCTCATATTGCAACTTAAAGCAAACCTAAATGAAAACAAACAAGAACGATGTGGGTTTGTACCACAAAGGCCTTGCCATGTCATAATGTCGTATTTTTACTTTATGTGAATCTCACAAGTTTAGCATTGTGGAAAGGCATTTGCAACATAATATGGGAGTAATAAGTTGACAATAAAGTCTAGAAATGTGTGAAAATTTATTTTATGCAATGGATTTATGTTTTAGTTTTGATTTATGTAATTTGATATCATGAGCTTCAAACGTATTTCATAGTATTTGCTAATGGCAGAATCAAGTTGCTGGGAGATGGATTGAAGAAAAAGTAAACTTACTCAAACTTCTTGAATGTAAACTTTAGACGACAAAGTAGGCCTTTGTGATATTCAATCGTTTTGCCAATCTGGAATGCGAAATCTACAATCAAATTTGTGTCTTGCACGATCAACATCGTTTATGTTTGTGTCTTGATTTTTGAAATTTAAAAATCAACAATACACACCTTAAAAACATTTATGACTCAGCCCAACAATTTCGATGTGAATCCGCATGCTCTGCATCTAATCATCTCTAAGGCAATGGGTTTCCTTTTCTAGCTTGGACCCATACAAATCAGACCAACCCTAATTGCACAGTCTGTGTGAGTCTAGTGAGAGCAAAAATCACACCTGATCCATGGACTCAAAATCAAATTTGCTATAGATCACACACATGCAAGCCTTGCAAAATCCATTCTTGTTCTGCAGTCTCATCTTCTCTTCGTTTAGGCCGCTTCCTTTGAGCTTTTGTGAAAAAAATAGGCTTATGTAGAGCAAACATCATGATTAATTACAAAGATCAAATCAAATAATCAATAACTAAATGAAGAACAAATCAGCTTAGTTGCTTCCTTGATCCTTACCAAGCTAGCAAAATATTGATGCTGCTTACAAGCGACAATCAACCGTAGCTCGGCCTGCAGCCCACCCCATGTGTTGCACATGCTATGCCTAACTTTCACAAGCATGCATGCATGTGTGCTAATTCAAACATACGTCTTTTGCTATTTTTTTAGATGCATGCATGATTAATTGCATGTAAGATCGTTTGACCTTTAATTAAGGTTCCAGCTTAAAATTTTTGGGCCGGCATCACAAGCTGTCTTAAATGTTGACTTTCTTTCAAATTTCATTGACCGACCTCAACACAGTATTGCCTTTGCAAGGCAAGGCCAAAAATGAATGATATGATGTAAGTAATAAGAGATTGACATTGAAAATAAGGGAGCTAGGTTCAAAAAGTGAGGAATAATGAAAGAACTAAAACTTAAATATGAGCAACACAAAGATCGAGCATCAGTATTATTGTCACAGAGTGCTCCAATATAACTTTACGATGACTTTTTTAACAAGCAACAATGGATAATACATCCTTTTAGGTATGATTAGTGCAATAACTTGGATTGCAACATTTATGTTGAGTGACAATAATGGAATGTGTTTAAATGCAACTCATATAGTTGAGTTCTCCAATAATGTCTACACAAAGCATGCTACACAATGAGTGAGGCAAAACTTGCACCAGTCTAGCCAACATTTAGGAATAAAAAACTAGGCGAGAGATTATACGAGTGGTTAATACTGGTTGTGGAAATGGAATGAGCTTGGGCCAATGACCAAAATGCATGTGATTCAAAAGATTTTTTGGGGTGAGATAGTTGCAAGCTTTTCTAGAATATCACGCAAGATACTTGGACACAAATCTTTGACACGTGCATTTGTGACTTTTGTTTTTGTTTCTTTGATTTATCAAAATGAAGTGTCATGTCATTAAGAGGGTGGCAAATAGTGAGAAGGGACATGGGAGGTCCATGTGTAGAAAATATGGCAATTGATCACAATCAACAAACTTAAGCTTCAAGAAAAGTCTCTCACTAATATTCTTGTAAGCAGGAGAAGTGATCTCAACAACATGCTCTTGAAAACTATTTCATTCTCACACAGCCTCATCCAATGTCAACAAAGATGAGCTTTAAAAATATAAAGGTGGTTTCAGATTACATTGCCTAGCAAGCTCCAAATTAAAATGATGTCCTCCCATTGGTCCAAGGTGGAAAAACGGGTCCCCCCCCTTCAGATTTATGTTGAGTTGCCACCATGTGGCAGATGAGGCAACATGGGACCCATGCCATGTAGGAGCAACTTAAGCATATTTTGGGCATGGGGACATTGACATGTTAAGTTGCCATGGGGACATTGACATGTTATGTTGCCATGGGCAACATAGCAGAAATGGACCAATGGGATGACAAGAACTCAAACTAGCCAATCAGATTGAGACTCTTCATTTAATAGTTTCTAACCAAGTTTTGAAAGGGGGGTGACCCATTGCCCTTCAACTCACTTGCCAAAGTTTGAAAAATGGGCGACAAGTCAAAGGGCCATGTGAATGGACTTGCCTCTAGTCTAAGACCACAATAAAAAACTTGTCTCTCTATGATGTGACAAGAGAGGGTTCACGGTGTGATATTCACCCAAGTTAAAACCCAAAAAATACATGGCCGATGTATGAGAAAAAACAATCTTAAAAAAAGGCTCTCAATTCAAAATTTCACTCTCTATAAAGGAACACCCCCCACCCCCCCCCACCCCCCCCAATCTTTACTGCCGCGTGTCCCACTCATTTTCAAAAGTCGTTTGGGCGCCTGCCTCCACACATTGGCCCACGGCAACTGGCCAAGCCGGTTGCTGAGGCACCTCGAGCCGGTCACCCACACCCATTTGTCTCTCCAAAAACTCCACTAACCGACTCGTGCCAGGACGAGGCTTTCGACCTTTCCGCGTGTATCTCAATGGAACTGGATGATAGAAACCCCGCCACCGTTGGATTCCATTCCAGACCTGCAGATTCTGCCAGGAACGCTTGGGAGGAGTCCACGTGGCGTATAGGCCACGCGGCGATAATCTAAGTGGGCGTCACGAAATCCATCGTCCCAGAAAGCCCAACTCTAATAGATATCAGTTCGCTTTATTTCTCTTCTGTCTGTCTTCTGCATTCTCGATTCAAATTTTGTTTTTGCGCCAGAGTTTCGCAAAAATGGCGATCAATCCCTAACTCTGCAAACGATCCTTTCTAGGCATCCATGGCTTTCGGCTTCCTCATTTTTCATTCACAGATATGGTGTTTCTGTCCTTTCCCTGGATCAATCACATATCACAAAGCCTAGGTTCTTTTTTTCTTGGATTTAAACCTAGTTTTGCCCTATCAGTTGATGTAAATCTTTGTTCGTGTATTGAGCATCAAGTGTATTTGTAGTCGGGGCGTCTTCCGGCATTGAAAGATCCAAACACATATCACAAAGGCTAGGTTCTTTCTTTCTTGAATTTAAGGCTAGTTTTGCCCCATCATTTGATGTAAATCTTTCTTCGTGTATTGAGCATCAAGTGTAGTTGTAGTGGGGGCCGCTTCCGGCATTGAAAGATCCTTCATATTCATGCATAGCTTTCGGCTTCCTCATTTTCCATTCACAGATACGGTGTCCTGCCATTAGACTTAATTTCTATCATAAATCACAAGAGATAGGGTTTCCTATTAGTTTATGTAAAGCTTTGTCCGTGAATTGAGCATAAATTGTAGCTGTAGTGGGGGCATCTTGAAGCATTGAAAGATGATGCAGATTCTGGGATTCCGAGGGGGCACTCCTGCAAAGGGCAAGAACGATGAGGACGATGGACCTGCTGTGCAAGAAGTAAATAATAATTATGGCAGGAGCGCTCCCAAGGCCCTGAGGCTCGTGTACTGCGACGAGAAGGGCAAGTTCAGGATGGATGCAGAGGCGGTGGCAGCACTGCAGCTTGTCAAGGGACCTCTGGGTGTGGTTTCGGTGTGTGGAAGGGCCCGTCAAGGGAAAAGCTTCATTCTCAATCAGGTATTATTCTCTTCTGAAAACAAATGGCCTCTATTATGTTTTATACACACGTAAAAACTGTCTCTTTTATTTATTGATTTATTCCGGAGGTATTATGCAGCCTAAAAAACCTCTGTCATGATCCCGGGACATTACCCCTTGTAAAGCCCCGAGGCTATACAGGACCAACAACTAGTTTTTACCCCGCTCATAGTGGAGAAATAAAAATGAGTTGGCTATGGAAAGAAAGGACCTTGGCACGGTTGTTATACCATGGACTGTCCACGGTTTAAGAATCTCGGGCCCAAGGGCGGCACGCCACATGCAAAGGTTCTTAAGCCGTGGAAACTGTCGAAGAATTCAATAGTATAGGCATCCTTCAGTAACTTCAAAAGCAGAAGCAAAATTCTGAACAAAATTATATACAGTCCTAGAATCTGAAGTATACCATTCAAATTGAAAGTTTAGGTTTGAGTTGCAACTATTGTGTATATATGTCGAGTAACTTTGCCAAATGGAACTACCCAAAAGCTAAGATTTGAAGCTTACCAGCTTGCTCTTTTGTGCACACATGTCGTCTCCACAAACTAACTATCTAGCTAGTGGGTTGTGCTAATTCTTTCTATATTTAGTGGTTCATTTTGTTGAGCAACTATGCTATGTAGTGAGGTTTTGAGCAAGTTAATGTACTTAAAGGTAAATTTTTCTTATTTTTCTTTAAGGAGGTAGGGGAATTCATTTGCTTTTTGCTGAGGGCCTTTCTCTTGATCGAATCCACCTTCACTTGCAAAGAAGCTATAGAAACTTACTATGTTGCTCTTTCTTGTAGGTGAACTTAATGTTCTAGAAACTTAAAAGAAGGTGAACTAACAATTCTTCCTAGCTAGAATGGATGCTGACCAAAGGGTAGTCTTCTAATTATGTCCTTCTGGGGACATGACATTTCAACCCTTACAAAGTAAATAGGAGAAAACATTTTTGGAACAATATTTAATCAACCTTTTCCAAGATGTCTGGCAATTTGCAAATCATTGATCCATCTAAGGTTTCTTGCCTTAATAATCAGCTTCTTTCAAATTTCTTACAAAAAAATAGCAAGAAAACTAGAAAGCAATGACTTATCGTCACTTGTCTTGCATTTCACATAATTTTACTTCTTAGTTCTACTTAAATAATACACAATAGTGACTACAATGACCACTTGCAAGAGCTGACAATTGAGTGCACACAAAAATTGATTGCATTTGCTAGAATTCAAACTCAACATAATCATAGAATTCAAAATCAAATATAACCATGACTCATTTAACATCATAAACAAGATTCAAAGTCGAATATAAACTAAATCCATTATCTGTGGAATAGAGTCAAGTAATTGGGGCCATTCCAAATTTTTCTATGTTCAAAATGGGCCAAATTCGATTGAAATGGAAGCATGCTTTTTTCAATAAAGAATTGCGGTTTCATGAAACCTTAGGTCCATCGACATTATACCATTTTGCTACGATCTAGATTCTAGACTAAGTAGAGTATTGGTGTTCACACCACCAACTATCAACCTATGGTGTTCACTAGCCTTTGCATGCATATCGCCTTGAAATATGATCAAGGCTTAAAGGGCACATGCGTCTATTACCACTGGCATCCACCACTACTCAATCACTATCCACAATAAAAAACAAAATGTCTTGGCATGGCACATGTGCTCAACTTTTATTATTGGAGTAGGGGATGCAATAGTTGGCAATTGAGATTTCTTACACCTAATAAACACACTTTTAGAATCTTGGTAGTTACTCCATGTAGAGGCATTTGACATATAGTTGGTGTACACATTGACACATTTCACTGGTCTATACGCAACACGATCCATGTTTCCTAACCTTAACTTGAAACTAAAGGCTTATTGTTTTCTCAAATCCAAGTCAAAAACATGCTAAAGGTAGTGTAGCAACCAAATGTCTAAAATTTTTAAATATGAAACACATTTCAAGTGTTTGGAGAAATTGACTAATTGTTTCAAACGTTTTTTTTGATTTTAGGGTTTCTTAAAATGAAATTCTTTGCAAATTTGTAAAAATAAACTGCCCATGAGCTATTATACAATAAAAAAGGTAAGATTAGTGAGCAAGGACAATGCACCAACTTAGAATATCATTACAAGCATGTGACTTATGTCAAAGATGTCATGACAATTAGAACCAAAGATTCAGCATAAAATCATACATCATATTATATGACAAGAATAAAGATCGCAAATCTAGCTTACAATGCTCTTTATTGTTTAAAATGACAAGATGCGCATAAACAAGCAATCATGTAGTCTGTAATATAATTTCTGAAATGACAAATGAGTTCCAATGTTTAACTAGTAACAAGTAGTTTTTGATAGATTGTAACAATAGCTACAAAGTGTAGTAGTGTTTAGGATCTGATTTCAGTTCGTTTTTAGAATAGGTAGCTGTAGAAACTATTGAATGTTTATTTGGGTTGCATGCTGATCTGTAAATGAGTGTTCATGGCTTGCATCTCTGTTTGAGTGTGAGTGCTTTCAAGAGAGACGACCCTGAGTGTCCTCTGACAGGCAGGACATAAGAACATATCTAATAAATGTCCACGAAGCTTGATAACAGGCAGAATTAACCTCGAAACTGTACTGGGATACGAAAAGAACCAGAACAAGAACATATAGAAACCAAACAAGCCAACTGATCCTCTAGAGCAGGGGATCAGTAAACATTTGGCCCGTTGCTGCTTGCACCACTCACCTTCCAAAATAATCAATGCTGCAACGCTACCCGTGATCAGATCCATCCATCAAACATAACACATTCAAGATCTGTTCACAACTCAAAACGACCTGCAACCACCCTCCACACGTTCTACATACAACCTTAGTTCATTCTACATCCTCCTCTACACACAGTTTACCCATCGTCTGCATCTCCTTCACGTCACCATCTCAGCCGCCTCTCTTTCTCTCCCAACTCAGCCGAGTCATTCGTGTTCCATCTCAGCCGAGTCATTCGCGTTCCAACTCAGCCGAGTCATTCGCGTTCCAACTCAGTCGCGTCATTCGCGTCCCAACTCAGCTGAGTCATTCGCGTTTCATCTCAGCCGAGTCGTCCCTCCATTACCATCTCGAACCACGCAAGTGCTTGCCAAAAACCAAAAAAAAAAAAAAAACAGTGAGATCTCGCCCGCGCTGAGCTTCAAATCTCAACCGGACCACTTCCGTCAGATCTCAATCGGAGCATTTGTGTCCGATCTCGACCGGAGCTCTTCACTCAGATCTCACTGGAGCATTCTAGTCAGATCTCAATCGGAGCATTCCATTCGAATCTCGACCGGAGACTTTTGTCAAATCTTGACCGAAGGCTTTCCGTCAGATCTCGATCGACGGGTTCTGGTTTAGATTTCGACCGAAGGAAGTGATCAGAATTCAACCGAAGGACGTGATCAGATCTCGACCAAGGCAATTAGATCAATTCTCGACCGAATCACTTAACTCCAATCTTGATTGGCCCGAGATCTTTGATTGCAATTTCGAGAGCACCACCATCTTCCCAGAGCCTTCGAATCTGAAACAAAAAAAACAAAAAAAAACGTCAATAAAAGAAAATTCGATACCACTTTTTTTCGAGTTTTTTTCGTGTTTCCTTCTTGTCTTTTCGAGTTTTTTCGCGCTTTCATTTTTTCGAGTTTTTTCGCGACTTCTTTTTTTTCAAGTTTTTTTCAGTCAGATCTCACCGACGCATTTCAGTCAGATCTCGACTGAAGCATTTCAGTCAGATCTCGATCAAAGCATTTTAGTCAGATCTCGACCGAGTTTGAGCTTTAGTGTATTTTCTAGATTTTTTTCGTGCTTTATTTTGAGCTTTTTGTGTATTTTCGCGTTTTTTTCGTGTTTTTTCGTGCTTTGTTCTGAGCTTTTTTTGTGTATTTTCGAGTTCTTTTCGTCTTTTTCGTTTCTGATCTTTTCATGTTGTTTTGATTTTTTTCATCTTTTCGAGTTTTTTCGAGACTTTTTCTTTTCCAGTTTTACGCGACTTCTTTTTCTCAAGTTTTCTTTGCGACTTCGTTCTTTTTTGAGCCTTTCTCGTTTTTTTTCGTTTTTTCGCGTCGTTTCGTTTTCGAGTTTTTTTCGCCAATTGTTCATCTGAAAGTTTTTTCACCAATTTTTTTCGTGTCTTTCGTGTGTGTCTCCATTTTCGAGATTTCTTCTTGTCTTTTCGAGTTTCTTTCACGTCCTTTTTCGAGTTTTTTCGTGTCTCTTTCCATTTTCGAGATTTTTTCGAGAATTTTTAAAATTTTTTCTAGATTGTTTCTAGATTTGTTTCTAGATTTGTTCGAGATTTTTTCTAGAGTTGTTCTAGAGTTTGTCTAGTTCTAGCCTGTTCACATTTTTGAGACTTTTTCGAGAATTTTCGAGCCTTGTCTAGATTTTTTCTAGATTTTTTTGAGATATTTTTGTGTTTTTCGAAGATTTATCTAGATTTTTTCGAGCATTTCTTTCTTGTTTTTCGAGATTTTTCTAGATTTTTTTCGTGTTTTTTCTAGATTTTTTTAGATTTTTTCGAGATTTTTTTCGTGTTTTTTCGAGATTTTTCTAGTTTTTTTTGAGCTTTTTGCTAGATTTTTTCGAGCTGTAAAAAACCCTTAAAAAAAAATCTTAAAAATCCTAAAAAACCCTAAAAAAATCAAAAACAGTAGAACTTCATACCCAACACTATGAAGACCAACAATACACAATGGACCTGCATACAGATCCTGAAATCCCAAAAGATTATCCATACAAGATCAGGTCTACTACAGCTGAACATCATAGGTTCTACCGAATGCGGTCCCACATACTCGAGCCCTCCACAAACCCATTCGAGGTACAAGAACCTGATAGAGCCGAGTCTTCACGAGCACGAGCCCATTTATATGATGCTGAACCCTCACAGGCCAGAACCCACTTAATGGCGTTTTTGCTACTCACGGAGCTCATCATGAGAGACGTACACCCAAGCTAGATCTACCCAAGTTTGACGGTAGTTCGGACCCTCAAAGATTTTTGCAAATCTTTGAGAATGCATGTGATGTGTATGGCGAAACATCTCCCGATGCTATGGTCCAACTGTTTTCCATGACCATGATCGCTAAAGCACATGATTGGTTTTTCAACCTTGATTGTGAAGATAAGATAGACTGGTCAATTTTGAAAGACTCCTTTATCAAGCGTTTTAAGCCATTTCGCTTGATAGAGAGTCGTTTTGTCAAATTGAGTAACATTAAGATGGCAAAAGATGAACGTGTATGAGACTATATCGAGCGTTTCAAACGCCTCAAAAGTCAAGTACAAGAACAGCCCTCCGAACAGATGTTCATCATCTGGTTTTCAGTCGGCCTTTCAAGATGGATCAAACACGAGCTTAAATCCAATGATGAATATATGAGCCTAAAGTTAGCTATGTCTGATGCCATCAAGGAAGAAGATGAAGGATCAGATGTTGACAAATCCAGGGAAAGAAGAGCACCACGTGCTCCTGTCCATGAGTCGAAGCCGATCGAGGATGCCCGAGATCAGCTTTGGAAATCCCAGTTGGAGTTGCTTAATAAGCAACATCAACTAGAGATGGAGAAACTCACCAATGAGTTTCAAACTATCCTGAAGTCTATCCAAAGTAGTATGCCTGGTCAGCCAAACTCTGCACAGGTACCTTATAGACGAAAACCCATATGGTGCCCACACTACCGGGCTACGCATCTTGCTGATGCTTGTCCTTCATATCAGCCTATCCAAGCACATGCCATCCAAAGATATGAAGAACAACCGTCAGAATCTGGACATTCCTTGCATTATCATGAATACCCGCCAGAAAGTCCAGAACCACTAGCCATACAAGATGGCTATGCCATTACGCAAGGGCCATTGAACAACAGATGTTTCATCTGTGGTGAAACTGACCACTTCATGGTTGATTGTCCAGTCAAGACCAGGTACCACGTCGAATGTCCCGACTGTGTCAGAAAACATAGGTTCAAAGACTCTCCAAAACAACCAAGTAAGATCCTACCTGCCCGCCACGTCAGTTATGACTCCCGATAGGATCCTCACAACAATACCACACGAGCACCATAGCAATCAACAATTAAACCTGTTGCTCAATCGAGAAGTTACTTGTGAACTTCTACATTACCACGCCATTTACTAGATCCATAATCGCACATAGACGCCATATGTAATGAGTTATTGCAAGATGTAGAGGAAACCGATATTCCGTCATTTGCTACTTTTCCCAAACAAGAGCACCCTCCCTAGGGAATTGACATTTTCTCCCCTCTTTTGCAACCTCAGTTCTATATGACGATCTAATTTTTGATGAGATTTCCACTACCTGCTTGTCACAAAACAACTTTGAAAAATCGGAAATCTAAACAGAGGTTCATTTATGAATCTCATGATCCGAAGGATAGTAATGGGAATAGTACCTTCCTCTTCTCTGCTTTTCACGCTATATCTTAAAACATCTGCTATCAATGATGGTAGATTTCGTGTCACCAACCCTGCCTTGTTTTGACAAGGGCATGTCAGAGTAAGTCTCATTACTCTACAAACAATGGAATATTGCAATTGTCAAGGTGAATTATCAATGTTGATGAATGCAAGTTTTGTTCGACAAGTGCTATACAAACCTCACTCTCTGTACAGTTCGTTTATTTCCTTGTTCCTCTTCATTCCTAGTGTGATTGATTTTTGCATGAGAAATAGCTACTGCACGAGAGTCTTTCGTAGAGCATCTCAAGAACACATTTTCATTCATCTGTCCATCTTTAGCTCACCTTGCACAGAGTTTACGATCTTTGAGCATACAAAAAATTTGCAAAGTACATATCACGTTAGAGTTGATTCCTGCGTCTCATCGTCATATTCATTTTCGAGTCAACTACAGCAAGATCGAAACAAATTTAGTTAAAATTTGTTCAATCTTTAGTCCAGTCGCATGTTCAACGTGTTTCAACTGCGTGTTCCACACGTCGATCCAATATTGAGCATGAATAGTTACCACAAACAACCTCCTCACCAATAGATTTTGGGGGGGGGGGGGGAGAGAGTAGATATGCAGGCATCCACTGGAGCAGCCACATTGCCAGCAACACCATCAACAAGATCGACAACCAAGGTCACGAATCAAAGAGGATAACGACAAGGCTAAGAAGGCAGATGGGCAATCCAAAGCAACTCAATTAGAAGAATCACCCTAGTCACGACGAAGATCCTTCAGAAAAGGGAAACACAAGCATTGGGAAATCAGTCTGCTTCTTCAACCAGCCTCTTGCCATACTTCTGTACCCATTCTCATGCCTATCGCCCACACCATCTACCGTTGTCACCACCACCTCCACCCTACCTTTCATCTGTTTGTTTATCATCGTTCACTGTTCTAATGAGAAATCCCCAGTTTTTGATAGTCTTACCGGAGCGGCTAAAAGATCATTGCAAGTGTCTTGCGGAGACCAACTGCCACCTACATTGGTTGTTCAGCCAGAAAAGATTTAAGAAGCAGGTAAAGCAGCTAGACGAAAAAAAGAGATAAAGCAAAGAAGCTAAGGAGGAAAGAACAAAACTTAAGCAACAGTTGAGTCAGATCGATCTTGATCAAAAGAAACTCTCTAGAGCAATGATAGTTGGATCCCCTCTTATGAAGCCCAAAGAGATCCAGAAGTAATGGATCAAAGGAAGAAAAAGCTGCAGAAAAACAAAGATGAAGACAACCGTGAACCTGCAAAATAAAGCGAGCTCCTCACCCAGCGAGTGGTGGTCGAAGCTCGGCATTGCAAGGGTCCAAGGCTGCAACTGTAGAACTATTAGTTCCTTCACCCTGCCACCAACCCTTCATTATGTTTCCTTACCATTACCAAACCGTCCATCCAAATCTGTTCCTACCTTCAATTTTTTGATGATGAGTCCATCCCCTTGAGATTGATAATCGAAGTTTGTGCAACCTGCAGATCGAAGGTTTTCCTTAAGACTAGGACTTCAACTGAGTGAAGAATTGCGGAAACACCCAGAAGCAAAATGGAGGATATAGTCCATTCAAAAGTTAGTACCTGCGAAGAAACCAAAGATGAAACCGTTAATGGCAGATACAAGTAATAGAAAGGACACGGGAAGCACTCAAGCATGCAAGATTGTCAAGCTGCTGGGAGCTCTCCAATTTTGAGAATGTCAACCACCTATAGCAATAAGACATTCTAGTTACATTGGAGATTGCAGAAAGCAGTTTTTTGATAAAGACTGGCAACAATAAGCACTTGGTTTTATACAAGCGAACGAGGATTTACGCTTTTCCAAGTGACAATCGAAGATGCGAATGTGGAAGCGGAGCGACATCGTCCAATATGAGTTGCAGTGGGTCCTGCAGCACATTAGGGGTGGGATAATGTTGGCTGATTCTGATGAATCCCCAAGATACTCGGACGGAGCAACTCAAGAGCACCTCTCACCTTAGACCGAGGAGGTCTCTGAGAAGACGAGACTAACGAAGACTGAGAGCCGAGTATGAGAGCCGAGGAATACTAGTTAATACTGTCAAGTAGAAATTGTGTAAGCCTCATGGTGAATCCCAGAAGATGGAATGACCATGTAGGAATTAGTATTTCTAGGCTAATGTAATAAATGCAAGTAGACCCCTCTTAAAGAAAGTAAAGTGAGCCACCTTTTGATGGTGACCTCTAGTGGAGAGCATTATTCCACTTGTAATTTGTGAAATGTGGAAATGCCACTAGGATGCCACCTAAGGAGCTCTCTTGTTTATTTAAGAGACTCACCCTTTGTAGAAGGGAGCTTTTTGTGAAATGTACCGATTCCATGTTGAAATGAGAAGAGCCTCCACGAGTTTTGGTGCATCCATTGAGCTCCTTGATCATGCTTGTTTCTTGAGTGAATGCATTCATGATCTTGCCCTTCCCTCCTTTGTGTGTGGTTGTGGATCGTAGAGTGGATTAGATTTCCTGCTTTCTTAGAGTGGATTAGATTTCATTTCTTGTTTGTAATTTAATGTAGGAATCAACATTCAGGTAAACTAAATAGATTGGGTTTGTGGTGTGGTTCGTGCATATCTCCTTACAACCCTGTTCTTGATATTCTTGGGATGTCCAAGAATCAAAAGACTGGTTGGTTTCTTGATTCTTGGACTTCTAAAATGCTGTAGATAGTTTCTTATTTCTTGTTTTGTGGATTTATGCAAGTGTAGTAGTGTTTAGGATCTGATTTTAGTTCGTTTTTAGAGTAGGTAGCTGTAGAAACTATTGAATGTTGATTTGGGCTGCATGCTGATATGTAAATGAGTGTTCATGGCTTGCATCTCTGTTTGAGTGTGAGTGCTTTCAAGAGAGAACGACCCTGAGTGTCCTCTAACAGGCAGGACATAAACTACAACGATAATCAGTGCCTTTTGCCTGATTCTGGGCATTGCAATAACAAGAACATATCTAATAAATGCCTACGAAGCCTGATAACAGGCATAATTAACCTCGAAACTGTTCTGGGACACAAAAAGAACCAGAACAAGAACACGAGAAAGAAACCAAACAAGCCAACTGATCCTCTAGAGCAGGGGATCAGTAAACACCCTTTCTCCCTTGTAGGTAGGCACAGACTTTAATGACTTAGCAATTCAAAGAGATAAATTTATGGTCTAGGACCCCGCAAACTTGAAATTGGGCCTTATTAACCCAAACTTAGGCATTTACATTAAATTAGACCCGCAATTTCTAACATGTGCAACTATTGCTGAAACTTGACAATAGTCTTACCCCAAGATCCTATATCACTAAGTTTTCCTCGTGGCTGAGGATGCAATCTGTTTCCAAATTCCTGCCATTTTGGTATGTGGGTCACACGGCTATCATTCTTTCTTATTAGACCCTTCATCGACTCTTCCTATTTCTGACCCTTTTGATATGGTGCAGCGACTAATAACGATGACTCTTGAGCCCAACGTAGGACTGTGATAAACTTGACCAATATAGCTTTCTGGCCGGCCTCTTTTCATGTCCTGCCATGGATGAGTGCTGGACTACTAAGTTACAAAAGAATATACATGATAACAACTAAGAGAGGTGCAATCTTTTAGAAAATTATTCCTCCAAAAATTATTGCAATGTAAGTGATAATAGGCTGTCTTGCAAACTCTTCTATGAAGGAACTTAGCCACATTGACTTCTCCTACAAAGAAGCTCACTAACTTAGCTCACAAAAGCTACCAAATGATTAGAGGAGAATGCTAATGGCAGCATTGTGGTTTTGTTGTAGAAGCTCTTAGGTTTCTCCTTGGAGGGTCTAAAAACCCTTACCTACAAGCAACATAAAATGGAAGGACATTTTTAGGGATTTTGTGCCCTACTAGAAGGTAATCTTACCAAAAATCAGTTCTCTTCATTTAAAACTTAAGTTTCAGACATTTAAATAGGGTTGTCAGGGTTGTAATGTATTTTATAAGTTCCAAGTAACAAATAACCCCCAATGCCAATCCCTGATTGAAATTTCCTTAACTGCTTGTTCAATCACTACTTTGTGAATTGAATATGTTGGTTAAATGAAGATAAAGAAATGTGCTATTTTTGCTAAGTGATATGAACAGTATCAAGTATTTACTTCATTCAAGCAGTATATGTACTTTTTGGCTCAAAATCAAGGTTAACAATGACCCTTGCTTTACAATGTTTAGCTGCGCTAAAATAAGATTCTCAGTTTACATTGTTGCATTGAGCAAGCTGAACAGTTTGACTCCGGAGAATGCTGTGGAATGGATAGAATCACCTTTTTGTCAATTAACCTTTGGAAAATAGAGCACTTCAGTCACTTTGAAAGTGGTTCAGAATATGGATCTCTTGTGCCATCAACCTGTGGAATCTCTTTATTTTGATTTTTGTTAAAGGAACTCTTACTTTTTCTGATCCCCTACTCATGTTTTATCACTTATGTCTCAGCTGGAAATTTTTGGCTTAGAGTGTACAGTTTTTGGTTTGTTTTACAGACCATGGGTTCTGGGTCGATATCTGTTTCAATAGAGCATACTTCCTTTCAAGGAGTACTGAATTGTGTTTGTCTACTTTAACTTTTTGGTAACTAGGTTGACCCTAGAAGTTTGTGCGAGGGCACGTTCTTTTTGTTAAACAGGCTTTTGGGCTGTGTCCCTCTCTTGTTGGGAGAGCATCACTGTCAGCCACCTTGGCTACCATCACGATCTTCTGTAGATCTCTACCTCAGGACAATACTGGATGATTTTTTATTCTGTTCAGTTTTCATGAGAAACTGTTGTTGGTTTGGCATGAATATCAGTTCCTAGTGTTACTACATATATCAGTTTTTGAGACGATTACTTTCCCATTGTTAAAAATGACGCTTGAAATGACCTTTTACCCAAATTCCTCAATAAATCTCCTCTCTCTCTCTCTCTCTCTCCCCGCGGAAATCTCACCCTCATTTTAATTGTTAGTGTGCAGTCTCTATCAAAATGTGAGAAAAGTTTGCAACGTTGCAGGTTATTCATCAATAGATATATTTGATAAAGCTGTCTTATCTGAACAGACAAGAATGGATAAATGTTTTGACACTTCTGAAATTTAATGATGGAAGCTTTTAGGTCGAAGCAGTGGATTCCAAGTAGCTCCTACTCATCGTCCTTGCACTAAAGGCCTTTGGATGTGGAGTGCCCCTATAAAAAGAACTGCTGCTGATGGAACTGAATACAATCTTCTGCTTTTGGACAGTGAAGGGATTGATGCTTATGACCAGACGGTATAAGTTCATCTTTGGTTCTGCTTTCTTAGCCGGGAACTGCAGGATATGGTTGTATCCTCACTGATCACACAAATTTTGTGTTGCATAGGGTACCTACAGCACTCAAATATTTTCCTTGGCGGTTTTGCTGTCGAGCATGTTCGTATACAATCAGGTGACTTTCCCACCTTTTTGTGTTGTGGTCACATTGTGCCAGCACATTGTCCTTTTCTACAGCCACAATTACTTTGATCCAGGCCTTGATGTTAGATTGACAAACTTCACCTATTCTGTGTCTCTTTCATTATTATTGTTTCAGATGGGAGGCATAGATGAGGCAGCTCTGGACAGATTGTCACTTGTTACAGAAATGACAAAGCATATTCGTGTTCGAGCTTCACAGAAGCAAACCTCTGCAGAAGAATTGGGCCAGTTCTCCCCGATTTTCATGTGGCTATTACGGGTCAGTATACCTCTTATGTATTACATGTGGAATTCTATCAGGTCAAGTTTTTGAAAATAGTCAGCAGATGGAGAAACAGATACTTTTGTGTATAGTTTCATATTTTGTGTTGTTTTACATCTGCTTGCAATGATACAGTGCTGAGGTGCTGAAGCTAGTTTGTGTTGAGGAGAGTTTTAGTCTTCTTTATGCAGGACTTTTATTTGGACTTAACAGAAGATGGTCGAAGAATCACACCAAAGGAGTATTTGGAGTCGGCTTTGCAGCCGATGGCTGGAGCTGGAAAGGCAGTTCTGGCTAAAAATGAGGTTATTTGCAAAAAATTTCTTTCTTTTTGGGAAATGAAGGAGCAAAACTCCACACCAAATGTGTTTACTTTTGAAATGGGCTTTTTAGTGCACTCAGAGTTTTGGATCTTTGCTGTTACTGTCTATTGTGCAATGTTTTGTGACAGAGCTGCTCAAGTTTGGCATTGTACTTATTTGATGTTGATTGTGTGTTTGTCCTAAACCTTCTACTTTCTATTTAAGACTTCTATTAACCTTTCAGTAGAAAGCAGGATAATGTCCATGCAAAGTTTCAACGCTGAGAGTATTTCTCATGGTCTTGTAGCCTGAAGATTCAGGCAATATTTTTTATAAAGGCTATTCTTTACAACAAAATGGAGTCAGACTCCTAGTAAGGAGATGGAAGTTGATAGTGTTATCACTATGATAATAAACCATGGTGTAATTGATCCCAAGTCACATGTCTTGGCCATGGAGGTCCTTCATTGGTTTCAGGAATGCCCTCAAAACTCCAAATAAGGATGTTGCTGGTGGCAGATCAGTTACGAATAGAGCCATAGCTGATCTAGAGCTAAGCTATGAAAGCATCACATAAGCAAGACTTAAGCTATGAAAGCAGCACATAAGCAAGACTTAACCCTAGAAAGCAGGAAAAAGAGAGATTAAGGAGACTAAAGAGAGAGATCAATATCATCAGCTGAATAACAAATGACACAGTTTCCCTACTGGGAAGCTTCCGGTGGCTAGGGCCCAACTGGGAGGGATAATCGTGCGCCCTCCAAGAAGGCCCCCACTCTCCAATAATATGTCCAAATGGCCTAATAATGAATAATAAGGCCAAAGGCCAACCATATAGTCTAAGTGTCCTTAAAGAATAAAAAAGGGCCCAAGGCCTGCTTATGCATAAAGTAAAGTAAATGTAAATGGACGCGACGAATGTAATGAGCCAAGTCCATAACTCTCCCCGACACAAAAAAAAGGGACCCAACTGCCGAAAAGAAACTGGATCAAACAACAGCAAGCCCTGGTGCATCAACAACTAGAACATCATCTGATGTAGAGGAATCAACAAGTGCAGGAGGAGCACGATCCTGATCTGCAAGTGATGGTGTATGATAAAGACATCAATAGGCTCCCATGTGGCCTCCTCAACAGGACGACCATCAAATTGGACCAAAAACTAAATCTGCCGGCAACATCGACTATGGTGAAGGCGAACCTGGTGAATGGCAGCTGGTAAGAAAGGGAACAACTCAAGATCAACATCATGGCGACGAAGGGAACATCTCGACCGCGTCATCAAGGTATCCAAAAAGCCCGAGAAGGTAGAACTGCATCAACAACGGGAAGCCAATAAGGAAATTGGAAAAGAGATGGACACTCATCGCGAATAGCCGCATCATACACGTAACCATCAACCATATGTGCAAACTCAATGATATAGGTGCCCCAAGAAAAGATAGCAACACCGGAAGACCAACACCAAGGAGTAGGAACATAAGCAGGATGACAGACACGCTGTAGTAGCATGGAAAAGCAAGCGATATGCCAGGAAACATGGATCATAAAGAGATCCTGACAAAGGATAGCTAAAATGGAGAAATGTGCACCGACATGGTCAAAAGCCCAAGGTATCCATAAGGCCCATGAATGAGAAGTAGCAATGGCACACGGTACCTTCAAGGCCCCTATCACGAGAAGAGCAGCATGCCAAAAGCTCCAGAAGGTCCAAGAAATCAACGCATCATCTAAAAAGTCATGATGCATAAAAACAATAGCAACAAATCTAGAAATAGTAGAGGCCTCAATTGAAAAACTGTAGCCGAAAAACTCATCCGGAAAGACCTCATATGGACATACCAATCCATCATAGGATACACCAGAAATGGATGGAGAATCAGATGACCCATCAAAATTGGCCACAAGTGTAATCCCAAAGTACACACCAGGCGCACAAGTGAGGAATAGAAGAAATGCGCTGGAACGAGGAACATGATCCCCAACATCAGTAGCAAGCATCGGATCAATATCCACGTGTAGCTGGGAATGAGTATCAAAGCACATATGAGCAATACTGAAGTATATGGCGTCAACATCCCCAAAAACTATCCAAGAGAGGAGAAGGAACTCTCTCAAGGTAATCTGATGGTCTCGGAAAACCAGATTAAAGTGGCAACTCAACATCGGAGACCAAGCGATATGGAGCAACCTAAAATGACGGGGAATCTAAAAATCACCTGGACAAACAGTAGCTGGAATAACCCAAGCCATCAGGATATGCCAAGCCTGACAATGAGCAACAATCCAAGGAACAGATAGAGAGCCACATGCATAATTATAGAGATATCCGCACCATAGGCGATCAGTAATATGGAAAAACCAGCACCAATCAACAGGTCCAAATGGAAACCAAGTTATACGTAATAACCAGGAATGCCATATATCCATAGCATCGGCATGGACTGCAGCAAACCTATATGTAGAAACACAAGGAGACTGAAGGATGCCCGTATACTCATCTAGAAAGATCCCACCATATAAATACCCTAGATAAGTAATAGTGACCATCTCGCAAATATCCTCGGATGGAAAATGTGTAACTGTAAGGGCCAAAGGTGCATGAATCATGTAAGGAACCGTAGAAATATCATGAGGCGGTTCACAAACCTCAAGTAGAGATCCATGGAGTAAAGCAAAAGAAGATACAACTTGATCACCAATAGCGAGGGAACCATCAAACTTGGACCCGTGAAGAACCCCATAGAAATCAGCAGGAACATCAGCCATAACGGACTCAGGAGATGGAGATATAGAGACCAATGGAGAAGATACTGCACCAACCACCGAACTAGGAGTGCTATCTGAGGTATGCGCAAAAGCAATAGTAGCAATACCACCAAGGTATACGGCCTGAATATCAATGAAACCAGGAATGACCAGTGAATACATTATTTGTGAATCAAGGCATATAGGCACAAGGCACACAACAACAGCCTGTAAATCCGAAGGAGCATCAGCCTGAGGAAGAGGACCCACGAATGGTGAAAGTGAAGCAACAACTAATGTATTCTGAATGGAAAGAAGAGCTGCATCCTGAGCCTTTTGCAGGCTACGCATAAACTGCTTCCCGGTAACCAATTGATAGTCACCCTGGGAATCAATACCAGCAAGTGAATGATGCTGACCAGCATGAGTAAAGGAAATTGTCTGCTGAGAGAGATCCACAACAACAATACCAAGTGAAGAGAACCAGGCTGCAACAGAAAAATCACCAATGTGATAATCCAAGCCCTGAATCATCTGAGAACTGGGAAAAGAATGGGAACAAGCAACCTCAACACTGAGAGGCTGGGAAGCAGGAACAGGTGTAGCACGAATCCTGGTGGAAATGTAACTGCTAATAAATGAATGTGTACTGCCTATATCCACTAAAGCAATATACTCTCGCCCTGCATCTAGAATAATATGATCCACAAATGGAACAACATACGTAGGCATAATAACAGAAGCATGAACTGATAAGTTCTGGCCTAAATATGCATCTAGAAGAAGCACATACTCATCTAGACGGGTATCAACAAAATCAGCTAGTGAGTATACAATAGGACCATCATGAAATGTATAACCGTATGCCATATGGAGATCTACTGGAGTAGCCAAAGCATCTGAAACCGTAGACCCATGAATAATATCGAAATAAGGAGCATAGGCGACAACATCTATAGCATGGCGCTCAGGAACACGAGTAGCATCAAAGTACTTAACAACAATATCAAAGCATGGAACCACATCATCAATAGGATCATAGCATGCTATGTCAGTATCAAGGACCATATCAGCCGCAACCTGTATATGTGAATCAGCATCAGTAGGAACCTGCATATGTGACTCTGACTCACTATGGGATACAATGACGAGCTCAGGTAGATCAATAACTATCTCAAGTAAATCAGGCAACTCGCTCAAACTGTGTGATATAGGATCCTGAAGGTCAGCGAACTCTGCAGACGTATAACGTCGGACAAAAGCAGGTCGAGGGTCCACAATGCAAGGAACTGGAACTACAGGGGCAGGTGCAGGGGTGGACATAGCGGGAAAAGATGAAGCAGAAGGACGGGGTCGGGAGAAGCGGGAAGGAAGGGTGTTAGAGTACTTCTGCTGTAAAGTACTGGCAAGAGACATCGCCTCAACAAGTGTGGGAGGACGGAAGGAAGAAACATCGTAGCGTAAGGCACCACGAAGCCCAGCAATGTAACGAGAAATAAGCTCAGTGGGCGGTATATCTGTGAAAAGATAATAAAGCTCCATATATTGATCTGTATAAAAAGCAAGGTCATTGGTCTGAGTGAGACTACGAAATGTATCACGTTGGCGGTCGAGCCACTGAGGATCAATCATAGCATGACGGAGGTCACAGCGAAAGGTATGCCATATATGGAGCCCTTCTCGATCAGAATCAGCTCGATAAACTTGCCACCACGTGGCGGCGCGTCCATCTAAGTGTAAAGTAGCCAACTGGATCTTTTGAGGATCAAGTGTAAGGCCTTTAAGGAGGCCTTCCTCCCTATTCTTGATGATTTTGAGTTTTACTGTCAATATGCAACGATCCATATGGGGAACGGGCCCCTGGATCAGTATTTACAAGATTTTTAAGAGGTCTATTCTCGTTTTGCAACTAGAATATATCCTTTGCCGGTAAAGTTGCATTTTATACTTGGGTTGCCAAGAGACTATCAGCTAGAGGTCAGTAGGAACCAGCCTCTTGCCCTCGAGGATGCTGTTCGCTTCGCCAGAATCTACGATGATACTTGTATGATGGCTAAGCCTGAGATTGGTGTCTTGCCTGACGTAAGGGGTAAGAAGCCCTTCTTTCCAAAGAAATCGAAAGATAAGGCGAAAGATGGGTCTTCAGGTTCAGGTAAGTCGAAGAAAAGATCTACCTTGGACCAAGAAACCTTTATGAAAGCCAGAAGCGACAATCTATGCTTTAATTGCATGGAGCCAGGTCATGTCGCGAAGGAATGCCCAAAGAGACGGAAGGCTAAAGGGGCATCTTTTAAGACGCCATGGAACTCTAGCATATCTAGTGTAGTTCCTTCCTTTGCTAGTAATTCTGTGTGTGAGCATTGTTGTTTTAACACTGCTGTTTTTGGCCCTCATGACCTCATTTGGATGAAGGGGGTTGTGGGTGGCCAAGTCGTAACAATTTTATTTGACGACGGTTCCACACATAATTTTATTAACGCTAATTTGTTGTAGAAGCTAAAGGTGGAAACAAAGCACAGTGACCACCGATACACAGTGAAGCTGGCAACGGGAGCGGAAAGCCAAGTTTGGGACCGGATAGTCCCACGTCTACCAATTGAGATTCAAGCCTATAAAGATAATTTAGACTTTCACATTATGAATCTAGATAGGGTAGATGTTATATGTAACACACAGTTTGTCGTTCTTGCATAACAGCTCACTCATAGAATTAAATGGCAATGTTGATATTTCTACTCCGTATATGCTTTCTGCTTTCGAAACAGTTAAATGTATGGATGTTGTTGATTGCAGTTCTTATTTATGTTGGTTAAAAGATTTTACTTACCATGAAGAACGCAATTTGCAATTTTACAATCTCCAAATGGAACTAATGTCTAATAACCTAAAGCAAGAAAACTCACCAGAAGGTGAAATTTTTAGGAAACTTAGGCAAGAATTTAACGATGTGTTTCCTGAGCAGCTTCCTGAGGGTCTTCCCCCCTCTAGGGGTGTTGACCATGGTATTAAACTGATTCCTGGTAGTTCACCTATATCACTGTACCCATATAGGATGAGTACTACTGAAGAGGATGTGGTTTATAGGCAACTGCAAAATTACCTTAAGATGGGCCATGTTAGGACTAGTAAATTTCCTTGGGGGCACCTGTGCTCCTTGTTGATAAAAAGACGGAGGCACTCATCTTTGTATGGACTTTTAAAAGTTGAATAAATTAACGATTAAAAACCGTTATCCTTGGCTGCGAATGGATGAGTTGGTTGATTGCCTTCACCAAAATCGATTTGAGATCAGGGTATCATCAGATTCGCATAAAGACTAAGGATGTTGAAAAAATTGGGTTTAGAACTAGGTACGGCCATTATGAGTTTTTGGTTTTACCATTTGGCTTGACAAATTCTCCAGCGACTTTCTAGCAGATGATAAACGATCTTCTTCGTCCATATCTGGGAAAGTTCGTAATAGTGTACTTGGATGATATTCTCATCTATAGTAAGACCTTGGAGGAGCATGAGGAGCATCTCAAGACTGTCTTAAAGTTACTTAGACAGGAGAAGCTTTTTGCCAAGGAGTCCAAATGTGTATTCTTCCAGAAAAGGTTGTGATACCTTGGTCACATTATTTCGGACCATGGGTTGGAAATTGACCCAAATAAAGTCCGACAAGTACGTGAATGGCCTATTCCTAAAACCATCCGAGAGGTTAAGTCCTTTTTGGGATTTATGGGATTTTTTCATAGATTCATCTTGAACTATGCATTAATTGCATTGGCCTTGACGAATGTCCTCAAAGGGGCTAAGAGAGTTAGCCGACATAGTAAGTTTAGTCCTCCGGTTACTTGGACTGAAGAGTTGAATCAGAGTTTTGAGAACCTCAAATATTGTGTGACTACGACACCTATTTTACACATAGTGGATCCTAACAAGCCATATGTGCTTGAAACGAATGCCAGTGACTATGCTATAGGTGCAGTCCTATATCAAGATGGTAGACCAATTGCTTTTGAAAGCAAAAAGTTAGATCCTACTCAAAGGCGGTAGTCCATCTACGACAAGGAGCTTTTTGCTGTGATTCATGCCCTGAAAGTTTGGAGACATTATTTGTATGGCTCCCAGTTTACCATAGTTACTGACCATCAAGCGTTAAAGTATATTAACGATGCGGTCGACCTTAGGAGTCATAAGGCCAAATGGTCAGAGATGCTCCAAGAATTTCATTATGACATTGAGTACCGTAAGGGTACTTCTAGTGTCGCGGATGCCTTAAGCCGGATTGGAGAGGTTAATCAGTTAAGCTTTTCTGAGATTTAATCTGAGTTGTATCTGTCCTTAAGAGATTTGTGTAAGACCGATAGGTACTTCGGTCGTATTTGGCTAGACATCTTGGCAGGTTCTTCTAGATCTAGTGATGAGCTTGGAATGCAGGATTCCAAGATTTCTCCTCAGGACAAGATACAGAGAGACTAGTCCATTAGGAATGGGTTACTTTTCAAGAATGGAAAGGTTTGTGTGCCAGAAAATGATGATGACAGCCCGGTGTAGGCCACCCTGGCGCGCAAAGGACGCTTGACTTAGTAAAAAGGAATTTTTATTGGCCAAACTTAAAAATTCAAGTCGAGGCATATGTTCGCAAGTGTGCACAATGCCAAGTTAACAAAGCTGAAAGACTTAAGGCAGCTGGTTTGTTAATGCCGTTGGAAATTCCCAAAAGAAAGTGGGAAAGTATTTCCATGGACTTTGTGGTTGGGCTACCTCGGACGGGGAAGCAAAATGATGCCATTTGGGTAATAGTTGGCAGGTTAACTAAAATGGCGCAATTCACACCAACCAAGCAAACTGTCAAGCCTTCTGAACTTGCTCAGCTTTTCGTTGAAAAGTTGTTTAGGTTATTTGGTTTGCCGAAAGACATTGTTAGTGATCGAGATCCAAAGTTCACTGGCAAATTCTGGCAAGTGGTCTTTGAGAAATTAGAGACCACTCTAAGTATGGGGTCATCAAATCATCCTGAATCGGATGGTCAGACAGAGAGGACGAACCAGTCTATGGAAGATATGCTTCGGGCATATGTTTTTAGGAGACAGTCGGATTGGGAAAGGTACCTTCCAATGATTGAGTTTGCGTATAACAGCGCAAAGCACTCAACGACGGGTTTTAGTCCATTTTCTCTGATGTATGGTTTCCAGCCTAGGGCTCCCATTTCAGTGGGCCTCAAGGCTAGATTTCTTGCATGATATGCAAGAAATGTTGCTTGTTGCTCGCGAAAACATAAAAACGGCTCAGGATAGAGCCCATTTTTACGCTAATCAAAAGCGACAACCTAGGGTCTACGAGGAGGGGGCTTGGGTATATCTTAGAATCCCAAAAGACTCTAAGGTATTAAAGACTGGGAAATGTCCTAAGTTATCACCTCGTTACGCAGGGCCATTCCGTATAATAAAGAAACTCCATCAGAATGCGTATCAGCTAGAACTTCCTCAAGGTGTTAAAGTACATCCAGTTTTTCACATTAGTCGTTTAAAGGAACGACTTGCTGGTAAGGATGACTTGATACTTCAGGAGGACTTAGTTCGGCTGGAGGACTTGACATCCTTTGTACCTTCGGAACCACATGCCATTGTTGATGTACGTCAACGTGGGCTCAGAAACCGGCAGGTTACTGAGTACTTGGTTTGTTGGAAAGGAAGTTCTGAGGACGATGATACTTTTGATCAACTTGCTTGGTTAGATAGTTTTGGTGGTTTGTGTCCTAACACAACTTTGATTAGAGTCCTCGCAAAACTAATGCCAATCACATGGGATTCGATTGATTTGTTCATTCTTACACCTCTCGAGGATTAGGTATGAGCACTTGCAACGACCATTCAGTCCAAGAAACACGACCATATTTATTGATGCTTTTGTTATCGACTTGGGCATTTATGGCATCCACATCTGCTATTTCATTTTGATTATGCAGCTCCTCAATGTGTTGCTTATGTTGAGGGAAATGTTTTTGTCAGTAAGGGAGTGTTATAAAGGGCCTTATAGGTTTATTAGGTGTTTATTTATTTGGCCACTTAGAAATTATTCACATAGTCATTTTTTGAGTTGGATCCATGTTCCTTATTTTTATTTGATTAGTGGATAAAATTAGGCCGAGTGGGCTAGGATCGTTGTGGTACAGTGCAGAGCTTCTTGGGATTTAAACCCAGGCTGGTGTATGATGTCACTCCGTTTGGGAGATTACTAGATGATTCCTTAAGGACCCGAATGCTGTAGGTAGAGTAACACTTTCATAATTGGAAGTCGTTTTATGACCCTTCCATTTGCTGTCCATTATTGTTTGTGTGATTCTTTATGTAATATTGTGTTCATAACTGCATGAAGTTTTTAGATTAGTGTAAGTCTTGATAATTGTGTTTAGTAGGAGAGGTACCAGTACAAGGCAATTCTTTGACAGTATCTACAGTGTAAGGGAAAATAGGTTAGAAATGTAACTCGTTCTTTGTGGGTGATTGTCGCAGATTCGTGATTCCATTCGTGCCTTGTTCCCAGATCGTCACTGCTTTGCACTGGTTAGGCCATTACATGATGAGCATGAGCTTCAACGACTTGATCAGATTCCGGTATACTATATGCACCAGTGTAGAATTTGGTTATTTTTTAGTTCCACAAGTCTCTGTCTCCTCTCAGTGGATGGTTGATAATGGATAATAAATCCTGTGTAGCTTCTAAATGGATATTGGTGTCTGTTTCTTTAAGTCATGACTGCTTGCTAAGAGAGTGTTTACAATACCACATTTTGTTATCTTCTGCAGATGGAGAAAATGAGACCAGAATTTCGGTTAGGTCTAGATCATTTGACGAAGTTTGTATTCGAAAGGACTAGGCCGAAGCAGATTGGTTCAACTGTGATGACAGGACCACTGTTAGCAGGACTGACACAATCGTTCTTGGATGCCATCAATGCGGGTGCAGTGCCGACTATAGCCACATCTTGGCAGGTAAATTTTTGTTTTGGCTGGTTGTTGTTTTATCTCGGTCAACATTCTTTTGCAAGATTTTGGACTATTGAATGCAGATAGCAACGCATGTTAGGGTATTATCAAGAATGGATGTTATGCTTTCTATGCTGGGGTTTTAGTTCTGTGCATACTTGATTCTTTGCTATTTTTGTTTCCAGTAAATCTGCATTTGTTGATATTTTTTTATGTCTCTTAGACTGGGTACAAGTATTTATTTATTGAGCACCATGTTGCTCTCCATTGTAGTTACTGTTCACCCATATTGATCTAAGCTAGTATATTTGCCCTTTAGTGCGCAAGTCGACTGGTTCATGAAGAAAGGCAACTTCTAAGCCATGCAACATTATTTGGTCTTGCAAAGTTTGCAGCAACAATAGTGGCTAATTTCTGACGGATTCACCTTAGAAATGGAGATTATGTGCAGCTGTTTTTCGTTGAGAGCCATGGATTGGGCAAGAGCCGTCTTTCTTGATTTAAGAAATCTCTCAGATTGGTTTCAACTTTCAAGCCTGTTCTTTTTTCCGAAAATAAACTCCAATTGACAACCTTAGCAACTTCTTTCCTGGAACAAAGTTGAATGACAGTCCTCCAGGTTTGCTACATTTCGTGAAAGTCCCTTAGTGTAGAACAAGAGGATGCTAACTAGTTTATCAATGAAGTTAAAGTCGCGCAAATTCAAGATTCACATCTCCATGGACAAGTTTTAGATTTGCAGTCTTGGAAAAAAAATTCTCCAAAAACATGGTCCTTGGAAATATTATACAAAAACAAATTCAAGTTGTGATTGAGACGATTGACATTTGTACGACTTACAACAAGCATTAGTATGTGAAAACAGCTGCAGGATCTTCATTTGGTGATCTTCGATCATTGCCCTCTGATGTTCCAATGCCTTGTATATCTTGTGTGTGTCTTCACCACAGTAGAGGGATCAGATAGGTCAAACGAGGGAGCTCTTTTGTTGGAGTGGGTGGAGGAAACATAGGCATAGGCATAGGTTTTTATAGAGGGATGGAAAAAAGGTCAGGCTGCTTAGCAACCTGATCGGTAGGCTTTGGAGCAGCCTGCCCGGCAGGTTGGTAACAGCCTAATCAACTGGCTGCGGCGCAGCCTGATCGGCTGGCTCCGTCGTTAATGAGGGGGTGTGTGAGCTCCCCCGATCTTCGCCATTACCTTGATCCACTAATTCTGTTTTCACCAGTGTTGCAGTGGATCATGATCCGCTGTATAAATGATTTGGACTGCACTTTCGTGATCGTCAGCGATCCGGCCGATTAAATTTTGTAAGGAAAAAACACTCATAGTTAGAAATTTGTTTGATAGTTTAGTTAGCATAAAACTCTCACCATATCGTTGAACTGAAGTTATATATATGCAATAGATAGATATAACTTAAGTAATATTATATTATACAGATAGATGCAATACGACCTTTGTACATGCTCATTGTCTTTCATTAGTTGGAGACTGCTATATGGCTCATCAGTTTGCTGTCCATTATCATCATCGTATGTGATACTATGATCATAACTATTTAGACCATACTATGCTAAGTTCTTGCCTTATACCCTTCAGTTGTGCAGCATCATGTCCTTCAGTGCCTCATGCTAATTCGCTTCTCGACCAAACCTCTGATCTGAGCCTCCTTCTCGGCGTGCACTCTAGCAAGAACTTCTTCCAGACGCTGAATTTTTGGTTGTGTGGCTGCTAATTCTTCTCGCAAAGTTAGTGAGTAGCTTCAAGGTGCTGGTTCTCAGTTGAATCTCCCTTGTCCAAGCACCATAAGCACTAAGGCGAGGATGTAAAACCCCAGCGCCTACTTGGTGTCCCCTTCCTCCAATCTTAGAGCCATTTTGCTGTAACCTGCAATTCTGCTAGCCATCTACATGCTTATACTACTCCATCACTGTCGTGAATAGATTTTAAACATTCATCACTGATCTTTTGTGACCCCATCACTCATCACTATCTAGGGAAATGTTGGGAATGGGTATCTATATCTACTTTTTTGATAGTTTAGTTACTTAAGTAAATTTTTTTGACAATTTTCCTAAAAATATTTCAAAGAAAAGTCAAAAGAATTTTTTTTTTGGTGTTATAGGGAACCATAGCCTTAATTCCCGGAACATCATCCAAATTGTAGGTATATACCATTATGGTCTTCACTAAACTCTCAACACTTATTGCACTTAGGTCAATGAGAGTTGGTGTGCTATGTATGATGTTTTATCATTCACATTTTTTCTCGAACTCACGTAAAAATCTATAGTTGCCTCATAATAGTTTAGACAATAGTAGTGTGCATGTGAGTGTCTTCATCAAGTCAGCTCACTTACGGTGGTGGCAAATGACCAATACATGTATTTAGTTGCCCTTTTCATTCTTGGCAATGATTTAGCAATTTCTAATATAGCGTGATGGAAAATCCCTTGCACTTAAATTGTAAATTTTATTAGCTCTTTGAGCTTTTTGTACATTTCTTATATGCCCCTCATCCTCAACCTTGCTTTTATTGAGAACCTTGCATATCATGTCTTTTTTCTTAGTTCCTTTCCATCTACTTCTCTATCGAAAACTCTTGGGGACTAGGTTAGTTTTTGAATAAGTAGGCTTTTAAAATTGATATATTTGTATCGTTAGATAGTTCTCTTCCTGATGTTCATTTATGGGGTTTATTTCGTTTGCGAAGGAGGCCATTTTTTTGGTTTTGGATCTTGGCATATCTTCTCCCATCTCCAAAACCTTTTCTTGAGCCGATGTTCTTTTCACCTCTTTGCCTTTTGGAAGATCCCTTTGTGATTTTCCCATCTCAAACTAATTGTTTCCTTCTTTGACCATCCTTTATCCATTGTTTCATGCATTACCCTATGATGAAGCCTTTTTGGGTCCATCTTCTTTTATTTCATTACTATGATGCATGTATAGGCACAGCACAATGTGTCCTCATCTATAGGGATACAATCGGCACCGACCAATAAATTAGGGTAGGCATTTATATTGTGTATGCCAAACTATCTAACAAAAGTATTAGAGAACGAGTGGCTGAAACAAAGTCTTGAAGAGAGGCTTGGTCATCATCTGACTTCATAATCGACTTTTTTTCACATTCAACTTTATATCCTCGGCCAATAGCACCACAACATCAGCATAAATAAGGGCACCGCGTAGCCTTCTTCAGACCTTCTGATAGGGTAAGGTGAAAGAGGGCAACCTTGCTCGATTCCAGTGTTGTTGAAAATCTCCTTTTCATTTTCTCCCATTTGCAATGGGCCTTGCAAATATTGGCAAACTCGCTGCCCCTAAACTCAATGGGTACTTGCTCCTCACCATAATTTTGAAAATTAATTTCCAACCTCTTGAATGCGTTTGCAGCCTTGTGATAAAGAATAAAATGATCATGAATGCAGTGAAGGCTGCTGAAAGCCTGCATGAAGAAATCAGACTGCACAGGCTGAAGGACCAGCTGCAGACCTGGGCGGACATCTGCAAAGGCTGCTGCATCACCGGGAAACACCAGACTGTGCAAAGACTTTCCCAACAAACTGCGAGGAGGCTAGAGCTAAGATAAACAGGACCACAGCCCCGTGCTGAGACTGAGAGACTGATAACCATGTCGTGTAATTTGGACATTGATGAAGATACACCTACTCACGACACAGTGCACACTAAAAGTACATCAATCTGCTGACTTTGCATTGGGCACTCAGTTGATGACTTTTGAAAGCCATCACAGACCTCCATGTGTTTGGATACTTCCAACATCTTGATCCTGCTGAAGTGTCTTCTATACAATCTTGTCTAATCCTTGAGAATAATCATGACATGTGCATGTTATTAGGACTTGCTACCCATGTGCCAAAATCAATTCCAGATTTTGCCACAGTAATTTGTAGTTGAGCACGGTTTGTAAATTATTTTTTGAAAGACCTGGTTGTAACTTATTTTTCCTGGAAAAGATTGGATTTTAACTCGTTTTTGAAAAAGCAATGCTTTGAAGAATTTTTATTTATCTTGTTTATGAAAAGTGACCTTTTTATAAATGTTTCTGGATTTCCGTGTTTGTCTTCCCTTATAAAGGCCTCCATTGCTCACTGCGCATTTGCCTTCAAGAATTTTAAAGATCTTCAGATTCCACTCTACATTTTGAATTCTATTCAAAAAATAACATGAACAGGGCCGACTCCGTGTTAATATGTTTGGAATGGAAAGTTTGAAGAAGTTTGCAAATCAGTTTTTGCGCACACTGGAAGCAACGAACTTCCAATATCCTCAACTTATGACAACCACTGACTTTCTTGTTGTGCTGGTTAATTATGCTAGCTCGTGGCAATGCAATTCATAATATGCACTAGAGCTTTCTGTGCTTATTTTAGAGAGATTTTTGTTACCAAAGTTCACCAATGGATCACAGATATGAATAGATGATGTGTGATTTGAAGCAAGATTTCTTTGTGGAGAGTAATACTATTTTGAATTTAACATAACAGAATGTTGAGGAGAATGAGTGCAGACGAGCCTATGACATGGCTCTGAACGCGTATGCGAGATCCTTTCACGAGACTGTGCCTGCTGATCAGGTATGGTCAACCTTAAATTGATTCTTTCAATCGAAACAATGACACGAAATGCTCAGCTGAAAACATTACTTATAGAGGTGTTTTTCAGGGGACTATTCAAGAAATTCACGAGGCAGCATTTCAAACTGCATTGAACCTTTATGCTGAAGAAGCAGTCGGAGCAGGGCCAGTCCGAGTCAAATATGAAAGGTCTCTACACACAGCTTTGAAAAAGCAATACGAGGTAAGCTTGGACGATGGCTTTTTGTATCTTCAATGTCAATGTAATCATCTAGATGCCAAGGAGACATGCAATGTTGAATTTGACTTTGTGATGACTTGCAAGTGATGCTCAGCATTTGGTCCTAATTGTACGGATATCTCACTGATATATCTGTTGTTATCACATTTATTATGTCTGCATGGTCTGGCTTTTGCTGAAGTGTTTTCAATACTTTATTTCTGTTAAGTCAGAAAAGTAGATAAGAACAAGTTTATCGTTAGCTATTAGTTTTAACTGAATGGAAGAACTCTAGAAGCAAACCAAGTTGCTCAAAAACCATCTGGTTTCAAACATGTGTTGTGTTTGCTGTACCACTAGACAATGGTTAGTTGTATGAGGTGCATAGCATATTAGTTAGAAAATTTGGGATTTTTCACGAGCATCAAGTTTTCTGGTATGATATATAATAAAAGGAAAAAAAATTTGGACCCATCATATTTTCATGTAGCTGTCAAGTTGTGGGATAGAACATCTTCAAACTTGGAACAGCTCCTGTGTTGTTCTAGAAGATTTACAGGATTGCATTTAACTCAGACTACTGTACAACGCATTCATATTGCTTGAATTTTTTATCTCAATGAAGTATACCTGCGAATGTTATGAAATGTTTGACTGTGTCGGAAGGCATTTCTTGCTACCACTTCAATGCATCATGTAAACAAAACTTATGTCTTTGGTAGGAGTACAAAAGAAAAGCTTTTATGGAAGCTGAACTCAAGTGTGTGAAGGCTGTTGAAAGCATGGAGGAGAAGTTGAGAACAGTTGCACATTCTCCTAATGCCAGTTTCGATCAAATTCTACTTGTGAGTCTGGGTATCTTCTATGATTAAACAGAAGTTAAACCTTTTTTTTATTAGAGCTTTTACTCAATTCAATGTGGTAGAATGTGTGTGATTCTGGGTTCGATGGGTGCGAATTTGAAAACACAAAGGTTAGTGTGTTAGCCATCTTGTTCTGCTAACGTTTCTGATCGATGTCCCATCTGCAGCTCCTCAATGGACTGACATCTGAATATGAAAGATCTAGTGCGGGCCCTACAAAGTGGCAAAAGCTTGCTAAGTTCCTGCAGCAAAGGTCCATGCCGTATTGTTCAATTAATCTTTTTAGCAGTCACAGATTTGTTACCTAGGATGTCACCAGCACTGCCTTCTAAAGGCAGCCTGAAATCATACTTAGCACCTTCTGCATCAATTTTTGAGTTTAACAGATGCGGTTAAGTAGTTGTTGTTATCCTGAGTTTGTCTGGCTATGGTTTAACAGTTTGCAAAGCTCTTTACATGATGTATTCAAACGTGAACACGATCAAGCACTTTCCAAACATACAGCTCTTGAGTTGAAGTGTCGATCTATGGAAGATAAGATATCACTCATTAGCAGGCAGGCAGATGCTGCCCAACGAGATTCACAGGAGTGGAAGAGAAGGTATGAAACAGCAATGGCCGACTTCAAGTCAACTTCTGAACATTCTTCCACTCAAAATGCTGCCCTTCAAAATAAGATTAGCAAAATAGAGGAAAAGTGCATTAGTCTTTCAGAGCAGCTGGAGGCAGCCATGAAAGAAGCAGCAGAATGGCGAAGCAAATATGATCATATTGCTGCTGATTCGAGGACAGAGAAAGAGCGTCGAGGAGCTGAATTGATGGCACTACAGAGTAAATATAGTGCAGCAGAAGCTAGGCTAGCTGCTGCTCGAGAACAGTCAGAAGCTGCAAAGGAGGAGGCTGCTGAATGGAGACGAAAGCATGATGCAGCTGTCACAGAATCTCGTGTGGTGATAGACAAAGCTACTTTGCATCGCGACAGGGCTGTGAAGCAAGCACAGCAGAGAGAAGATGCAGTTCGAGCAGAGCTTTCTGTAGTAGTTGATCAGAAGGTAAGGGTTCCAATTAGATCTTAGACCACAAGGCAAAATTTCCTCCTGTTTTGTTTGGAAAATAGATGAGGAGTAAAATGCTGTTATATTAGGCCTGATTTTTTTCTGTACAATATTTGTAAAGGGAAAGGTCATAAAGAATGGTTGCTCAATGAATTCATCTAGTTTTCTCTTTGGTGGAGTATATGGAGATGTCTTCCAAGCCATCTCAGAAGTAAATATCAATTACTCAATTTATTCTCCATATATTTTAAAGGGAGGGGCCCTCCCTAGAGGGAAAAAGGACGGAGGGGCAATATTTTGGAATTGAAGTCAATGTCTTCAGCTAGTCTTTTGAGCAGTCTAGGTTGATTCAAGTTGAGGGATATATCGCTATGAAAGTCCTTCAAGCACATTATATTACTCCTTGCCCGTGCCTTAAGTAAATGATTCAATGGACTTCTAATTTTTGTTTTCCTCCTGGTGCATTCTATATTTACTATTTATGTTATGTAGTGAAAATTATTGTGATTCGCATGAACTTTATTGAAATGTAACTTGGCCAAGTCTCCCTATAAACTCATTTTGTTGATATGAGGCTGAGATGCAGATAGAATGGGCTCCTTTATAACTTCGTCTGATAACAATTTCTTATCCAGATTCCTGTATTTAGTTAATTGTGATAAGATTCTGAAGACATTTTATAAAAGGGCTGCTGCCTCTAGCCAGTTTGGAAATTTTGTAAACTGGCTCTTATTCTCTTTCAATATCCATAGTATTTGTTGGATATATCCAAGTGAAGGGTATATAATTATGGTTTCTGGCTGGTAGCCGCATTGATGACATTTAGATCCTTAGAAGCCATGCTCAATTATGTTAGACTCCATTCAGGTTAGGATCAAGACTTCTCTATTCTTCATGAAAATGTATAGCACATTCTTTGTGACAGTTTCTCTTGTATTGTGACAGTAGTTTGTTCACATAGTAGTTGGCACAATTTTTACCACATTTGTCTTTGCAGGAAAAGGAAGTGAGGCAGGTACAAGCCAAACTTGAAGAGAGTGATCATAATGTCTCCTCATTGAAATCACGTCTGCAGGTAAGCTCAGTATGCCATGTGGCTTTTTGTCACTGTTCAGTATGCCGTGTGGCAGTTTGCCATTGTGACATGAAGATTAATTCCTTAATAGTTCTATTGCAACTACACTGACAGCATTGTCAGGTTTAGTTCTCTGATAGTCGTGTTGCTGCAATTTGAATCAGGAAAAGGAAGCTAAACTGACGGCACAAGTAGAAGAAATAGTCACATTACAAGCAGAAGTAAGGCATCTTCAAAAGGAAATAGTTAATGTTAAAAACACGTTCCAGATTAAGCAGAGAGAGCTTGATTCTACTTATCAGGAAAGAGCCTATATAGAGGAAAACCTAAACATATCTGTGAAGAAACTAGGAGAAACAGAAGAGAAATGTACAATTTTACAAAATGATGCTAAACGAGCTGCTGATGAAGCTGAAAAGGCTAAAAAGGCAGCAACTACATTTGAAAGAGAAAAACTGGAGGCCATGCGATTAGCTGTGGAAAGGCTAGCCCTAATTGAGAGAGCCGAAAGACAGTGTGAAGCTCTGGAAAGAGACAAACAGGAGCAGTTGCAGGAATTGGAAAGACTGAAACAAAAAGAAAGAGAAGCTGTTGGCATGGCAGCTTCATTAGAAAAGAGACTTGAAGAAGGGGAGCACGAAATGGAGCAACTCTTGAATTCGGCACATAAGCAAAGAGCCAATACTGTAGAGGTTTTGGAGGGTCTGTTAGCCACTGAAAGAGCTGGACATGCTGAGGCTAATGCACGAGCTGAGGCCCTCTCTGTCCAACTGCAAACGGTTCAAAATAAGCTGGATAAACTACAACATGAGCTTACTACAGTACGTCTGAATGAAACAGCCGCAGAGACAAAGTTGAGGGTTTACCAAGCAGAAAGCTCCGGCCGAAGAAAGAGACCTGTCACTGAAGTTGCTGAAGTCAGAGACTCGGTCGAAGAGATGGATATAGACTTTGGAGCCCCTACGAGCTTGCGAAAAAAACCCAGATTTGATTTTAATGTTGAAAATGGCAACAGCCCTCGCACACCTGCAGAGAGTGACTCCAAGCATGAAGAAGACTCCTCTAAGGACGTGAAAGATTCTCAGGATTATTTGAGGTTCACTATTCCAAAGCTTAAACAAGAACTTGTAAATGCAGGGTTTGCAGAAGAACTTTTTTTACTGCGGAATCCCAGCAAGAAAAATATTCTCTCTTTATATGAGAAGTGCATTCTTCACAAGTAATCAAGTTTTGCTGTAACAGTGTACCTTGTACACTTCTACGAACTTTCAAATTGTATTAAAATTTGTAGTATTTTAAGAGGATTCCATGAACAGTGCTTGCTTTTTGAGCTGTTATGCTTGCAATTCAGTTGCTGTGCAGGCAATCTAACTTTGCTTTTCTTACAATTAGCGTTATGGATATTGATTAAGACTAGACTGTAAAACCTTGTATTTTGTATTGGTAAAAGAGCAAGTTATTCTCTGGCCTCTGTAGGAATAGCATAGCATTTGCATTTTAGGATCTGGCATCGTAACTATGGAAGATGGCAGGATGCTAGCAAACATCAACTATTGTCTGGAAATTGAGCATTTGATGAATATGATTTTTATAAGATGCAAGTCCTTATATTTCGCCTGTTCAACAGGCATCAACTTCGTGCTCCTAAATTCTGCATGCCCATCTCATATTTTCCTCCAACAGCAATTTCTCATAACCACTGATGTTTCCTACTAGTGAGGTACCATCGATTCCTTTTACTCAATGTATACATGGAGTTTAAAACTCATTATTGTCTCTTTAGTGCAGTATTTAAAACCTATGTCGCTTTAGTGTTAACTTGTATTTGATTTTTACATCATCCTCATATGTGGATATAAGAAAAGCCTTACAAGGCACTTATATGCCTGAGATTGAGGTGCAGCACTTGGAATTTCGTCAAAAGTTTACGTTGAAGCTTTCTGCAATCCAAGCAACTAAATATTGAGGTGCAGCACTTGGAATTTCGTCAAAAGTTAATGTTTAAGCTTTCTGCAATCCAAGCAACTAAATATATTCATTAACCTTGAAGTGAATAGGCAACATGCTGCATTGTAATAGTTTGTAGGTTTGTTGTGATTGAGCTATACAAGATGTTCTGTGTATGGCTGACAGTTTGAAGAGATACTAGGAACTATTTTGTAACAGGTATCTCTCCAATCGCAAAAGCAGGCAGGACAAGCATCCAAAATATCTGTTATGAAATAAAGCAGCACTGAAGTCCGTACACTCCATGTTATGCAGATGTTTGACAGCATCAATTCACTTTCAAAGTCCTTAGTTGGTCAGATCTTCATTCTATTTGAAAGTAAAATGAGATTTTTTACTAACTGCAGTTTATGACAAAAAGGAGTTGTCATGTGCATATACTAGGAATTTTACCACATCACAGAAATCATCACATACAGCACCGCTGGGGGTCAAAATGGGAGCAAACGGCATCCAATACATATCCCTTAATTGATGAATCACATCCAACATGAGTTCTTAAGATGGCTGATTGCATCGACCACAAGTTTTAGGGTTGATTGATTGCATCTAACACAATTCTTATTCTTTGGATGATCAAGTCATCTTCTAAAGGTGGTAACACTAATGGAATCCACCAGGTTTTGTTATAACACGTTTCAATGATTAAAAATGTCACAAGTTCATATGTTGATTATTCGCAATTGCATCAGGTCAACATTGCTAAATATTCTTCTGATTATATGTCTACTATGGTCCTATGCCTGAGCACCTATCTAGTCTCTCTCAAGGTTCTTTCATTTGATCCATTTCCCTCGACAAATTTTGTAATGAATGAGCTCAGAATAGCATGACTTCGAATTAAATAGGCCTTAATTGAACTTTCTTAACCACAAGAGGTAGAGCTCAATATTGAAGGTACACGTTACACAAGATAACACAAATGAAAAAGGGCTTTTGTGATTGTAGGGAGATTGTTAGGTATAAAAATCTTGATGTTTTAGTGAGCCTCTATTGACACATGTTAGTGGCCTTACTTTTTACGAGATTGCCACGAGGCAACTCTTTGGATTCCATCAGCCACTAAGGTTTGAATGCTTAATGACAATATTTGCTATTTTTGTTGTCTCATTTGAGTAGATAATGAGAATGGTCCCGGTAGGAATCACAATCGATAGGAGTCGAATTGTGGATGGGCAGGGGGGTAGATAAATATCTCAGCTATTGCATGAGTGGAAGTTGGGAGCTTTGTATCCTTGGCTTGGCCTTACTTTGTGATCTAAAGTCTACATATTTCAGCACAATGAAACAAGTTGAATTAGCTAATCTTAACAAATAATTAATAATGAGAATTTGTGTCGGGCAATGTTCTTGATAGCTCAGTAGCATTTATGGTGACATTGGGCAAATCACAAGAAGGTAGGGAACATGAGAATTTGTAGGTTAAATGATGCATCTTTCTACCCTGGTACATTGTTCTTTATCATCATCAAGCAAGCATTACAAGTGGCAAAAAGAGCTAAAACAATATATTTAAGTATAATTGTCAATCTTGTCTCCTAGGGCTCAAAGAAATGTAAATTGTAAGTCAAATCATACTCAAGAATTTAAATGTAAATCAACTAGTACTAGGTGGCAAACCCTGTAATTTCTAATGGTAGACGATCTCTTAAGGCACAAACTATACATTTTCTGCTCGTAGATGTATCTCTATGGCAGATGAAACATGCTCTTATGATGGTGCACTCCACTCTATAGGATTGTATTGCTGCTTCTATTTTGATATCTATTATGTGTCCATTCTATAATACTATAGTAGGCATGGCATGACAATATGAATGATATTGCTCGATTGAGCACAAAATGGGACAAAACTTTGTATGATGTTACCTCTTTGTTCCTAAAATTTCATTTGGAAGGTCCCAAGAAAAGTACTTTGAGTAATAAGTAATAATCAGTGTAATAAGGATCATGTAACCATGTACTATCATACAAATGTTTCACTCCTCTCCACCTCGAGTTGCTACTTGTATGAGTGATAGATCAATTCTATGTAGTTTTTTGGAGAGAAATTGGAGTTTCTACATTTCTAGCTTTTCTTGTCTTCTCTCTCTACCCAAGAGCTTGTACTTGATTTCTCTCTTTACCCGAGAGCAAGCCTTTATGACACTTAGTATTTTTCATCATGAGTTGCCACACGTGTGAGTGTACTTTGGTGAATGATTTATGCATGGTTTTATGTCCTCTTGCCTTAGATTTGTGAGATAGATCTTGGAATTCAATCTATAGCTTGATCTCTGTGCAATCACCCACATCTTTAGGAGACCAATCACACTTTTGGGGTGTCCCACACGTGTAAAACTTCACATAAGGCGAGAGAATACCTATTTTAAAATTCTTTGGATGGAGAAAAATTCGACGTCATCCAGCATGTCTCCAAAATGCAAGGTCCCAGGAGGCAGCGTCGCTCTGATGTCGCTAGTGTAACTGCGGCTGCAGCTTTCGTCATTTCTCTTTTATTTGATAAGGCCACTTAATACCCATTTTAAAGTTATTTGAACGGAAAACATTTCACGTCATTATCAAAGAAATTACAAATTACAAATGAAAAGTGCACGTCATCAAATATTTGTAGACGCTAAGCTGAAGAGCCGGCCTCGACGCTCCAGATGACGCCGTCTAGGGTCCGTTACCTCTGGTGCTTGGGGCGAGACCGCCGAGCCTGACGGCGTGAGACGGACAGTTAGACTGAGAGCTTATCGGCGATTGATCGCTGCAAATAGCATTTTCTTCCTGTCTCTGTTGTCCTGATCGATGTCTGTGTTGCTGATTGTGAAAGATTTTCCTGATAACATACTCTATGCTTACAATAATATTGTTTCGCTGTCGTTGTTTATGCGCCTGAGATCGAAGTTTTTGGATAATGATCCAGCATAGGTCCTGATTTGAGCTCCAATCTATGTGTGAAGCATCGGCATAGGCTTCGAGAAAGACAGGAAACTTATATTGAGGTAGATGTTATCGTTTTGAGGATGCATTTTATGGTTTTGCGTTACTGGTACGGTTGCCTTTTCTGAAAGTGTGACAATGTTTTTTGGTACGAAGAATGTTGATGCTTCTTGGTCACTGTCTTCTTGCTTTGTCGTTTTGATGATGCGTTTGTTTCTGATTTCTTTTCATTAAATGAAGTTTGATGATGTTTTGTTTTGTGAAGGATGTTGGTCCTTCTAGTTCATTATTTCTTACCGTTTTCAGTCAACGATTATCGTTTGTTTTATGGCTCTTCTCGTTAGTGTTGCTTTTGCATACTTCCAGAGGCTGTCTTTTTGATTTGTTTTATTTTATTTTATTTATTGTGGGCTTGTCTTCGATCCAATCTTTTCTTTTGTGGTGGGAAGGAGCATCGACTGCTCATGATTTGATTGATTGAAGAAGAAGAGATGAGACGAGATGACCAGGAGAGAATGTTGGCGATGCCCTAACTTGGGACATGTATCAACCTTGCAGTTACAAGGGTTAAAGATCAATGATGTAATAATGCTGGGAGTTGATTCTGTTTGCTTGCTTTTTTCATGAAAGGGAGTAGAATGTCTCATCGGAGAATGGAATAGAATGTTATTAGGTTATCTGTACCTTACACCACCTTCTTAGGAGCTTTCTTATGGATATTGCATGGCTAGTTTTGTAGCATTGATGGAATGCTAGTAGTTTATCTGCACTTAACATCACCTTCTCAAGAGCTTTGTTATGGATATTGCATGGCTAGTTGTATAACATATCGTATTTTCTTGCATTGTTGAAGATATTATAGCTTGTGGGGTTACTTCTGTAGAAGATATGCTTTTTTGAAGTGCAGCATATATGTGAGAAGAGTGATAAGATCTCTTATCTGATGTGAATATTCCTTACAATAGTTGAGGCATATGGCGATGATAAAAAACTTGTTTAAAACGAATGGGCGTTATGCGCTCAAATGATCCATTCTCAAGCACTTCTGATGCCATCCCTTTATTTTATGTACAGCTACAGCTTGGTCTTCTTTTGATTCAGTTATTGTTGAGACCATTTGTAATGTACATGCAATACCTTTTTGACTTTGTGTATAATAGATTGTCGTTTGAGGTAGGAGTTTTGTATTGAAAGAAGATTGCCAAAATTTTTCATTCTGGGTGGGAATTGATGTTCAAGAACCCTTTCTCTAAAGCTTTTGTGATGCCGATGGCTCTGCTTATTGAACTACAGTAATCTATTCAAGGGAAAATGGCCACAATTGATTTTTGAATACTGTTCTGCTACATTTTTAATTTTTCAAAGGTATTTTATTCCAGCTGAGAATTGGTTGTGCAATATTCTATGATGTTCTTTGATTTGTGATTCTACTTTTAACTTTTGTCAGAAGATCAGACTTTCCACTCCACATGAAACTCGATATCACTGTAAGTATTTGGGCATCCATGCAATTATTTAGAGAAATAAACTCTATATGCCGCCTTCCTTTTCAAATGGAATTTAAAGAGCACATTTCACAACATGATTGGGTAGACACTAATGGTTCAAGAAGGTAATTTGATGGTATTGGGTAACATTTAGATATTCAATAGCCAGCCTTTGAGCAATCCTATACTATAGTCCAAGATGAAGTTGGAATATAATTGTAGAAAAGTTTTTTGTGACTTCTGATTAATCTCTTGTATTGTTTTGGTATTCAACTCAGTACATCTGTCACAGCCAGACAGATTCTCCAACTGAATCAGATGTTGTCCGAGTGCGACTGCCAACAGCACGTAGAGCATTTTGTTGCAACATGCATTGAAGGTTGATCCACCTGTCGAATCCCAACAAAATGGAGATGAATTGTGGCGCTCGGCTTTTGTACATTGTTAGATGGAAGAAAAATTGTGAGAAAGCAAAGCTCTCAATATGTGGGTAATGTGGTCGGATTTCCATGTTTGATCATTGCATTAGATTGCTCTTGCTTGTGGGATCCTAAATTGCTTTTCTAGATCAAGAAATTGGTGACTAGTTTTGCAATAGATAGGTGTATCAATCAATCAATCACTCTTGGAGTCTTTTGTAGACTCATTTATGGTCCTTAGTACCGTACTTTCAACATTATGCATATGTAACAAGTAGGTCAAGTAGGACACATGGTCCACTTGACACCTAGAGCTAAATTTAGAAAGTGACACCTCATGCACACTCATAAAAAATATGACGTGGCATCCTAGTAGTAAAAGTTACAAACATGTAGCATTGTCATTAGTTGAGGTAAATTATGTAGCTTCATCATAAGCTACTAGAAAAGCAGTTAGGTTAAGGAAGCTATTGAAATGGCAAAAATTAAGAAAATCAGAACCTACAGGTTATTTTATGAAGATCAACGCTGCATAACTTCGACAAATAAGCCTCACGGCCACTCTAGGACCAAAAATATTGCGATATGTTATCTTATGTTAGGGACTGAAGTGGTATTGAAAAAATTATGTTAAAAATGGCATGATATAGCTGCACACATTTTCTTAAAAGTCTTACCATCAGTCAGATTACATCCAGATCTTGTTGAGCTCAGAAAGCAATTCTTTTTTGGATATATAGTTAAGGGTGAGTGTTTCAGATCAGTGTCATATAAAGAGCCTGGACAAAGTAAATAGACAATTGAAGTAGGATTAGTTACATGTGAAAACAATCGTTGAAGTATAATAAAGTGGACCAGTTCACTACATAGACATTAAAAAATAGCTTATGGAAATAAAAGATGATTAGAGACAAACATAGAGTAGAATCTAGATGAGCAACTAAGAGTGAGCAAATTAGTGTGCATAGAGATACTCGATCATTTTGTGTTATATATTTTATATTTGTTGTTGTGATTCTCTTACACCTTGAGGTGAATTTGGAGCTTAGGACATTCAGACATGTTTTGCTGTCTATGACATTGTTGTTTATTCTTGATCATGTGGTTTTTTTATCGTCTCCAATAGCGTGTTCGCCACTCAAGCTGAATCATTTGCTATTGGCATAAAGTGTCATTGATCTATTTTCCTTGTTGTCTACATCTTGATTATCACTCTATTTGAGGTATGCTCCAAGACTGGAAAGTGTGTTTGAAATATTGCCACACCACTCTAATGCTGGCAGACATTTGACCAAGGCTGCCTTACGAATGCTTTGTAATTCTAAGAAAAAGTAGTGGAGCAACTGAATTAGAAGGGGGCTAATTGGCAAATCGAAAGAGGGATTCTAGATTGGTTTGTAGGGTTAGCTGAAGGTGAGCATTTGTCTACATGGCATCTCGAAGCCAATCTTGCTATCTTTTTGGTTTTCTGATTATGACTAACTCTATTATCCTAGTGGACTTAGATCTTGGCTTGTGATAATGTCTTACAAGGTGACTTCAGATTAATGAAACAAGGTGCTTTTTTCTTTTCTGATTATTGTCGTACCTTTAATGTGTTATGATCTGATTGATTGACTTGTTCTTGTTAGGCCATTCTTAGGTGAGCTATTGGGCTCTTCAACATGAAGGCACATTGCTCTTCTTAAATAAGAATGACTATAAAGATGGAGATGGAGGATATGCTAGCATTTCTTCAAAACTACAAGCAGGCCCGTGAGGAAAACATTGCTCCAGAGAATCCAGACATCGAGGTGTGTCATTTTCTGTCACTTAGTGTGTGCTGCTAATTGTCATGTGTATGAAAGTCTTATAAAGTTCTTGGTTGAGACTTTGTGTATTTCTTCAGGTTTTAGGTTTGAGATACTTTTATACAATCAGATTCTGGGGTGATATTATTTATATATGCTGATTGAAGGCCAGGAAAACAAATCTGAGAGAGAACTCCTTGTAGGATTTAGTGCACATAAGCTATTTGTTGCATGTTGAGTCTGTTAGGAACCATTTAAAACTATGCACATGACATTTTGCACAATGAACAGAGCATTCCACACAATTCCACCTGTTTTGCAATTTAATGTCTTTATTCCATCTTAGAGATGTCTATAAACTAGAAAGTTTAGGCATTCACATTAGTTTAACATTGGATAACTGGGCAATGACTCAAATGCGATCACTCGTGATTTTACATGCAGGCATTGTTGGCTGCCATGGATAATGAAGGCATTTCTAATGCAGGCATCAATATTCCGGGTTCAAGCAATGAATGTGCAGATGATCAATATGAGGAAATATTTCCTGCTCCTTTTTTTGTTGTGAAAACAACAAATGAAAAGAGTCAAAAAATTTTGGTGAATGTTTGTGGATCTGCAAAGGTATAGAGGCTTCTGGCCATACGTTTGTCATATTGGCTATCTTCCTCTTATGCTAGCTCCATCACAGAAATACTTATCTTTTGCAAATAAAACCTCTGACCTTTTTGTTATGCAATATTGGTCAAGGAACTAGACTTGATTTTCTTAGCCTTTTTGATTTTGATTCTTGAAGACTCCTACAGTATGAGTAAGCATGTGCAGATTTCTGCCCCCGGAAATTGGGAGGAAGGAGTACCCAAAGATATTGAGGATGCAATCAATTCGATAAATGACGAGCATAATGAAAGCAATGCGATGCATATACGCTTCCCACTAAGCTGTTCTGAGCCTATCACATCTTTAGATAAAAGTTAGTGGATTGGCACCTAGTGGTTGAAATACCTTTAAAAGAACCGTAAATATATATAAAATTCTCTTAACAGACCTTTGCCAATATAATTGCCATCCTTCAGAATTGATCTCTATGCCTTTATAATTAGTTGTGTCACTGCCATTGGTGCAGATGGCAGTACTTGCTGGGTATATGATGTAGTCTACAATGAATCTGTCCTTCGACAAGCTATGTCACACAAAACACTCAAGTTGTTTGTTATAGAAATGGCTCTTACCTGGATTGGCCAAAAATATAAAATTCAACTGGTTTCTGGTGAGACCATTTATATTTTATGTTTAATTTGTTATGGGATTGATTCTCATTCTTAAACCTCAACAGTTTGTGCTAACATTAAAGCTTGATGAATGCTCGAAATTGTCAGTCACATTACCTTTTAGTTTTGTGGTCTCTTGAAGGATACCTTTGTTCAAGTGTCCAGTATCCACTGAAGTATTCAGAATATACACCTCATTATTTGCTGCATTTTTAGGTCCACCTAGGTCCTAGATAGAGCTTTGTTTTTGTGGTTTTATTCAATTGTAGCAAACAATGTTTTTAATTTTCAATGCCGCGTGATGACTATGCAGTAACTTGTTTTGGAGATATGCTCAACTGATTTTTGTATATTAAAACCTTTCATCTAATAATTGAGCTTTTGTTTTAGTGTTTCATGTATCGTTTTAAACTTCAAGGCTTTCTTTGAAATAAGCATTGAAAGTCAAAATCTACTTACTTTTTTGTTACATTGAAGAATGTTGTTACAAGTAGCATTAATTTCTGGATAGGGTTCAAACTTCCAAATTTAAAGTACAAAGGACCTAGTGTGAGGAGACACCACATTCGAGCAAGTCCAAAGCTATTGGTAACTGAGCTTCCAGGTATTTTCTTAAGGAACTGTTTTTGCTCTGCCTAATCTTGCTTTTTGAATGTGAAGTCTGGAACTGAATAACCAATTTGTGAGTTTGAAAAGAAGAAACCAATATATGAGGTGCTACGTGTAAACTTTTGCATCTGAATTACTATGATGTATTGTCAACAGATTTGCAACCATCATTCCCATTGCTGGCTTGTTCCACTTCTGAAAATTCTGGCAAGAACCCCTTGGAAAACTTAGCTTCTGAGCTTTCCTCCAGAGCTGCAGGTGTAACTGAATCTTTTTCATTACCTCCAGACACTTCTGAGAAGGAAGTTTTGTCAACTTGCATACAGCCCCCCGATATACCTTCAGTTTCCTCATTTACCACGCCAAGTCCTCATTCAACAACTTTGTTACAAAGTCCAGATGCACTGTTTTCCACTTCCTTGCAGTCTTCCTCTTTGCCTGGGACAGTAGGGATTAGTACAGCAGAGGAGCCATTGTCTTCTTGCTGTTGTACTTCCAGTCTAAAATTTTCCAGTGATGGTACTCAAAATGACACATGGCAGTCCACTTCTGCAACATTGGCTGATTTGCCATCATTGCTTGTAGATGAACCATCAGATTCTTCATCTTTAGAGAACCCATATAAGCCCGCCAACATTGTAGCTGAGCCCAAGTCTAACCTTGTCAATGATTGCAAAGGAAAGAATGTTTCCAAGTTTGCCGCTTCATGTAGCAAGGAGATGAGCAAAGGGAATGTAGTGGCTCCCACAAGTGTAATAGATGAACAATCAAGAATTTGGTCATGTCACAATGAAGAGAATGATGATCAACAAATGCAAGAAGCAAACTATGATATTCAAATGCAGGGTACGATGACTAAGATGGAATATTATGGATATCCTGTTGATGAAGTTGATATTCATGTTAATCTTGCACCTTTGGTGAGTTAAAACTTCAGACATGTAGGTGTTGTGTTACAGAGATGCCTTTCAGAAAGTATCTATATTTGTGACCATACCAGTTTTGTTTGTTAATAACTCTACGTTCTCAACTATTGAGACATTGGATGCTTTTTAAGCGTGGAATTTTTTAGTGAATAATAAGAAGTGTAGCATTTCATTCAAAAGAATTTTGTTGCCATTATTGCAGTCTAAATTTCAAGGCTTGTCAGTGTGTGCAACAATTTCAAAAATATTCTTAGAGGGAACTATATCCAATGGTCTTGAGGTATGATTATTATATGTGAAGGTTTTGTTGGTCTTTTTACTTTGTACCAGTTAATGGTTTTGCATTGTTTTTATGACCTTTGGGCATCAAGTCACAAGCTAATGGTGAAGTTTCGACTTGAATTTTAATGCTGGAAATTTGAAGGTGTATTTGCAGGAATGTTCGCTTATTGAGCCTAAAATGATGTATTGCAGATACCACTTCCATTCTGCACTAGTCCAAGTAGGGTCAATGTTGTGCTTAATGAATGGGAGGCAACACTAGTGCTGAAATTGCCAGTGATTCCATATCGCATAGCTCATTTTGTAAGGCAGTGTTCTCCCTAATTCATCTTTAAATATATTATTTCTATATGATGCTTCTTGGTTTACAAATTTTGCAATTAATTTTAAATGATAAACCCAAAAGGATTTAAGCAATAAAGGGTAGACATTAGTGACATCTTATGGTCTTTTTGGCTTGAGCAAGCATCAACTGACAGCTTCAAATTCTTTGTGAAGGATGAAATCCAAAGACTTAAAGAAAGAAAAGAGGAAAGTCATGAAGTAGCTATTCTGGGTTAACTTGGAGACTTGTGTTCCCTTGTCATGTCTCGAGTCAAACATAGCCATTGAGGCTTGTTTGGTGGCATAAAAAAAGCTCTGCCTGTAAAAAGAAATCAAAATATCCATGAATATTAGCAGTTTAAAACTTAGGTAGATGCTAGTGTTTGTTGAAGTAGATGTTATAATTTGTTGAAGTAGATCTTAGTGTTTGTTTTGAAAAAATTCGAAACTGTATCGATTTAGCAACCACAATACAAGGTCACGGCAAATTTTCACTATATTGATAAGAAGTAAAGGAGTAATGAATACAACAGACAATGCATTGCTAATCTCCATCCAACCAACTACATAGAAATAGTGGAGCTGCTGGGGTCACAGATTTTTTTTCGGTCAATATCCCTCCTCTCCTCTCCCCGATTGATATGCTCCGCGTCACGCATTCCAGCCACTATCTCAAACCATGATATCTTGCCATTCAAGAGCTTTTAAGACCATGATGATTTATTGGTGATGTGGTCTACAATATGTCACACATGAGCTATGTACACTATAGGAAATTCATCACATTTTTTGTGTACTTTGGGCATCATCGTTAAACAAGACCCCCAAAGAGTAATTGTTGTGTACTTCCATGATTGTAAATAGAGGCTTAATCATTGAGAGGTCATTCAGTGGGTTTATTCAAGAAAAATTGCATCATGTGTGATGATTTTCAAAAACATATCATTTTTGTTTCGCAATTCTTTCAAAGAGCATATCCACCTTCAAAGTGTGAATGTCGTTAGCTCATTTTTAGTGACTTACACAAGGTGATATGCATTACAATGCTTTTTTCATGCTTGTTCATATTGGGGCATTTTTGTTGAAAAGTATAAATTATTCTTTCATTTAAAAAGTGAAAAGAGCGTCAAATAATGTTGAAGGTGAAAACCAAATACAGATGTTTTTCAACATGATAAACTAAAATGAATTTGTGCATTTTTAAAAAACCAGTGTACTTTTAGTTGGTGAATCATATCTAGCTTTCTAAATGATATTGCATGAAAAATAAGTCATAGATTCTATCTACAAAAAAAGCATTAGGTGCTGGATCTAGAACAGTAAATAGTTCGCCAACCTAGGGCCAAAAGCCTATTTGCCAGATAAATTCATAAACAAGAAATAACATATTGACTCTTTTCATTTGTTGTTTTCTTGATTAGGAAAGAAGATTGGAAGATTTCTTCATATGGGCATAATTATGCTCACATTAGAACTACTTTATTTGTCCATGGTTGCCAATATGCTTGAATGTACATTGACGTGGTTGTAACTTGATGCATGTTTCGAGCTTTGTGGAAAAAAAAAATTTGTAATCTATTGCAACATACAACTTGACTTTAACAAAAACCTCGATCATGATATTGAATTTCGTTAAGCATATTGTATTTTGTTCTTTAAATAGTCGTGTACAACATCACACATGCTTTTGTAGATTGTTTGAGTTAGCATACATGTAGTTGAAATGTAGTTAATTATTCATTGCATTCAAACAATAAAATCAAGTGAGCATCGAAGAAGATTCAACATCCATTACATAATCTTGATAATTTTAATTAGATTCCATTTACTTTGTAGCAATGAAATATATACTCTAAAGATTTACCCTTCTTAGGTGTGTCAATAAGAAATATATTTTTAGAATTGACTTGAAAGTATCGCTGCATTGTTCATGTGTTTAAATAATCATAATCACCATCCTAAAGAACCAAAGCTTGATTCATTCATTTAGTGCAGACTAGTGTTTATCTCTGTCAAAACTTTTAGGTGGACATGCTAACTTGGGGAGTGTATTACCATCATAGTGTGAGTCAAGTTCAATCTACTACTATTTTTTTGCAATGAGTCTAGCATCATCGATATCACTTACATTACACAATCAAATTAACAATGTTTGCAAGTTATCGATAACAACCTAAGTCCAAGTTGATCATTGTGCTAACTTGTAAACATATGGTCACTAAGAAACTATTGATGGACTTAGACAAGCTTGACTTTACAACATATCTATTGGCTTATTTTTATCATTAATTGATAATTGCCAAAACATGTTGTGCCATACACATGTCCATAAAATGGTTGGCCAAGATGGTCGAGGATGAAGACACATGGTGGATCCCATTATAGAGGTGGAATATCCATGAACATTGTTTATTTGACTTTGCAACATCAAACTTATTGTTTAATTTGAGTTTTTGATATGGAGAATTTTTAGAAGTTGGTCTCCTTGCATTAGGCTCCCCACCTAAGATCCAATGCTCAGACACGTGTGAGGATCAGCCAAATTTGACCAAGTGGTTCTCCTCCAAGGGTGATCCAAAATCTATGTTTGATAGCTTGCTAGAAAACTAGTAGAGTCAAGATTGTGTTGCAATTTGTTTCACATGAATTGGATGTGCCAATCAAAAGTGATAGCCATTTGAATCAATGTGGGTAGGGCACGCAATCTGGTTGGATACATCAGGATTGACTCATATCTTGCTTGTTTGATCCAAAAACTCAAGAAAAAGCTTGCCAATCTAGTCTATTTGAGATCTAGACAATTTCTTGAGGTCATAGCCACATAGTTGCATACAAGCCACTTGTATTTCAGTCTTTTGTAGATGATTTTAGTCTTTTCACATGCTTGAGTGAGGTTGACCCAAAAATTATCCTTGCTTCACCTTTGGTTGAAAGTTTGATCTAGTTTGAGAGAGATTGGTGGAGCTAGTGAGATAGATTTCACTCTAAGTTGCAAGATCTCATATTGGAGTTGGTAGCACACCTTATTGAATCCATTATTGAGAGAGAGGAAACACTTTGTCATCCATTACAAGACATCTTCTCAAATTTTTATGGCTTCCATGAAAATTAATATGAAGCAAAATTGAGCATATCATACTTTGGCAGAAAGCAAACGATAGCGATCTATAAATTGAAATCGGTACAATCTCGAAAGCAAGTCAAAATTTATTTTTTTCCTTTGCATTTGCCCTATTGAATTTATATCAAGGATCATGCACCACCAATGGCGATTATGATCAAAACAAACATTAGTTGATTGACACAAAGTGGGAAGAGAAAAAGTCATCCAAAAAATAGAAAAAAGAATTTATGCCTTACATTGATGAGTGGTTCAATGTAACTAAATTTCAAACTGTGTGGAAAAACATTTGCAATAAAACTAGTAAAGAGTGCCCGTCGTTGACGGGCAATGGTGGCCGATCTAGGTGGCGGCCGATGATTTGGAAATTCAGTATGCCATTGACGGACAATAAATTTTCGATCTAGGTGGCGGTGGTCCTATGCGGCCTAAATGCGGTCCTTACGCAGAGGTCCTTATATGGCCTAAATGCGGTCCCTATGCCTTCGTTCAGACCGTATCTAGCCGTAGGCGAGACCCTTGCAGTGCGGTTTGCGGTTCGTTCACTTTGTTCATACCGTAAGCAATACTATACAGTGCGATTGAGGTTCGTTCACTTCTTTCAGAGCATAGGTGAGACTTTGCGATTGTGCTTCGTATGTGATCGCAATCGTTGACTTTGCAGTCCTTTGCGATGAAATGCGGTCATATGCAGTCAAAATGGGATCCTTTGTGGTATGTGAGAGAGAGAGAGAGAGAGAGAGAGAGAGAGAGAGAGAGAGAGAGAGAGAGAGAGAGAGAGAGAGAGAGAGAGAGAGAGAGAGAGAGAGAGAGAGAGAGAGAGAGAGAGAGAGAGAGAGAGAGAGAGAGAGAGAGAGAACCGTGAGTGAGAGAGAGAGAGAGAGAACCGTGAGTGAGAGAGAGAGAGAGAGAACCGTGAGTGAGAGAGAGAGAGAGAGAACCGTGAGTGAGAGAGAGAGAGAGAGAACCGTGAGAGAGAGAGAGAGAGAGAGAGAGAGAGAGAGAGAGAGAGAGAGAGAGAGAGAGAGAGAGAGAGAACCGTGAGTGAGAGAGAGAGAGAGAGAACCGTGAGAGAGAGAGAGAGAGAGAGAGAGAGAGAGAGAGAGAGAGAGAGAGAGAGAGAGAGAGAGAGAGAGAGAGAGAGAGAGAGAGAGAGAGAGAGAGAGAGAGAGAGAGAGAGAGAGAGAGAGAGAGAGAGAGAGAGAGAGAGAGAGAGAGAGAGAGAGAGAGAGAGAGAGAGAGAGAGAGAGAGAGAGAGAGAGAGAGAGAGAGAGAGAGAGAGAGAGAGAGAGAGAGTAATTGTGAGTGAGAGAGAGGAACCGTGAGAACCGTGAGTGAGAGAGAGGGGGAGAGCATCGGTGCCTGAATTTCTGCATAAAAGTAGGAATCTACAGCGACTATATCATAGCAAGTGATGCAGACCACAATGGCTACATACGGTCTCTCTCTCTCTCTCTCTCTCTGTGGCTCATTTTGAAAAGGTGAGAAACATTTGTCAACGATTTGGTGTTATAATAATAATGTTAACGCAAGATACATTGCTATAATAATAATGCTAGGGCAAGATATGTTGCTAACGATGGTTCAACAATGGATGCTATAACCTTTGTATCAGTGATTCAACGATGGATGTTTCAACAATGGATGTTTCAATGATTTGGTGTTATATGAATGACGGTTTCTACTATAACGATCTGGTGTTATAGCGATGGTTCAACGATGGATGTTTCAACAATGGATGCTATAACATAATAGCATTATTATTATAATGATGGTTCAACAATGGATGCCATAACATCCATATTAGTGCTTCAACAATGTTTCAACGATGGTTCGAAGATGGATGCTATAACATCTGTATTGGTGCTTCAACGATGGATGGTTCAAACATTCGATTTGGTGTTATAACGATGGTTCAACAATGCTATAACGATGGTTCAACGATGGATGCTATAACACATAATAACATTATCATTATAACGATGGCTCCAACGATGGCTCCAACAATGGATGCTATAACATCCGTATCAGTGCTTCAACGATGTTTCAACGATGGTTTAATGATGGATGCTATAACATCTATACTAGTGCTTCAACGATGGATGGTTCAGAGACTTGCCTGTAGAAATACAAAGGAATATGCCACAGGCAAAATCCGCATTTCAACTAAACCGCAACTGCACCGCAAAGGGCCAGCATGCGGTTCATAACAATTCCAAGTCTCAAAGGAAATCACAATCTTCCAAACCGTAGAGTCAAAGTTGTGACGACCAACGGTAAGGCCGAAATCTTTGATCCATTCTTTTACTTGGCAATCTGGAATTCGTAGCATAGCATCCAACGTGACTCAGACTAAAGACTCCATAAAATGACTGAATGAAAACAAAACGCACAGTTCAAACACTGATTGAAACAATCCAACCACTGTTACAACAACTTTAGTTAATGAACAATCATGTAATTCAGTGAAGTCATCTCATACTTATATTGTGATTCAAAAGAAGGCATTCCATAACACAAAAGTCTTGTAGTGGATCCTCGTCAGCTGCAAGTGCGCAGCCACTGAATGCTATCTACATGACTTCTTTCCCACCGCTTTCCCTTCTTAAAAATCCACCCCTCCACTAGTAATATTATGATTTATATGAAGGTATTCCATAATATTGTGATTCTGACGAATGTGTTCCATAAAACTATATTTATTCAAAAGAGATATTATAGGAAACATTTTGAACTTGTTTGAAAATGTTTGCGTTGAATCCAGCTCCTTTAACGGGCAGGCCCACGGTCACACTGCCGCTTGGTCCATCTATGAGATTTACAAACCTGAGCTGCCTTGCTGCTTTGCCTGTGGATTGAGGGTCATGCCATTGGAGAGTTGGCTCTACTGCAATAGCGCAAAATGTCTGCAACCTGGTTGAGGGTGAGGTCGTTGCAGCCATTGGAGCAAGGGTTGCGTTGTCTATAGCGAGGAGGGCGAGGGCACTCCTTCCTTGACGACGCTGAAGAACGTGAATAACAGTAAACAAATTCAGAGCAGAGTGAAATCACGTAAAGGTAACCATAAACAAAAGGATTCAAGCTTCTTAAAGTTACAAACCTTACCTTGTAGCATGGATATGGATACGGATATTGCAGTTGGCGGATGCAATCAGAAAGAAGAGAGCAAGAAGACGATGGAGAAAGAAACCCGCCCATGCTATGGATATTGCAGTTGGCGGATGCAATCAGAAAGAAGAGAGACCCGCAACTCGCTTGCTCGCGATTGAGAGAAAGAGAGAGAGAGAACCATCGAGAGAAAGAGAGAGCACGCGTGCTTCTGGGGGGGGGGGGAAAGAATTTGAAATTGTGTGTGTGCGTGATATTCAGAAAGATGACATATATACATATTCAAATTTGCAATTAAGGGATTCAATGCATGAAAGAAATGAGACATCGACATCGACATCCAAAATATCTAGCTTGCCATTTACATTTGAAAGAAAATTATGTATCACTTTAGAAAGTGCAATCTTTCCATTTTTGTTTCCATTTGAACAAGGATATTGCGATGGAAAAATGCGTTACATGGACTATAAAAAAATGAGAGCTGCCTTGTTATTTTCACCATTTATGTTATCTCCACCATACTTATTTGTGATGTATCAAATAAGGTGAGCGATTTTGATCATGCAAAGGTGCCATCTATTGTGTTACAAAAAGACATAATTGATTTTGTCACAAAACATCCATATGCAAATGAAACCAATTTTAAAAAAATGTGTTGAAGTTTACTTTGCTGCATGAAATTCTTGGAGCACCATCATGGCATAGACGGAATTTCAAAGACTGTTGGCAATGGTGAGAGATTAGGATTTGCCAGATTTCTTTCTGACATTGACAAGAGATGAAACTACTAAGTTACGATGGTCATAAATAAAAAAAAATAGAAGAACTCGTACAAAAATATAACAACAATTTTGATTAGAGAAATGTCCAGTTGAATGTTCAATGCTTTTCGTTAAGGAACTAGAATTGTTCATGAAAACATTCATTCTTTCAAAAAAGGCAATTCTAGGCCATGTCAAACATGATATGTTGTGCTACGAATATCAAAACTGAGGTTTTGTGCATGCTCATGTCATGTTATGGGTCAAAAGAAAGGACGTGACAAGAATTGGAAATGAAATCAGTGCATTTAATTCTACCAAAAATGAATCTATCTAAATTTTTTGAAATTCCGTTGGATCCAACTCAAAAACAACTATACGAACTTGTTGTACAAAAACAAATACATCATCGTCGATCATCTTGCACAATCAAAACTAGCCCAAAAACTCCAAGGATTTGTAAATATGGATTCCCATTCGAACCATGTGTATCATCACATGCACTGATTTAGACACAAAAACGGAATGATGGAAATATTTTTGACTTGGATACGAAGATCGGAATGTGGTGCCCTATCATCAAATTGTGCTTTTGCTATGGCAAGCACATATGAATCTACAACATATTACAAACACAAGTTGGTCATACTATGTTTTAAAATATGCAATGAAATCAGAACCTATAAGACCATTGAAAATGAATGCATCTGATGCCAAAATTATAGGATTGAATAATTCAGACAAAAATGTGTTGAAATTGAAATCTAGGTATGTTTTGACAAAACTGATATCCTTACTAGAAATAAGCTTCATGTGTTTACAAATATGTATCATCAAGAGAAGTGAAGCAGTCCAATACATAGATAGCTCTCCACTAGATTTGCATTGCAAATTTGTCAGTTTAACAACACAATCCAATTGCGTCCAATCGACATCTACACATATAGGCCTGAAATTCTCAAAACTTACTTTTTGTAATTATTGGCGTCAATTCATTGTGACCTAAAAGAAAAGATCTCTTCAAAACACATTGAAGAATTCTTTTTTAAATATTGGTAGAAAGAGCTTCGTTAACACAGATGGATCATATTACACGGAATGCATACTACATGATATCATTCGAAACGAAAAAGATATTGAATGTTATGTTAGATTGTACAAATAAATAGATGTTTCAAGATAAGCAACAACAACAGATCATGAACATTCTATTGCAACATGAACCATTTTGTCATGACCCATTATTTCAAGTTGTATATGAACAAGCAGACAACAATGAGACATCCTTGGCAACTGATACCAAAAATGCATTGGGCATTTTACACAAATTTCAATCTTTTGAAAATACCTCATTAAAAATTGAACAAGAAAATATCTACTCACTTTTGATGTCAAAAGCTTCGGGTATTTTTGTTAGATTTGTATTGCTTTGTGCTACTACTGGTGTTGATGCATCAAGACTCATCAAACGTGCAACAATAGTGCACAATATGTTTTCCATCTCTATAAATGGCTTATATATATACAAAATTTAATGCCTACTAACATGCGTTTCAGAACAATACTTGCCGCTGACTTTATTATTATCAATGAAATGTCCATGATGAGCGCACAAAAATTACAACTTGTTGTGCTTCAAATAAATCAAATAAAATCCAACCCTTATCATGCACCCTTTAGGTGATCATGCACAACTACCAACAATATGTAGACAACGAACATAAACTCTATGCTCCATATATCACATTTCGACATCTACATATTGGGAATGGCTACTCAAATGCATTTGAGTTATTCGATTAGACATTCGTCTGACATCTTGTACCTATCATATTTTAACATAATACAATTTAGAAAACCAACAATGCAAGAAATCGATAATAAATTGAACAAACCAATTATTTCAGAAGACCAACTATTGCAAATGATCAACTTTGATGTCACAATCATATGCACACACAAAGACAGTGTGAAAAAATATAACAAATACGCATCGCAAAGAATCTTCCAAGAATATGACATTATTAAAGTGCCCATGAAAACAAATGCATCAGACAATGTTGAATTAAAATTGTGGCTTGAAGATCGTACATTTCACCAATTGGAAGAAATTGCCAAGAATGCAAAAGTGGTGATTCTTGCAAATTTAGACATACAAAATGGAGTTGTCAGTGGAGCAACTGGAATAGTCGAAGATTTGTGTGGTCCAAAAGCTCCAAAGAAATGGATTCTATTTCACTAAAACTTGATGCATCTAATAAAAAAATAAAAATTACTCCATGCATGGTGCGTAAAATTAGATACAATTAAATGCAATGTTCCCAAAAATATATTGCTAGCTTTTTGGCATTCTATTCTATCACAACGATTAACCATCTCGAATTCTTTCATAGCTATTTCGAAAATTGAAAGAAGAAACAAAAACATCACAAGCTAGAACCTCTGAGCAACTTGATGATGTACGCATCTGTCCTTCGACACGACAAATGTTCCTCTTGAATGCATGTGGCATTGAACCAAGCAAATACAAAAACGTCTTTCATAGCAGTTACACAATGGGCTCCTTTATAACAACGCAAAATGTACATGATTGTATTTCTTTTGTTTTTGTCCATTTTATATGATATTTGTTATTAGCATTTCTGACTTACAAAAACGTCATGACTTTTATCTTGTGTTTTCAAGATTATTAAAACATTTTTACAAATTGTTTGCAATTTTAATCCAAGCTCAATACAAACAAACAGAGCTGCTATTCAACATTTCGAAGCCCACTCAGACGAAGGGCTATTATGTTAACAAATTTGTACTTCGGATATAACATTGCTATTTCCTAGTGGAGAGGGATGACCCGCCAAAGTTGAATGCTATTAGTACCGGTCTTGCCAGACAACTTGGGGCACATCTTAGAAACATGAGTGCGCCTCACCGATGGCCCGAACTCGATTGATAGTTTGTTGAAAGTCCTTGAGAAAGAGAGCTTTGATCCATCAACCATTGCAACAACTGATTCCCAAGTTTGCAACTTTCAATGATTGAAAATTACATTCTGCTATTCATATAGATTCTTGTGCATCTAATTAGATACCAATTGCATATTGACAAATAATAGCCCATGGATCTCCAAATTTCACAACGAACATCGCAACCATTGTCTTCCATAATAGAGGTATGCCAACCTTCAATCTATATTGAAGAAGAATGTGTTCCATCATGAAGCAACTATTAATCTAAATGGCATATTTCTCGTAGGATCCTTGGACTCCTCTCACGAAACGGCCACGAACAAGCACATCACACATAGGGAAACTGGCTCGCATTTGACAAACTACCGATTTTGATATGTGTGCAGCAATGCGTATGAAAGCCACCCAAAAAAAATGCTTTTCGACATACTCATACTGGCTTTTTTGATGGCTTTCATGTTGAAATATTAGATATTGTCAAAGATCGTTCGGTTGCAAATACATGAGAACTTTTAATTCAAAATGTATAAATCTGAGAACATGAAATAACTTGAATGGTCATCCTTCGCAATCACAAAAATATTGGTACATGAAATGGTGATAGTACACAGAGAAACTTTCAATTAATTTGTCATCCAATATCTCATAGCTTTAATTCAGGTTGGTCTTTGTCATGCTTTTTCATCGTGGTTTTGTTATGGTTTCTACGCTTCAAATAGCATGTTTCTGAAATTCAATATTCATCATGGTTAGCTCACTAGCGGGACAAAATTGCATTGCTATTTTCCAAATTTTGCAAATTCCATTCCTTAAAAGAATGCCACTTCTCCCAGCACTAGCATTGGCAAGATTTAGGGTAGCGCTAGGGTTTGTGTTAATAAACATCAAAATCAGGTCATTCACACAATATGCTTGAACAAACAAACCCTAAAAGAACGAGTGAAAATGTATATGCTTTATATAAGTCTTTGTTGTTTTTCATATATACTCCCTTCTTCACGGACGTTGCTTTTGCTTTTGCTCTTGCTCTGCTGCCATCTGCAGTGGAGACTGGAGTAAACCCCATGGAGGAGGATACACTAGTAAGTATACCTATGCATCTTTCTTACAGTTCATAAGCAGAATCTACGACATTAGTCAATACATATAGGAACATCTGGCTATAATTTTGGTCACCGTATTACACTGGTATCATCTGTCAAATGTTTTATTCACTGAAGATTGTTGCATATATATGTTATTGTTTTATCATATATGTTGTATATGAAGATTTTGATGTATTTTTTGGCACCAAATGAATGAATGAATGAATGTCTCTTGCATATTTACTCACCAGCCGTTTCCTGAACCCTAAACGTAAAAAATTTCTCTGCTGTACGTGTTAGAATCAGGAAAAGACAGAAGCAGACGAATTCAGCACTGGGCCACTTTCTGTTCTGACAATGAGTGTTAAGAACAACACACAGGTGCGTTTGCATACAAATGGGTATCAGTTTTGAATTTAAGGCACAAAATTTGGGATGAAAGAGAGCTTAGCTAGCCACGGATGATTGCTAAGGAGATTGATAAAGTCAGAAAATGCAAAACTTGGAGAAATATTTAAGCTCAGAAGTTATTGGTGTTATTGTTTACCATGAAGTGCTTCTGGTATTTGAGAACCATACTGCAGCTACCTTTACCAGACCGGCTTAATGTAGGACTTCCTCGTAAGTTGGGTAGTACTGTCCTTGTATTTTGCTTAACACATCCTACATTCGAATCAGTACAAGGTCTAACAAGCTGGTTGTATTTCACTTTAGGTTTTGATCAATTGCCGAAATAATCGGAAGCTTTTAGGGCGAGTGAAGGCCTTTGATAGGCACTGCAACATGGTACTGGAAAATGTCAAGGAAATGTGGACCGAGGTTTGATCCCCTCTTCGTTTGTTGAAGTTATTGTAACAAAGCAAATATGCTCTGGTTTGTTTACCAGAAAGAATAAGGTAACTTGTTTCAATTTGAAATGGAGCTTGTTACATAGTATACAACTATATGCTGTTAAGGACATTGTATTGTATGATTACTTCCAATTGTTTATTAATTGCAACATATTGGGTGTTGCCAGGTACCAAAAACAGGAAAAGGCAAGAAGAAGGCAAAACCAGTAAATAAGGATAGATTTATCAGCAAAATGTTTCTTCGTGGTGACTCTGTTATTATTGTTCTTCGGAATCCTAAGTAACCTGAGTATCGAGATCACGAGTAAAACTATAGAGCCTCAAAAAGTAAGATGTGATTCAAGTCTTTGTAATATTTCAATTTACGACCCAATTCTTGCTGCCGTTAAATTTGGAAAACTTGGAATCAAAACACGATCGTTGTCATACTGCTGCAGCTAGGATCTACATAGACTCGTCCTTTTTCTGGGTCACAATGAAGTATATGAGATTTTTATCTGACTTATTGTATTGTAGGTACAAACCCTAGAAGAAAAGTGCTTCCAATATGTTGTCATTGTCATCAGGGATCAGTGGATTTTGGCCACATTCTGCCTTGTCATGACACCATATAAAACATTTTGGTCAATCATCTTAACAAATAGAGCTCTCTTGATTTCTTGTAGATATCTAGTCTATAGTGCTTGTATGGTAAGTTGATTGTTGTGTTAGCAGTTGGTTGACGTTTTAGTAGTGGGAAATGTTCTTTTCTTCCCCAGTTTTGTGAAGGTCTTATATGATCCGAGCTGGTACAAGCCTAGCAAATTGCTAGTGCTAGAGACAAGCTAGCTTCATTTTTAGGCATGTGTAACTTTGCAGCCTGTTTAAAAGTTGGTAGAAGTAGCTGTAGTTGATATATAATTCCAGGAAGACATCAATTAAGTATTGAAATCTAATCTTCTCCTATCCATCTGTTCAAATTCCCACTTCGTGATTAAACTTATAAGTTTCAGAGCAATTAAGTCGCTTGTGGTTGTTTGGTGTTTTTAAACCCTTTGTTTGTATTAGTCTCTAAAACAACCACATCAAAATATGACTCTAGTTTTTAATTGAACTCCTTCGCATATGAATGTAATATCTCCTATTGAATATCTAGATGCAGTTTGTACTACTGAAAAAAAGTTTTCTTTTCGCAGAGTTTAAGAATTCTTCTGTCTCACAAATTCCAAGATAGCATAGGTGAGGTTCGATCTAGCATTGGTTCATACTAAAATAGACTAGACCAGGATGTTAACAAGATTATAGATATCCTTTTTCTTTTAATATTTTGGACAAAAGGTTTACGGTTTCCATATACTTTTATATACAAAACTCAAAGTGTTTGACAGAGAAATAACTGGAAGACGTTTGACACATCTATGAAAGAAGTATTGCATAAGTTGGGGAGGACCGGATATGACTATCCTCCATGACAATTGCTCCTATGAAAATTACAAACCTCGACACGAATCTTTTTTCTAGTATCTTGTTTCTAGCTTCCCTGTCAAACATTTTTGTTAATGTATGCTCCTGGACTAAAGTTTTATCTGCTTTTGAGTCAGATCAATCTCCAAATCAACAACAGTTATAGTTGCATTTCTCCATTGAATAGTTTAAAAATCAACCAAAAGAAAAGCTCAATATGAAATGCGACGACCAAGTTCCAGATTGTACATTTTTTTTTGGCATATGTTTAATGTCTTATGCATGACTTTGAGGATCAACATGTCTATGTACGTTTGTTCTCATTTTGTTATTTTTTTTTGCATCATTGTGAGGATCAACATGTCTATATGTGTTTGTTGTTATTCTGTTAGTGTGTCTAGATGACTTGATGATCAACATGTCTATGTGTCTCTGTTGTTATTCTATTTTACAAGGTCTTGCTTGTATTCTTAAACCCAACCAACTACCAACAATATTGCTTATGTATTACTACAACATACTCAGGCATCAATATTAACGTGATAAGCATAGTTGCTATATCACTTTGAAGATCCATATGTCTCTGTGTAGTTGCGCTCCTTTGTTTTGCAAGGTCTTGCCTTGTACTACTTTGTACTACTTCTAAAATCGTAGCTCATTATTGGAACAAAGTCCTTACCCTTGCCAACTATCAGCTCAAGCTACATTTTGTGATTATAATGGCACATACTTTTAGAATGGTTCCTCGCACAATTCTTTCTGATGCTAGTAATGTTTAGCCTTTTTTCTCCACTAACGATGAGGTTTTTCTCTTGTATTCTTCGTGTGGTGAAAGGCAACAGAATTTGTCTGTTCATCTCAGAAAGATCTAAGGAAACTGCCTACGGAAGATCAATTGGAATGAAGGTTTATGGAAAGCAAATAAACAATTCGATTTGGAATTTGGTGGTTGAGTTCCAAATAGTGTTTTTTTACTGAAGTTGCAACACTACAAAATAAAGTATAAAAAACTTGTACGTTTTTTTAAAGGCCTCATTAGATACCACTCGAAATACTAACCTATATGTAAAATTAGAACCCAAAATAGTAAATTCATTCAAGTTTTAGCCTAATTTTCAACATTTACATAGCTTTGCACCCTCTTAATGAATTAGAATACAATGGACAAAAATTATAGGCTTGGCAACATGTAATCACAAGAATCCACCTTTTGGATGCTATTATAACATAGATAATAACCAATAACACATTGATTGACAAATGCTACCACTTTAAAATGATTTGACTCTCTAATGATGATTTCAACAACAGAACATACTTCATAGCAGTTAATCTGAACATGACATTGTTTATTTACTCACACTACTAATAATAGTGAGTCAACACTATTTACACCATACACTTGTAAAAAACTAACCTAGGTCTAGAGTAACAAAAAAATGACCTGAAACTTGTGTGCTATAGTAGCTTGCTATTATGCAATAGGTTGCAGAAATGAAGCTGGCCATAGCATGAACATCTTATTTTTTGTACGAGCATTGGATAATCACAAACATTGACAATTTTTTAAGTTGCATAATAGAAGATATCAACACATAAAACCAACTTGAATGCTCTTCCAACATGTTAATTGCTCTCATTGAGGCCTCTTTGTATTCTTGAAAGCTCGAGTACATGTATCAACATTTACATGAAAATCACTACCAAGAGCTGCGTAAATGCATTTATATACTGAGCTTCCAGGTATATATATACTGAGCTTCCAGGTATTTTCTTAAGGAACTGTTTTTGCTCTGCCTAATCTTGCTTTTTGAATGTGAAGTCTGGAACTGAATAACCAATTTGTGAGTTTGAAAAGAAGAAACCAATATATGAGGTGCTACGTGTAAACTTTTGCATCTGAATTACTATGATGTATTGTCAACAGATTTGCAACCATCATTCCCATTGCTGGCTTGTTCCACTTCTGAAAATTCTGGCAAGAACCCCTTGGAAAACTTAGCTTCTGAGCTTTCCTCCAGAGCTGCAGGTGTAACTGAATCTTTTTCATTACCTCCAGACACTTCTGAGAAGGAAGTTTTGTCAACTTGCATACAGCCCCCCGATATACCTTCAGTTTCCTCATTTACCACGCCAAGTCCTCATTCAACAACTTTGTTACAAAGTCCAGATGCACTGTTTTCCACTTCCTTGCAGTCTTCCTCTTTGCCTGGGACAGTAGGGATTAGTACAGCAGAGGAGCCATTGTCTTCTTGCTGTTGTACTTCCAGTCTAAAATTTTCCAGTGATGGTACTCAAAATGACACATGGCAGTCCACTTCTGCAACATTGGCTGATTTGCCATCATTGCTTGTAGATGAACCATCAGATTCTTCATCTTTAGAGAACCCATATAAGCCCGCCAACATTGTAGCTGAGCCCAAGTCTAACCTTGTCAATGATTGCAAAGGAAAGAATGTTTCCAAGTTTGCCGCTTCATGTAGCAAGGAGATGAGCAAAGGGAATGTAGTGGCTCCCACAAGTGTAATAGATGAACAATCAAGAATTTGGTCATGTCACAATGAAGAGAATGATGATCAACAAATGCAAGAAGCAAACTATGATATTCAAATGCAGGGTACGATGACTAAGATGGAATATTATGGATATCCTGTTGATGAAGTTGATATTCATGTTAATCTTGCACCTTTGGTGAGTTAAAACTTCAGACATGTAGGTGTTGTGTTACAGAGATGCCTTTCAGAAAGTATCTATATTTGTGACCATACCAGTTTTGTTTGTTAATAACTCTACGTTCTCAACTATTGAGACATTGGATGCTTTTTAAGCGTGGAATTTTTTAGTGAATAATAAGAAGTGTAGCATTTCATTCAAAAGAATTTTGTTGCCATTATTGCAGTCTAAATTTCAAGGCTTGTCAGTGTGTGCAACAATTTCAAAAATATTCTTAGAGGGAACTATATCCAATGGTCTTGAGGTATGATTATTATATGTGAAGGTTTTGTTGGTCTTTTTACTTTGTACCAGTTAATGGTTTTGCATTGTTTTTATGACCTTTGGGCATCAAGTCACAAGCTAATGGTGAAGTTTCGACTTGAATTTTAATGCTGGAAATTTGAAGGTGTATTTGCAGGAATGTTCGCTTATTGAGCCTAAAATGATGTATTGCAGATACCACTTCCATTCTGCACTAGTCCAAGTAGGGTCAATGTTGTGCTTAATGAATGGGAGGCAACACTAGTGCTGAAATTGCCAGTGATTCCATATCGCATAGCTCATTTTGTAAGGCAGTGTTCTCCCTAATTCATCTTTAAATATATTATTTCTATATGATGCTTCTTGGTTTACAAATTTTGCAATTAATTTTAAATGATAAACCCAAAAGGATTTAAGCAATAAAGGGTAGACATTAGTGACATCTTATGGTCTTTTTGGCTTGAGCAAGCATCAACTGACAGCTTCAAATTCTTTGTGAAGGATGAAATCCAAAGACTTAAAGAAAGAAAAGAGGAAAGTCATGAAGTAGCTATTCTGGGTTAACTTGGAGACTTGTGTTCCCTTGTCATGTCTCGAGTCAAACATAGCCATTGAGGCTTGTTTGGTGGCATAAAAAAAGCTCTGCCTGTAAAAAGAAATCAAAATATCCATGAATATTAGCAGTTTAAAACTTAGGTAGATGCTAGTGTTTGTTGAAGTAGATGTTATAATTTGTTGAAGTAGATCTTAGTGTTTGTTTTGAAAAAATTCGAAACTGTATCGATTTAGCAACCACAATACAAGGTCACGGCAAATTTTCACTATATTGATAAGAAGTAAAGGAGTAATGAATACAACAGACAATGCATTGCTAATCTCCATCCAACCAACTACATAGAAATAGTGGAGCTGCTGGGGTCACAGATTTTTTTTCGGTCAATATCCCTCCTCTCCTCTCCCCGATTGATATGCTCCGCGTCACGCATTCCAGCCACTATCTCAAACCATGATATCTTGCCATTCAAGAGCTTTTAAGACCATGATGATTTATTGGTGATGTGGTCTACAATATGTCACACATGAGCTATGTACACTATAGGAAATTCATCACATTTTTTGTGTACTTTGGGCATCATCGTTAAACAAGACCCCCAAAGAGTAATTGTTGTGTACTTCCATGATTGTAAATAGAGGCTTAATCATTGAGAGGTCATTCAGTGGGTTTATTCAAGAAAAATTGCATCATGTGTGATGATTTTCAAAAACATATCATTTTTGTTTCGCAATTCTTTCAAAGAGCATATCCACCTTCAAAGTGTGAATGTCGTTAGCTCATTTTTAGTGACTTACACAAGGTGATATGCATTACAATGCTTTTTTCATGCTTGTTCATATTGGGGCATTTTTGTTGAAAAGTATAAATTATTCTTTCATTTAAAAAGTGAAAAGAGCGTCAAATAATGTTGAAGGTGAAAACCAAATACAGATGTTTTTCAACATGATAAACTAAAATGAATTTGTGCATTTTTAAAAAACCAGTGTACTTTTAGTTGGTGAATCATATCTAGCTTTCTAAATGATATTGCATGAAAAATAAGTCATAGATTCTATCTACAAAAAAAGCATTAGGTGCTGGATCTAGAACAGTAAATAGTTCGCCAACCTAGGGCCAAAAGCCTATTTGCCAGATAAATTCATAAACAAGAAATAACATATTGACTCTTTTCATTTGTTGTTTTCTTGATTAGGAAAGAAGATTGGAAGATTTCTTCATATGGGCATAATTATGCTCACATTAGAACTACTTTATTTGTCCATGGTTGCCAATATGCTTGAATGTACATTGACGTGGTTGTAACTTGATGCATGTTTCGAGCTTTGTGGAAAAAAAAAATTTGTAATCTATTGCAACATACAACTTGACTTTAACAAAAACCTCGATCATGATATTGAATTTCGTTAAGCATATTGTATTTTGTTCTTTAAATAGTCGTGTACAACATCACACATGCTTTTGTAGATTGTTTGAGTTAGCATACATGTAGTTGAAATGTAGTTAATTATTCATTGCATTCAAACAATAAAATCAAGTGAGCATCGAAGAAGATTCAACATCCATTACATAATCTTGATAATTTTAATTAGATTCCATTTACTTTGTAGCAATGAAATATATACTCTAAAGATTTACCCTTCTTAGGTGTGTCAATAAGAAATATATTTTTAGAATTGACTTGAAAGTATCGCTGCATTGTTCATGTGTTTAAATAATCATAATCACCATCCTAAAGAACCAAAGCTTGATTCATTCATTTAGTGCAGACTAGTGTTTATCTCTGTCAAAACTTTTAGGTGGACATGCTAACTTGGGGAGTGTATTACCATCATAGTGTGAGTCAAGTTCAATCTACTACTATTTTTTTGCAATGAGTCTAGCATCATCGATATCACTTACATTACACAATCAAATTAACAATGTTTGCAAGTTATCGATAACAACCTAAGTCCAAGTTGATCATTGTGCTAACTTGTAAACATATGGTCACTAAGAAACTATTGATGGACTTAGACAAGCTTGACTTTACAACATATCTATTGGCTTATTTTTATCATTAATTGATAATTGCCAAAACATGTTGTGCCATACACATGTCCATAAAATGGTTGGCCAAGATGGTCGAGGATGAAGACACATGGTGGATCCCATTATAGAGGTGGAATATCCATGAACATTGTTTATTTGACTTTGCAACATCAAACTTATTGTTTAATTTGAGTTTTTGATATGGAGAATTTTTAGAAGTTGGTCTCCTTGCATTAGGCTCCCCACCTAAGATCCAATGCTCAGACACGTGTGAGGATCAGCCAAATTTGACCAAGTGGTTCTCCTCCAAGGGTGATCCAAAATCTATGTTTGATAGCTTGCTAGAAAACTAGTAGAGTCAAGATTGTGTTGCAATTTGTTTCACATGAATTGGATGTGCCAATCAAAAGTGATAGCCATTTGAATCAATGTGGGTAGGGCACGCAATCTGGTTGGATACATCAGGATTGACTCATATCTTGCTTGTTTGATCCAAAAACTCAAGAAAAAGCTTGCCAATCTAGTCTATTTGAGATCTAGACAATTTCTTGAGGTCATAGCCACATAGTTGCATACAAGCCACTTGTATTTCAGTCTTTTGTAGATGATTTTAGTCTTTTCACATGCTTGAGTGAGGTTGACCCAAAAATTATCCTTGCTTCACCTTTGGTTGAAAGTTTGATCTAGTTTGAGAGAGATTGGTGGAGCTAGTGAGATAGATTTCACTCTAAGTTGCAAGATCTCATATTGGAGTTGGTAGCACACCTTATTGAATCCATTATTGAGAGAGAGGAAACACTTTGTCATCCATTACAAGACATCTTCTCAAATTTTTATGGCTTCCATGAAAATTAATATGAAGCAAAATTGAGCATATCATACTTTGGCAGAAAGCAAACGATAGCGATCTATAAATTGAAATCGGTACAATCTCGAAAGCAAGTCAAAATTTATTTTTTTCCTTTGCATTTGCCCTATTGAATTTATATCAAGGATCATGCACCACCAATGGCGATTATGATCAAAACAAACATTAGTTGATTGACACAAAGTGGGAAGAGAAAAAGTCATCCAAAAAATAGAAAAAAGAATTTATGCCTTACATTGATGAGTGGTTCAATGTAACTAAATTTCAAACTGTGTGGAAAAACATTTGCAATAAAACTAGTAAAGAGTGCCCGTCGTTGACGGGCAATGGTGGCCGATCTAGGTGGCGGCCGATGATTTGGAAATTCAGTATGCCATTGACGGACAATAAATTTTCGATCTAGGTGGCGGTGGTCCTATGCGGCCTAAATGCGGTCCTTACGCAGAGGTCCTTATATGGCCTAAATGCGGTCCCTATGCCTTCGTTCAGACCGTATCTAGCCGTAGGCGAGACCCTTGCAGTGCGGTTTGCGGTTCGTTCACTTTGTTCATACCGTAAGCAATACTATACAGTGCGATTGAGGTTCGTTCACTTCTTTCAGAGCATAGGTGAGACTTTGCGATTGTGCTTCGTATGTGATCGCAATCGTTGACTTTGCAGTCCTTTGCGATGAAATGCGGTCATATGCAGTCAAAATGGGATCCTTTGTGGTATGTGAGAGAGAGAGAGAGAGAGAGAGAGAGAGAGAGAGAGAGAGAGAGAGAGAGAGAGAGAGAGAGAGAGAGAGAGAGAGAGAGAGAGAGAGAGAGAGAGAGAGAGAGAGAACCGTGAGTGAGAGAGAGAGAGAGAGAACCGTGAGTGAGAGAGAGAGAGAGAGAACCGTGAGTGAGAGAGAGAGAGAGAGAACCGTGAGTGAGAGAGAGAGAGAGAGAACCGTGAGAGAGAGAGAGAGAGAGAGAGAGAGAGAGAGAGAGAGAGAGAGAGAGAGAGAGAGAACCGTGAGTGAGAGAGAGAGAGAGAGAACCGTGAGAGAGAGAGAGAGAGAGAGAGAGAGAGAGAGAGAGAGAGAGAGAGAGAGAGAGAGAGAGAGAGAGAGAGAGAGAGAGAGAGAGAGAGAGAGAGAGAGAGAGAGAGAGAGAGAGAGAGAGAGAGAGAGAGAGAGAGAGAGAGAGAGAGAGAGAGAGAGAGAGAGAGAGAGAGAGAGAGAGAGAGAGAGAGAGAGAGAGAGAGAGAGAGAGAGAGAGAGAGAGAGAGAGAGAGTAATTGTGAGTGAGAGAGAGGAACCGTGAGAACCGTGAGTGAGAGAGAGGGGGAGAGCATCGGTGCCTGAATTTCTGCATAAAAGTAGGAATCTACAGCGACTATATCATAGCAAGTGATGCAGACCACAATGGCTACATACGGTCTCTCTCTCTCTCTCTCTCTCTCTCTGTGGCTCATTTTGAAAAGGTGAGAAACATTTGTCAACGATTTGGTGTTATAATAATAATGTTAACGCAAGATACATTGCTATAATAATAATGCTAGGGCAAGATATGTTGCTAACGATGGTTCAACAATGGATGCTATAACCTTTGTATCAGTGATTCAACGATGGATGTTTCAACAATGGATGTTTCAATGATTTGGTGTTATATGAATGACGGTTTCTACTATAACGATCTGGTGTTATAGCGATGGTTCAACGATGGATGTTTCAACAATGGATGCTATAACATAATAGCATTATTATTATAATGATGGTTCAACAATGGATGCCATAACATCCATATTAGTGCTTCAACAATGTTTCAACGATGGTTCGAAGATGGATGCTATAACATCTGTATTGGTGCTTCAACGATGGATGGTTCAAACATTCGATTTGGTGTTATAACGATGGTTCAACAATGCTATAACGATGGTTCAACGATGGATGCTATAACACATAATAACATTATCATTATAACGATGGCTCCAACGATGGCTCCAACAATGGATGCTATAACATCCGTATCAGTGCTTCAACGATGTTTCAACGATGGTTTAATGATGGATGCTATAACATCTATACTAGTGCTTCAACGATGGATGGTTCAGAGACTTGCCTGTAGAAATACAAAGGAATATGCCACAGGCAAAATCCGCATTTCAACTAAACCGCAACTGCACCGCAAAGGGCCAGCATGCGGTTCATAACAATTCCAAGTCTCAAAGGAAATCACAATCTTCCAAACCGTAGAGTCAAAGTTGTGACGACCAACGGTAAGGCCGAAATCTTTGATCCATTCTTTTACTTGGCAATCTGGAATTCGTAGCATAGCATCCAACGTGACTCAGACTAAAGACTCCATAAAATGACTGAATGAAAACAAAACGCACAGTTCAAACACTGATTGAAACAATCCAACCACTGTTACAACAACTTTAGTTAATGAACAATCATGTAATTCAGTGAAGTCATCTCATACTTATATTGTGATTCAAAAGAAGGCATTCCATAACACAAAAGTCTTGTAGTGGATCCTCGTCAGCTGCAAGTGCGCAGCCACTGAATGCTATCTACATGACTTCTTTCCCACCGCTTTCCCTTCTTAAAAATCCACCCCTCCACTAGTAATATTATGATTTATATGAAGGTATTCCATAATATTGTGATTCTGACGAATGTGTTCCATAAAACTATATTTATTCAAAAGAGATATTATAGGAAACATTTTGAACTTGTTTGAAAATGTTTGCGTTGAATCCAGCTCCTTTAACGGGCAGGCCCACGGTCACACTGCCGCTTGGTCCATCTATGAGATTTACAAACCTGAGCTGCCTTGCTGCTTTGCCTGTGGATTGAGGGTCATGCCATTGGAGAGTTGGCTCTACTGCAATAGCGCAAAATGTCTGCAACCTGGTTGAGGGTGAGGTCGTTGCAGCCATTGGAGCAAGGGTTGCGTTGTCTATAGCGAGGAGGGCGAGGGCACTCCTTCCTTGACGACGCTGAAGAACGTGAATAACAGTAAACAAATTCAGAGCAGAGTGAAATCACGTAAAGGTAACCATAAACAAAAGGATTCAAGCTTCTTAAAGTTACAAACCTTACCTTGTAGCATGGATATGGATACGGATATTGCAGTTGGCGGATGCAATCAGAAAGAAGAGAGCAAGAAGACGATGGAGAAAGAAACCCGCCCATGCTATGGATATTGCAGTTGGCGGATGCAATCAGAAAGAAGAGAGACCCGCAACTCGCTTGCTCGCGATTGAGAGAAAGAGAGAGAGAGAACCATCGAGAGAAAGAGAGAGCACGCGTGCTTCTGGGGGGGGGGGAAAGAATTTGAAATTGTGTGTGTGCGTGATATTCAGAAAGATGACATATATACATATTCAAATTTGCAATTAAGGGATTCAATGCATGAAAGAAATGAGACATCGACATCGACATCCAAAATATCTAGCTTGCCATTTACATTTGAAAGAAAATTATGTATCACTTTAGAAAGTGCAATCTTTCCATTTTTGTTTCCATTTGAACAAGGATATTGCGATGGAAAAATGCGTTACATGGACTATAAAAAAATGAGAGCTGCCTTGTTATTTTCACCATTTATGTTATCTCCACCATACTTATTTGTGATGTATCAAATAAGGTGAGCGATTTTGATCATGCAAAGGTGCCATCTATTGTGTTACAAAAAGACATAATTGATTTTGTCACAAAACATCCATATGCAAATGAAACCAATTTTAAAAAAATGTGTTGAAGTTTACTTTGCTGCATGAAATTCTTGGAGCACCATCATGGCATAGACGGAATTTCAAAGACTGTTGGCAATGGTGAGAGATTAGGATTTGCCAGATTTCTTTCTGACATTGACAAGAGATGAAACTACTAAGTTACGATGGTCATAAATAAAAAAAAATAGAAGAACTCGTACAAAAATATAACAACAATTTTGATTAGAGAAATGTCCAGTTGAATGTTCAATGCTTTTCGTTAAGGAACTAGAATTGTTCATGAAAACATTCATTCTTTCAAAAAAGGCAATTCTAGGCCATGTCAAACATGATATGTTGTGCTACGAATATCAAAACTGAGGTTTTGTGCATGCTCATGTCATGTTATGGGTCAAAAGAAAGGACGTGACAAGAATTGGAAATGAAATCAGTGCATTTAATTCTACCAAAAATGAATCTATCTAAATTTTTTGAAATTCCGTTGGATCCAACTCAAAAACAACTATACGAACTTGTTGTACAAAAACAAATACATCATCGTCGATCATCTTGCACAATCAAAACTAGCCCAAAAACTCCAAGGATTTGTAAATATGGATTCCCATTCGAACCATGTGTATCATCACATGCACTGATTTAGACACAAAAACGGAATGATGGAAATATTTTTGACTTGGATACGAAGATCGGAATGTGGTGCCCTATCATCAAATTGTGCTTTTGCTATGGCAAGCACATATGAATCTACAACATATTACAAACACAAGTTGGTCATACTATGTTTTAAAATATGCAATGAAATCAGAACCTATAAGACCATTGAAAATGAATGCATCTGATGCCAAAATTATAGGATTGAATAATTCAGACAAAAATGTGTTGAAATTGAAATCTAGGTATGTTTTGACAAAACTGATATCCTTACTAGAAATAAGCTTCATGTGTTTACAAATATGTATCATCAAGAGAAGTGAAGCAGTCCAATACATAGATAGCTCTCCACTAGATTTGCATTGCAAATTTGTCAGTTTAACAACACAATCCAATTGCGTCCAATCGACATCTACACATATAGGCCTGAAATTCTCAAAACTTACTTTTTGTAATTATTGGCGTCAATTCATTGTGACCTAAAAGAAAAGATCTCTTCAAAACACATTGAAGAATTCTTTTTTAAATATTGGTAGAAAGAGCTTCGTTAACACAGATGGATCATATTACACGGAATGCATACTACATGATATCATTCGAAACGAAAAAGATATTGAATGTTATGTTAGATTGTACAAATAAATAGATGTTTCAAGATAAGCAACAACAACAGATCATGAACATTCTATTGCAACATGAACCATTTTGTCATGACCCATTATTTCAAGTTGTATATGAACAAGCAGACAACAATGAGACATCCTTGGCAACTGATACCAAAAATGCATTGGGCATTTTACACAAATTTCAATCTTTTGAAAATACCTCATTAAAAATTGAACAAGAAAATATCTACTCACTTTTGATGTCAAAAGCTTCGGGTATTTTTGTTAGATTTGTATTGCTTTGTGCTACTACTGGTGTTGATGCATCAAGACTCATCAAACGTGCAACAATAGTGCACAATATGTTTTCCATCTCTATAAATGGCTTATATATATACAAAATTTAATGCCTACTAACATGCGTTTCAGAACAATACTTGCCGCTGACTTTATTATTATCAATGAAATGTCCATGATGAGCGCACAAAAATTACAACTTGTTGTGCTTCAAATAAATCAAATAAAATCCAACCCTTATCATGCACCCTTTAGGTGATCATGCACAACTACCAACAATATGTAGACAACGAACATAAACTCTATGCTCCATATATCACATTTCGACATCTACATATTGGGAATGGCTACTCAAATGCATTTGAGTTATTCGATTAGACATTCGTCTGACATCTTGTACCTATCATATTTTAACATAATACAATTTAGAAAACCAACAATGCAAGAAATCGATAATAAATTGAACAAACCAATTATTTCAGAAGACCAACTATTGCAAATGATCAACTTTGATGTCACAATCATATGCACACACAAAGACAGTGTGAAAAAATATAACAAATACGCATCGCAAAGAATCTTCCAAGAATATGACATTATTAAAGTGCCCATGAAAACAAATGCATCAGACAATGTTGAATTAAAATTGTGGCTTGAAGATCGTACATTTCACCAATTGGAAGAAATTGCCAAGAATGCAAAAGTGGTGATTCTTGCAAATTTAGACATACAAAATGGAGTTGTCAGTGGAGCAACTGGAATAGTCGAAGATTTGTGTGGTCCAAAAGCTCCAAAGAAATGGATTCTATTTCACTAAAACTTGATGCATCTAATAAAAAAATAAAAATTACTCCATGCATGGTGCGTAAAATTAGATACAATTAAATGCAATGTTCCCAAAAATATATTGCTAGCTTTTTGGCATTCTATTCTATCACAACGATTAACCATCTCGAATTCTTTCATAGCTATTTCGAAAATTGAAAGAAGAAACAAAAACATCACAAGCTAGAACCTCTGAGCAACTTGATGATGTACGCATCTGTCCTTCGACACGACAAATGTTCCTCTTGAATGCATGTGGCATTGAACCAAGCAAATACAAAAACGTCTTTCATAGCAGTTACACAATGGGCTCCTTTATAACAACGCAAAATGTACATGATTGTATTTCTTTTGTTTTTGTCCATTTTATATGATATTTGTTATTAGCATTTCTGACTTACAAAAACGTCATGACTTTTATCTTGTGTTTTCAAGATTATTAAAACATTTTTACAAATTGTTTGCAATTTTAATCCAAGCTCAATACAAACAAACAGAGCTGCTATTCAACATTTCGAAGCCCACTCAGACGAAGGGCTATTATGTTAACAAATTTGTACTTCGGATATAACATTGCTATTTCCTAGTGGAGAGGGATGACCCGCCAAAGTTGAATGCTATTAGTACCGGTCTTGCCAGACAACTTGGGGCACATCTTAGAAACATGAGTGCGCCTCACCGATGGCCCGAACTCGATTGATAGTTTGTTGAAAGTCCTTGAGAAAGAGAGCTTTGATCCATCAACCATTGCAACAACTGATTCCCAAGTTTGCAACTTTCAATGATTGAAAATTACATTCTGCTATTCATATAGATTCTTGTGCATCTAATTAGATACCAATTGCATATTGACAAATAATAGCCCATGGATCTCCAAATTTCACAACGAACATCGCAACCATTGTCTTCCATAATAGAGGTATGCCAACCTTCAATCTATATTGAAGAAGAATGTGTTCCATCATGAAGCAACTATTAATCTAAATGGCATATTTCTCGTAGGATCCTTGGACTCCTCTCACGAAACGGCCACGAACAAGCACATCACACATAGGGAAACTGGCTCGCATTTGACAAACTACCGATTTTGATATGTGTGCAGCAATGCGTATGAAAGCCACCCAAAAAAAATGCTTTTCGACATACTCATACTGGCTTTTTTGATGGCTTTCATGTTGAAATATTAGATATTGTCAAAGATCGTTCGGTTGCAAATACATGAGAACTTTTAATTCAAAATGTATAAATCTGAGAACATGAAATAACTTGAATGGTCATCCTTCGCAATCACAAAAATATTGGTACATGAAATGGTGATAGTACACAGAGAAACTTTCAATTAATTTGTCATCCAATATCTCATAGCTTTAATTCAGGTTGATCTTTGTCATGCTTTTTCATCGTGGTTTTGTTATGGTTTCTACGCTTCAAATAGCATGTTTCTGAAATTCAATATTCATCATGGTTAGCTCACTAGCGGGACAAAATTGCATTGCTATTTTCCAAATTTTGCAAATTCCATTCCTTAAAAGAATGCCACTTCTCCCAGCACTAGCATTGGCAAGATTTAGGGTAGCGCTAGGGTTTGTGTTAATAAACATCAAAATCAGGTCATTCACACAATATGCTTGAACAAACAAACCCTAAAAGAACGAGTGAAAATGTATATGCTTTATATAAGTCTTTGTTGTTTTTCATATATACTCCCTTCTTCACGGACGTTGCTTTTGCTTTTGCTCTTGCTCTGCTGCCATCTGCAGTGGAGACTGGAGTAAACCCCATGGAGGAGGATACACTAGTAAGTATACCTATGCATCTTTCTTACAGTTCATAAGCAGAATCTACGACATTAGTCAATACATATAGGAACATCTGGCTATAATTTTGGTCACCGTATTACACTGGTATCATCTGTCAAATGTTTTATTCACTGAAGATTGTTGCATATATATGTTATTGTTTTATCATATATGTTGTATATGAAGATTTTGATGTATTTTTTGGCACCAAATGAATGAATGAATGAATGTCTCTTGCATATTTACTCACCAGCCGTTTCCTGAACCCTAAACGTAAAAAATTTCTCTGCTGTACGTGTTAGAATCAGGAAAAGACAGAAGCAGACGAATTCAGCACTGGGCCACTTTCTGTTCTGACAATGAGTGTTAAGAACAACACACAGGTGCGTTTGCATACAAATGGGTATCAGTTTTGAATTTAAGGCACAAAATTTGGGATGAAAGAGAGCTTAGCTAGCCACGGATGATTGCTAAGGAGATTGATAAAGTCAGAAAATGCAAAACTTGGAGAAATATTTAAGCTCAGAAGTTATTGGTGTTATTGTTTACCATGAAGTGCTTCTGGTATTTGAGAACCATACTGCAGCTACCTTTACCAGACCGGCTTAATGTAGGACTTCCTCGTAAGTTGGGTAGTACTGTCCTTGTATTTTGCTTAACACATCCTACATTCGAATCAGTACAAGGTCTAACAAGCTGGTTGTATTTCACTTTAGGTTTTGATCAATTGCCGAAATAATCGGAAGCTTTTAGGGCGAGTGAAGGCCTTTGATAGGCACTGCAACATGGTACTGGAAAATGTCAAGGAAATGTGGACCGAGGTTTGATCCCCTCTTCGTTTGTTGAAGTTATTGTAACAAAGCAAATATGCTCTGGTTTGTTTACCAGAAAGAATAAGGTAACTTGTTTCAATTTGAAATGGAGCTTGTTACATAGTATACAACTATATGCTGTTAAGGACATTGTATTGTATGATTACTTCCAATTGTTTATTAATTGCAACATATTGGGTGTTGCCAGGTACCAAAAACAGGAAAAGGCAAGAAGAAGGCAAAACCAGTAAATAAGGATAGATTTATCAGCAAAATGTTTCTTCGTGGTGACTCTGTTATTATTGTTCTTCGGAATCCTAAGTAACCTGAGTATCGAGATCACGAGTAAAACTATAGAGCCTCAAAAAGTAAGATGTGATTCAAGTCTTTGTAATATTTCAATTTACGACCCAATTCTTGCTGCCGTTAAATTTGGAAAACTTGGAATCAAAACACGATCGTTGTCATACTGCTGCAGCTAGGATCTACATAGACTCGTCCTTTTTCTGGGTCACAATGAAGTATATGAGATTTTTATCTGACTTATTGTATTGTAGGTACAAACCCTAGAAGAAAAGTGCTTCCAATATGTTGTCATTGTCATCAGGGATCAGTGGATTTTGGCCACATTCTGCCTTGTCATGACACCATATAAAACATTTTGGTCAATCATCTTAACAAATAGAGCTCTCTTGATTTCTTGTAGATATCTAGTCTATAGTGCTTGTATGGTAAGTTGATTGTTGTGTTAGCAGTTGGTTGACGTTTTAGTAGTGGGAAATGTTCTTTTCTTCCCCAGTTTTGTGAAGGTCTTATATGATCCGAGCTGGTACAAGCCTAGCAAATTGCTAGTGCTAGAGACAAGCTAGCTTCATTTTTAGGCATGTGTAACTTTGCAGCCTGTTTAAAAGTTGGTAGAAGTAGCTGTAGTTGATATATAATTCCAGGAAGACATCAATTAAGTATTGAAATCTAATCTTCTCCTATCCATCTGTTCAAATTCCCACTTCGTGATTAAACTTATAAGTTTCAGAGCAATTAAGTCGCTTGTGGTTGTTTGGTGTTTTTAAACCCTTTGTTTGTATTAGTCTCTAAAACAACCACATCAAAATATGACTCTAGTTTTTAATTGAACTCCTTCGCATATGAATGTAATATCTCCTATTGAATATCTAGATGCAGTTTGTACTACTGAAAAAAAGTTTTCTTTTCGCAGAGTTTAAGAATTCTTCTGTCTCACAAATTCCAAGATAGCATAGGTGAGGTTCGATCTAGCATTGGTTCATACTAAAATAGACTAGACCAGGATGTTAACAAGATTATAGATATCCTTTTTCTTTTAATATTTTGGACAAAAGGTTTACGGTTTCCATATACTTTTATATACAAAACTCAAAGTGTTTGACAGAGAAATAACTGGAAGACGTTTGACACATCTATGAAAGAAGTATTGCATAAGTTGGGGAGGACCGGATATGACTATCCTCCATGACAATTGCTCCTATGAAAATTACAAACCTCGACACGAATCTTTTTTCTAGTATCTTGTTTCTAGCTTCCCTGTCAAACATTTTTGTTAATGTATGCTCCTGGACTAAAGTTTTATCTGCTTTTGAGTCAGATCAATCTCCAAATCAACAACAGTTATAGTTGCATTTCTCCATTGAATAGTTTAAAAATCAACCAAAAGAAAAGCTCAATATGAAATGCGACGACCAAGTTCCAGATTGTACATTTTTTTTTGGCATATGTTTAATGTCTTATGCATGACTTTGAGGATCAACATGTCTATGTACGTTTGTTCTCATTTTGTTATTTTTTTTTGCATCATTGTGAGGATCAACATGTCTATATGTGTTTGTTGTTATTCTGTTAGTGTGTCTAGATGACTTGATGATCAACATGTCTATGTGTCTCTGTTGTTATTCTATTTTACAAGGTCTTGCTTGTATTCTTAAACCCAACCAACTACCAACAATATTGCTTATGTATTACTACAACATACTCAGGCATCAATATTAACGTGATAAGCATAGTTGCTATATCACTTTGAAGATCCATATGTCTCTGTGTAGTTGCGCTCCTTTGTTTTGCAAGGTCTTGCCTTGTACTACTTTGTACTACTTCTAAAATCGTAGCTCATTATTGGAACAAAGTCCTTACCCTTGCCAACTATCAGCTCAAGCTACATTTTGTGATTATAATGGCACATACTTTTAGAATGGTTCCTCGCACAATTCTTTCTGATGCTAGTAATGTTTAGCCTTTTTTCTCCACTAACGATGAGGTTTTTCTCTTGTATTCTTCGTGTGGTGAAAGGCAACAGAATTTGTCTGTTCATCTCAGAAAGATCTAAGGAAACTGCCTACGGAAGATCAATTGGAATGAAGGTTTATGGAAAGCAAATAAACAATTCGATTTGGAATTTGGTGGTTGAGTTCCAAATAGTGTTTTTTTACTGAAGTTGCAACACTACAAAATAAAGTATAAAAAACTTGTACGTTTTTTTAAAGGCCTCATTAGATACCACTCGAAATACTAACCTATATGTAAAATTAGAACCCAAAATAGTAAATTCATTCAAGTTTTAGCCTAATTTTCAACATTTACATAGCTTTGCACCCTCTTAATGAATTAGAATACAATGGACAAAAATTATAGGCTTGGCAACATGTAATCACAAGAATCCACCTTTTGGATGCTATTATAACATAGATAATAACCAATAACACATTGATTGACAAATGCTACCACTTTAAAATGATTTGACTCTCTAATGATGATTTCAACAACAGAACATACTTCATAGCAGTTAATCTGAACATGACATTGTTTATTTACTCACACTACTAATAATAGTGAGTCAACACTATTTACACCATACACTTGTAAAAAACTAACCTAGGTCTAGAGTAACAAAAAAATGACCTGAAACTTGTGTGCTATAGTAGCTTGCTATTATGCAATAGGTTGCAGAAATGAAGCTGGCCATAGCATGAACATCTTATTTTTTGTACGAGCATTGGATAATCACAAACATTGACAATTTTTTAAGTTGCATAATAGAAGATATCAACACATAAAACCAACTTGAATGCTCTTCCAACATGTTAATTGCTCTCATTGAGGCCTCTTTGTATTCTTGAAAGCTCGAGTACATGTATCAACATTTACATGAAAATCACTACCAAGAGCTGCGTAAATGCATTTATAAGCATTAAGCAGAAACAAAAGCATGGTGTTGCAAAGGCCTGAACAAGGAATCATGGTAACTTCATGTTTCTACTCTCACAACCAAAACTAGGAATGAAATGACAGTGCCAAAAAAGTTAATTGATAACTTGTGAAGAAGGGCCATAAATGACGACTTGCTGATCATGCATGCCATTTTTGTGAACAAGCCATAAAAAACCATGTTTGTGTTTTTTTGTATATGACCTTCATATCCTTTAACTTTAAAAATGTATACATTCTTGAAATGACGATTTGTAACAAATTTTGCTGACTCCATTCCTTGTGAACTTATTTACCCAGCGACGAGCAAGGAGCAAATCGATGGGCACGCGACAATGCGTGGAGGAGAACCGGGGCAATGTTGTCATGATTTTTTTATGGGTCTTCAAATTTTCTTGGCATGATCGAGTGAGGGTCCTAATTTTAAGCAAGTCTCAAAATTTCCTGGGCATAGGCGCGAAGGTCCTGTCATTTTGAATGCTGGTCCCGATTTCTAGCGGGTCCCGAAGTTTCTCATGCACAAATGCGCGGGTGTCAGGTTGCGTTAGACTTTTTGCTGGCAAGCCCACATGTTCACACACGATAAAGAGACCTTGGCCTTTTTCACTATATATGTAGGAGCGACTATTTTTCTCAAAAACTTATTGGAGGGGGTAGTGAGTGCCACGTGGCATGCAGGCAAGTGGGATGGTTAGGTGCTCAAAAGATTTTTGCTACCAGAACCCTCAAAATCTCCGGCTCCACATAATTGTCACACCCTGGCGCGTCAGGGTGCGCCAGCCTTGATGCGCCAGGGGCTGGCCAAAAAGGCGCAGGCGGGCGCTGTGGCGCCAGGGTGGGTGAGCCAGGGGGCAGGCAGCGCCCAGGTGGCGTCGGGCAGGGGGCATCGGCGCCAGGTGGGTGGCGCCGGGCAGGCCCAGGTGGCACCGAGAAACGGGCAGGTGGCACTGGGTAGCTTCACACCCACCTGCACACATGTGAGTAAGTAGGTGGGTTCAGTTATATATAGGTACTGGTTTATCTCAGAGATTTGCTTATGGGATAAACCCTGGTGCCCGACACGTGGCACCAGGGCAAGCAGTTTAAAAAAAAAAAAACTCCTTGCCTGGCCCACCTTGACGCGTGCGCAAGGTGCTAAAAATAAGAGGAGCCTCAAAATCTCCTAAGGGCCTCTTCACATGCCCGACCGTGTGCATGATGTAGAGGAGAGGTCTGGACCCGTGGATGCTCCAAGAGTGAGTGAGGAATTGCGTGGCTAGCCGACCTGGCCATCAATTTTGGAGAGAACAGAGGTTCTTGACGTCAAGAATGAGCCGGGTGATACTTCATGTGAAGAGGCATAGTGCATGAGCACACTCCTCGTCATCTTTCTCCTAGAGCACTAGGGTTTGTTTAATAAACATCAAAATCCGGTTATTCACGACAATCTGCCTGAACAAACAAACCCTAAAAAACATACAAACCCTAAAAATATACAAACCTTAGCTAAACACTAAACAGGCGAGTGAAAATATATATGCTTCCTATAAGTCTTTGTTGTTTTTCATATATACTCCCTTCTTCACCTGCGTCGCTTTGCTTTTGCTCCGGCGCCATCTGCAGTGGAGACTGGAGTAAGGCCCATGGAGGAGGATACATTAGTAAGCATACCTATGCATCTTTCTTACGACATTAGCCAACACATATAGGAACATCTGGCTTTAATTTTGGTCACCGTATTGCACTGTTTAGTATCATTTGTGAAATGTTTCATTCACTGAAGATTGTTGCATATATATGTTATTGTTTTATCATATATGTTGTATATGAAGATTTTGACGTAATTTTTGGCACCAAATGAATGAATGAATGTCTCTTGCATGCGATTTAATCACCATCCGTTCCCTGAACCCTAAACGAGTAAAAATTGTCTCTGTTGTACGTGTTAGAATCAGGAAAAGACAGAAGCAGACGAATTCAGCACTGGGCCACTTTCTGTTCTGACAATGAGTGTTAAGAACAACACACAGGTGCGTTTGCGTGCAGATGAGTATTAGTTTTGAATTTTAGGCACAAAAGTTGGGATGAAAAAAAGCTTAGTTAGCCATGAAAGATTGCTGCTAAGGAGATTGATAAAGTAGAAAATGCAAAACTTGGAGAAATATTTAAGTTCAGAATTTATTGGTGTTAATTTGTTTACAATGAGTGCTTCTGGTATTTGAGAACTATACTGCACTACCTTTACCAGACTGGCTTAATGTAGGACCTCCTCGTAAGTTGGGTAGTACTTCCCTTGTATTTTTCTAGTCACATCCTACATTTGAATCAGTACAAGGCTAACGAGCTGGTTGTATTTCATTTTAGGTTTTGATCAATTGCAGAAATAGTCGAAAGCTTCTAGGGCGCGTGAAGGCCTTTGATAGGCACTGCAACATGGTACTGGAAAATGTCAAGGAAATGTGGACCGAGGTTTGATCCCCTCTTCCGTTGTTGAAGTTATTGTAACAAGGCAAATATGCTCTGGTGGTTATCAATAGGGAATTTTGTTTTACCAAAAAGAATGATGGAACTAGTGTCAGTATGCAATGGAGCTTGTCACATAGTATGCTGTTAAGGACCATTGTATCGTATGATTACTTCTTGCTGCCGGTAACTTTGGGAAACTTGGAATCAAAACAAGATCGTTTTTGGGTTATAATGAAGCAATTGAGATTTTTATCTGACTTGTTGTAGTAATTTCAGTTGAGCTTCTGACCTCAAATGGAGGAAAGGAAGTCACCAGATAACTCTATTGGTTGAAACGAATCTTGCCATTTTGGTAAATCTATTTACTATGCATGATTGAAGGGCTTTCAATTTTCTCTTGCACGTCCGCACGAGTGTGGCTAATTGGGGTTGAGCTTATGAGATCTCTTTGTAATTTCTCCTCATTTTCCATCCCTAATCCAAAAGGCCAATTGCTTTTAGAGTGTCTAACCTCAATTAGTTCGATTTGTTTGCATATAATAATATCTCCTGCTTTGGCTTTGATTATTGAAGGATGGGAAAACCCATCAATGTACAAATAGATGAAAGGTCATAGAATGATAATGTAGATTGGCCGAGTAATCAAGCAAAAAATCATTATAAAATTTAAAATATTAAAATAATTACTCAAGAGCTTGCAGGGATGAGGGTCCGAGCCAGAATGCCCGCGTCCAGACCCGGACGAGTCCGACCCCCGGACGCGGGGTCGGATGCGTCCATCTTTTTTTTTTTAAACTAAAAAGAAGTAAAAAATAAAAAACGGCCGCGTCCGGGGCCCGGACGCACGTGTTCGGGGGTCCAGACGCCATATTTTTTTAAAATTTTTTCATTTTAAGTCTAAAATTAAAAAAAAAAAACCGGACGTGTCTGGACGCGGACGCACCCCTGGCGCGTCCGTGTCCGGATGCGGACGCGGACACGAACGCGCGTCAGGATGCACGTTCGCGTCTGGGTCCCGCTGCCTTAGCTCAAGACCTATTGTTTGATTTAAATCACTAACTAGAATAGTGGTAGTAATAGGTAATGCAGTAAGCTTTGAAGTAAAAGCAGGGATATTATTATTTTTGAAGTAGGCGCCCTTGCAAATTGAGCTCGTCAAAGAATTAAAAGCGTTTGCGAATGTTGCAATGCAACATAAATACATTGACGATGAAATTTTTTGTCTTCGGCAATTCACAACAAGCTCCACACATAATGACATAAAATCATTAAATTTCTTGTGAAGACATCCATATGTTTCCAAAGCAAAAGGGATGAAATTTTCACCAGATGCACAATCATTATAATCTTGCTCCTCTTGAGCTGCGTGAGATGCGGCAGTCCCTTGCATGATGGAAGAAAGACGAAGAAGGTCATGTCGAGATGGATAAGCAATAAGAAGATCTTCAAGAGTGAATTCTTTTACGCGAGAAAACAAGATCAACACGTCAACGAGATGATTGCGAAGATGGCCCTGGCAAAATGTGTCTGCTCTCAAACAACACAGAAGTCACTATCATGAGCAATAGTTGCAAGAACATCACGAATGGAATCATGTGACACTATACAATCTACATCTGAGGGGCACCGCATAAGATGAGTATCCAGGGAATCCAACACATGCCCACACGAATAGTTAGAGAACCCATTTAACACTGGATGTGGAAGTTCCAATCTGGTACGAAGGATAATGATAAACACGTCAAAGGAGATTCGCAATAGTGGAAGAACTCGACGTGCAACTAAACAAGCCCCTGCACTTGGATTAGCACATGGAAGAAGATGAGTTCGAACTGCATCAGATGGTGAATCATTGATAAGTTGAGTGAAGATGCTTTATGAGAGTCTTCTGAAAAACCAATTGCTGATTTGTCACCAAAGATTCAAATGGAGGCATAAAATGTTGCACAAGCGATGAAAGTGAATCTCTAGCAGTGCGAAGAACGTATGGAAAAGCAAAATTGCTGGTTTCCAGATGAGCCACTAAATCAAGTAGAAGAGGTTGGTTATCTTGTTGAAACCTAGAAACTAGTGCAAAGCCAACAAGACCCCAACTTCCTAGAAAAGTAGCTGGAGTAGTGCAAGCGATAGATACTAGGCCACCAAGCAGGAAGAGAAATTTGTAGCTTAGAAAACTGACCTTCACAAGTGTGAAAGGTGCCTGGCCCCAAAAGTCGACCAAATATGTCCAGTAAAGTATCATCAAAATCTTGAAGTAATGATAATACGTTAGGTGAAGGAGAAACACAATGCAAAAGATAGCCAAGACGTTGGGCAAAGTATTGAGTGAGAATTCCAAAAGGAACTTGAGAGTTTCCAATCTTTGGCAACATATCGGAATGACGAGCAAATCTATCCAGAGCATCCCGCATAATTGAAGTGACATACCCAAGAGAACCGTCGGGAACACCAAGTGCCATAATGCTATACTCAGAAGTAATGAACCCTACAAGGAAGAAGAAATCTGTTGGAAGGCCTGTTGGACACCAAGCTACACACTTAGACATGTTCATTGTAAGCCCAAGAGAAAGAAGCTGCACTGAAAAATGCAAAAAAATTGAGATGACCCACAATATGTGTATCATCTACAATCGAGGGAAATAAACAGGAGAAAAAAGTAGAGCAGTAGCACGCAATGCACGATAATGTGCCAAAGCAAAGAGAGGTCCATTTAAGGGATCCCTTTGCAGAGTTCTCTCAGTAGAAGAAATGATGGTAACATCACCTATACGAGAAGCATGACTAAAGTATATACACCCTTGAGTTTGTTTGTTGAACTTGTGAGGTCTTGTAATTGTTTTGCTAAAGGCAAAACAAGCTAGCATAGTCTGATCTATATTCCTAAGGAGTTTGTATAAGGTGGTTCAACTTTTTGTATTCATACAGAAGCTTTTAAGCTTCTAGTTTATTTCGTTCTTATAAGGCACCACTATGTTGAATACGCTCCTCTAAAAAATAAATGTGAACTTGATTTGTCCTCTTCTATCACACTCAAGCTATTCAAGGTGTTGGCCAACAACTTAAAATCAAGAAAAAACTCATTTTTGTGGGCTACTCTCTTTTAGGGCAGTTATGCATAGAGTTCTTCTATACACAAGCGATATTCATTTTCATTGCTCTCGAAAGGATGTATAGAAATCCCTTGTATAAATGCTTGAAACTTATTCAGAAGGTTGATTTCTTTACATCTAATGTTGAATCATTAGCACCACATTTGAACAATCAAATATTCCACATCATGATGATTTTTTGCATGGCAACAATGTTGCTATCATCATAATCGACATAGCTCATGTAAAAACAAATTTCTTTTGCATTATATAGATTTTGATTGCAATCTCAAAAACATATTTTTTGATGCTAAAGAAATTGAAATATTTTCTAAGCTCTATTTGTTTGTCATTTTCTAGACGTGTGCCTTTTAGATGATACGGTTCTTTTGCCTTTTTCTTTTTTTGATTTTTTGCTATTTATTTACTTTGCAATTGCAATTTTGTATGTTTCAAATTTTTATAAGCCACTCAAAATGTTTTTGAATAGAAAGCTGGAGTGAGCTTTAGTGTGCTTTTATGAAGGATCAATAATAGAAAATTTCCACTCTGAGATGCTTGCTCCACTTTGTTTTGATATTTTAGAGATACTAATGTGTTTCCATTTCACAAGATGCTAATTTCCTTTAATGTGTTATCACTATGATGGAAGTACATGAAGAAAAAACATTGGAGGGGAAAAACAACAACAATCACTTTCATAGTTGGGTTTAGGGTGGAATATCTCTCTCTCTCTCTCTCTCTCTCTCTCTCTCTCTCTCTCTCTCTCTCTCTCTCTCTCTCTCATTTAGGGTGTAGTGTGGTTGGAAGAGGTTTAGCGTTCCAATATTTATCCTACAAATTTACAAAATTATACCAATTATGATTATGTGTGCTAGAACTCCACAAGTTTTGTACAAGACGTGATTACTTCTCTAAACTTACTACTTATGCTCATCTCCCACATTAAAGCAGACAAGCAATCAAGGTTGCCACAGAATGTATATATTTTTGTTGGAGATTTTTCTCAAAGTCCGCATTCATTGTGCACCATATTGGGTCCATGTTAATTTTTTCCACCATGTGCTCCTCTAATTTAGGAGTTCTCATTGAGCACACTAATTGTCCCTTTTGCCTCACATATTGATACAAGAAAAAAAATTGCATAGTCTCTTATAATGCTCCCCTAACTGCATGATGATGCACCAAGACACATATGGTGACAGTAATTCAAATTATAATGAGTTATATTTTTGTCCACCCACTGGAGAAAGTCTACAATATCTTCTTCACCTTTAGCACTTTGCTTTTTCTCATTCTTATTGCTAGTAAAAAAACAAGGTAGCTAATATAAAAATGATACATGTAATAACATCGAATCTAGAGAAATGAAAAGAGAAATGCAAACAAGATAGCATGAAAAGATAGTTACTATATCAATGGTACATCTAATAGCATCAAGGCTAGAGAAATGCAAACATTTTTCTATCTTCATATTGCCATTGTAATAACCCAAGGGGGTTGGTTGAGTTGGTTAGCTTGGCATCCAAAGTTTCATTGGTCCCAAGTTCAAGCATCTAACATCATTATTGAGTGAAAAAGTCAACCAATTTTCATGTACATTCAAAAGAAAATGATTCAACACTTTACACTCTCCAAAATACTTTTCGGTTTTCATTGATAAAATGCTTTGAACTAATAAGAACATACTCATTAGAGAAACTTAGAGCCCGACGAGGGCCTTTGAAAAAGATGTCTTTTTATTTTTTTTGGTCGCGAAATAGGTTTTTCGTTTTTGTTGTCGCGAACGATTTTGTCTCTTTAAACTTTTCTTTTGCGCGGAAGCTTCACATGAACCTAGACACGCGACTACACAGCACAGAACAGATTCCATTCTAGTAATCAAGATAGCGTAAGACAAGGAAATGCACGAAAATAGAGCAATCAATTATCAGTTTGATTTTTAGAGCGAGATCATCAGTGTCTCGCTCGTTGGCAGCCTGACGCTCTGCTCTTTCGTTGTGTTATGCTCGTTGGCATACTTTCATGCACAACTCTTTCGTTTTTAGTATTTTCGTTTTATGCTCTACTCGTTATGTCTCTCTCTGTATTACAGAATTATAGAATCCTATTTTATGATCCAGAAAGGATAGTTTATATCTCCACTGTGTGGAGTTTACAAGATAGCTAAACAGAGAATCACAAGACTAGTTAATGCTAATCAACTATTTAGTTACTCTCCGTCGTTGTGACTCGTTTCAGCTAGGCGTGAAGTTTGAGACTCCAAGCCCGTTGAGCTGCCAGCTGGCAGCGTGAAAGATTCCCTTTTGTTTCTTTCATTTCCTTTCGTTTCTTTCATGTCTTCTCGTTTTGCGTCCCTTTGCGGTTTTTGTGGTCCTGGAGGTATGTTTACGATTCGCAAATGATTCGCGAATCGTTCGTCTTTTGAGTCAAGGGATGTTGACTTTCGCGAATTGTTCCGTTCGATCTTCGCTTCGTATTCGTGTTGCGGCAAAGTTGCAGGAGTTCACCATTTTTGACACTCCCTCTTGAACCTTGCAGCTTTGCACGTTTAATTTAATTGCCCTTTTTTGCTTGTCAAAGAGTGGCTTGTCGAGCGGCTTCGTGAGCAGATCTGCAATCATGTGTTCTGATTTTATGTACTGGACCTGAAGCTCTCCTTTCGAGATTAAATCTCGAATGTGATGGTACTTCAGAGGTATGTGTTTTGTCTTTGAATGGAAGACATGATCCTGGGACAGATAAATGGCACTCTGAGAGTCCATTATCATCGTGCATGGCCCTTCTTGTGGTATCCCGATTGCTTCTAGCATTATTTTCAGCCACACAACCTCGTTCGCCACCTTTGAAGCTGCGACATATTCAGCTTCGTAAGAGGATTGAGCCACCAAAGTCTGCTTTTTGCATATCCAGCTAATTGCAGCTCCACATGCTATTGTACATCCTCCAGTTATGGACTTGCTGTCATCTTTGCAGCTCGCCCAGCTTGCATCACTGTAGTGGTGCAGCTCGAATCCTTTATTTTATTTTCTTTTCTGTAGGTTAATCCCATATTCTGGGTACCATGCAGATACTGTAGGATTCGTTTTGCCATTTGCCAATGTGCCATGCCAGGATTGGAAGAGAATTGGCTGAAGACGTAAACAGAGAAAGCTAGATTGGGTCTGGTACAAATTGTAAGGTACATCAGACTACCGATTAAGTTTTGGTAAGGTATACCTGCCATATTCTGTTCTTTCTCTTCCGTTTTTGGGCAATCCTGCTTCGTTAGCTTGGCTCCAACTATCATTGGTGTGGCCTTTTCTTTGCAGTCCATCATGTGGTACTGCTTTAGCACCTTCTGGGCATATTTTGACTGACGCAGGTATATTTTGCCCTTTGTTCGATCTCTTCTGATCTCCAACCCGAGGCATTTCATTGCTTCTCCAAGATCTGTGATTTCATAACTTTCAGAAATCTGACTCTTCGTGTCTTTGATTAGCATTAAGGAATTTTCTATCATCAGAGAATCATCCATGAATATGGTCAATATCACAAAATCCTTTCCTACTCTTTTTATGTAGACATTACAGTCTGGTTGTGTAGGATTGAAGACTAGAGACTTCAGAAGACCATTGAGCTTCTTATACCAAGCTCATGATGCCTGTTTTAGACCATAGATGCATCTTTGCAACCGACAGACATATTCTCGATTGTCGGGGTCTTCAAATTTTTCAGGCTGCTTCATGAAGATTTTCTCCTCTAGATCTCCATGGAGAAAGGCTGTTTTCACATCAACCTGGTGAATTTGCAGATTGTCTTGTGTGGCATATGCAAGGAGTAGTCGTATGCTTGTCATTTTGACCATCGTCGAATATGTGTCGAAATAATCAACACCATATCTCTATGTGTAGCCCTTTGCGACAAGCCTTGCCTTGTAGCGGCCAATGGTGCCATCTGATTTTATTTTTTTCTTGTATACCCACTTGCAGTCGACTATTTTCCTGTTTCCTGGCAGTGGCTCTAATGTCCATGCCTCGTTTTGCCTTATCGACTCGATCTCCTCTGACATTGCCTGCTTCCAGAATTCTCCCTCTAGACTCTGGACAACTTCTTGATATGTTGTTGGCTCTTCAGTGAAGCTGCAGTACTTGAACTGCGTGTCCTTGCTCCACTGAAGATTGTCAGAGTAACGATCTAGAGGTCTTCTTTGTCTTGTTGACCTTCTAGGCTCATTTCGTCGCTGCTCGAACATTTCTTGTTCGTGGGGTTGAACTTCTGTTTCCTGCTGCTCTGGAGTTTGTAACTCTGCATTCTGATTTGATGTCTGTCCTCGATCTCCTTCTTGAATTGGTAGCAATGTGAAGATCTCATGGCCTCTTTCGTCTTTTAGTCTAGGAAATGTGGACTCATCGAACTTCACATCTCTTCTCAAAATAACTTTTTTCGTTGTTGGGTTGTAGAGCCTATACACTTGTGTTCCATTCGAGTATTCGACCATGATGGTTTGTTCTGATTTATCATCGAGCTTGTTTCTTTTTTCTTTTGGAATGTGCTTGTATGCTGCACATCCAAACACACGTACGTATGATAGATCAGGTTTTCTACTTGTCCACATTTCGTATGGTGTTTTATCTTCCAGCGATGTCGTTGTAGATCTGTTTTTCAGGTGTATAGTTGCAGCTATTGCCTCAGTCCAGAATTGACCTGACAATTGAGCCTGTGACATCATGCATCTGGATCCTTCGACTAGCGTTCTGTTTCTTCTTTCTGCGACACCATTGTATTTTGGTGTGTATGCAAGAGTGAACTGGTGTTGAATCCCCTGTTCTTCGCAGAATTTTGAGAATTCTTTGCTTTTGTATTCACCTCCATTGTCAGATCTGAGGATCTGAATAGTCTTTGAGGTGTGTCGCTCTGCAAATGCCACGAACTTCTTGAAGGAATCAAACACTTCCGATTTTTTCTTTAGGTAGTAGATCGTGGTCATCCGGCTGTAATCATATATGAACGTCAGAAAATACCTCAAACTTGAGAGCGAATCCATCTTCATTGGTCCACAGACATCAGAGTGGACGAGCTCAAGAACTTTCTTGGCTCTTTTTCCCTCATGTGTGAATGGATTTCAATGTTGTTTGCCTTTTTGACAGATTTCGTAGGACTTAGTTTCGGGCCTTGATATCTTGAGGCCTGTGACTATGTCTTTCTTGCACATGCCATGCAAACTCCGCATGTTCAGATGATACATTCTCCTATGCCAGTGCTGATCTTCATTTTCTGATACATTTAATATGCTATCAGAGTTGCTTACTATCTTGAGTTGGTAGAGATTTCCTTCTCTGCATCCAACCGTCAACAACTTGTTTGTCGCTTTCTCGATCATGCGGCATGTGTTGTCGTCGAACAAAACTCGAATACCAAGATCTGCCATCTTGGAGACTGACAGTAGATCTTTTTTGAGTGAAGACACGTAAAGTGCTCCTGGCAGCTCTGCTTGCCCTGACAATATTCGCAGTTGTAGAGTGCCGATGCCTTTGACATCGTGTCTACTCCCATCACCTAGAATCACTACTCTATTGTTTTTGAGTTCTCTGAAGTCGATCAAGATCGTCTTGTTACAGGTGATGTGTGACGTTGCTCCTGAATCAATGACTGCATCATAGTTGTGTTCAGTGTAGCTCGTTGAAGCTTCATCGAGTATCGTGAAGGCTTCGTCACCTCTATCTGCATCCTTGGATGACTCTGCAACATTAGCATTTTCAGCTTTGTTTTTCTTTTTGGGTTGAACCTACAATCGTATGCAGAGTGCCCTTTCTTCTTGCAGTGCATGCAAGGTATTGCTGGATTGAACCAGCATTTGTTGGCTCTATGGCCTGGCTTGTGACAGTGATCACAAGAAGAAGATTGTTGATTCAAGGACTTCGTCTTCCGAATTTGGGTTTGTTCTTGTTTTTTTCTTTCCTTTTGTGAAGAGAGCCTTCTCTTGATCATTGCTTCTCTCTCCTTCGTCCCTCATCAGTCTCTCATCAGTGACAAGACTGACTGCTTTGTCAAACGTCATATCTGGTAGACTCAGTATGAGCATTCTCAAAGGTTGATAGGACGTCGGTAGAGACTTCATGAAGTAGCTATTGTGGTGCTGGGACCTGGTGCTCCTGTCTTGATGCAACGAGTTGAGCGAAGATCGTTCTGATCTTCTCAACGTGTTGATCTAATTGGTTGCCATCCCATCATATGGACTGCAGTTGATTGTGAAGGTGCATGACTGAAGCTGCAGTCCTCACTTCATACTTCTGTTTTAATCTTTTCCACGCTGCATGGCTGCTTTCGCAGTCTTCAATCTACATGAGTAGATATTCGTTTATGGATGAAACGATGATCACCATTGCGCGCTCATCTTTTCTGATCCATTCAGCTCTCCTCGGGTTTCCCTCTGGAGGCTGCACCTCTGAGAGTTCGGTCACCGACCAGATGCCTTGGCCTTTCAGAAGTGTTTTGATTTTGAATTTCCGGATTCTGTAATTTGTGCCATCAAGACTGATTGCTACTCTTGTCTAGATTGTTGTAGCCATATTGTGTTGTCTAGAAGATTACTGCATATATTTCAATAGTGATAACTTGTTGGCTCTGATACCAAGTCGTGAAACGGGTTTTTCGTTTTCGTTGTCGCGAACGATTTTGTGTCTTTGAATTTTTCTTTTGCGCAGAAGCTTCACAGGAACCTAGACACACGATTACACATCACAGAACAGATTCCATTCTAGCAATCAAGATAGCGTAAGACAAGGAGATGCACGAAAATAGAGCAATCAATTATCAGTTTGATTTTTAGAGTGAGATCGTCAGTGTCTCGTTCGTTGGTGGCTTGACGCTCTGCTCTTTTGTTGTGTTCTGTTCGTTGGCAAACTTTCATGCACAGCTCTTTCGTTTCTAGTATTTTTCGTTTTCTGCTCTACTCGCTATGTCTCTCTCTGTATTACAGAATTACAGAATCCTATTTTATGATCCAAAAAGGATATTTTATATCTCCATTACGTGGAGTTTACAAGACAGCTAAACAAAGAATCACAAGACTAGTTAATGCTAATCAACTAATCAAATACTCTCCATCGTTGCTACTCATTTCAGCTGGGCGTGAAATTTGAGACTCCAAGCCCGTTGAGCTGCCAGCTGGCAGCGCAAAAGATTCTCTTTCGTTTCTTTCGTTTCCTTTCGTTTCTTTCGTGTCTTCTCGTTTTGGTCCCTTTGCGATTTTTGTGGTCCTTGAGGTATGTTTACGATTCGCAAATGATTCGTGAATCGTTTATCTTTCGAGTCAAGGGACGTTGACTTACGCAAATTGTTCTCTGTTCGACCTTCGTTTCATATTTGTGTTGTAGCAAAGTTGCAGGAGTTCACCATTTCTGACATTTTTATCATTTTCACAGCCATGTGGACCAATAGAAACATTGATATCAGGCTTCGAACATTCATTTTTCGATGTGATATCTAAATGTCATTGATGACTTACATACTCTGCACTCAACTTGCTCATTTTGTTTCGTATCCCAACGATCATCCAACAACTCGACGAGCATTTCATCACTCAAGTCCTTATAAATAAACATTGTTTTCGTTCGCCAAACATTGCATTTTGAAAAAAAATCAACAAAAATAGAAAAAAGGTAGATACCAACTTAATCTATTATTCTTTGAACCAGTGCTACATTTTAATATATTATGAATATCCATAAAAAGTCTAGATCGAAATTTTTTTGAAATTGCTGAATCTGGTGGAGGATATGGCTCTAATCTACCCACTAAACCATTTTTATCAGGAATGTAGGTGTAATCATAGAAAAAAAAAAACTCTTGACTCTAAAATGGTTGTGGAGAACGACCTTTATATTGTAAAATACCGATATCAGAATGTATGACATCAATTATTCCTACAATAGATTGAACTGATTGCCATTCAACGAAATTTGATGGATACAAATATGCAAAACCAACAAAAATATCGTGAGAAAAATTGAATATAAAAAAAATGCTAATACTAAACAAATTTATTCTGAATATGTACATATTAATCGTATACTTGCAATTGCATTTTTTTCTATCATTTGGAGTCAAATCCTGAATGTTGAGCTCTTTGTGAAGATAAGCATGTTGAACTAAAACTTCCATGATAGATTGACCGGCGGCTGATATTTTAAAATCCATTATCCTGCCTTTTCAAGAGCTTCTATATATGTTATTTGATCTTTTTCTTTTCCAGAAAGAGCCTTTTGAAGAAGAGCTCCTTAGCTTTATCACGTTTGTTTGGGGCCAACAAAGTCGAGTACTGTACTTCTATCTTGAACATGAATAAAGAAAGTGATGCTTAATATAAGTTAAGCTGATTCTATCTTAAAGCTACATCCTTGCTAATTAGTCAACTCATGATACTAAGAGCATTTCTATTTCTTTTTTGTGGCTAGACGAATATTATGCTTGGATGTATCTCGAGCTCCCTCACTTTCCATCAACCTATCTAGTATCAGCAATGCAGCAAAGCTTCGCAGATCTCGAATATCCAACTGCAAGCATTCTAGACCGTGGCAGTAACTAAGGTGCAGCTCTGGCAACATCCAAATCCTTACTATTTTGTAGCCCAAGACTCTTGAAACAAGTGCAAAAAAATTGCCAACCAGCCTCTACCAAACGCCTATGTCAGCTCTTTCAGCATGATGCAGCATTGGCCTAATGCAATGATTCCATCATATCTAGCCTCACATCTGGATATTTCAAGGCTCACCAAGCGACTGTAGCTGTTGGCGAGCGTGATCAGGCTTACATTTTTGTGAATATGCCAAGAGCAGACTTTGACACAGAGCCAATCAGATGCAGGATATGCAAATTTTGGCATGCCGATATTACAATCAAAGCCTCATCTATATCTGTGACTGTGATATTTGAGTGTGCAAGCAATAGCGCTTCGCCAAATCCACAAATGAAGATGCAAGCGCAAGTTAAATCCATAGCGATCAGGTTTGGAAATCTCACATTCATGTGGCAGCTTTGCTGGAGAGGTCACTGCGGAGGTTGTGTATGCCAACTATGGAAGAGATGAAGAAGCTGAAAGAGTTGGGAATTCTTGTTGCAGGGTCTGTGGTGATAGCAAGATATGGAACAATTTTTTGAGGGGATATTGTCGACAGTGCTGAGGCAGTAGGAGCACTCAGAGTGCCAATTTACACTAGAATATAAAAGCTTCTTTCCTTATTCAAAGTGGCTGCCATCAACTGGTGTTCAAAGAGGCTCCCTCGACAGGCAATTAAGGGTGATCTTCTTAGACCAGGCTGTCCAAGCACAGCAACTACTGAAAGGCTCGTCGTGTCTGATCTGACTCTGGAACTTCCAAAAATTCCAAGTCTACCCATGTCCGCAGCTCAAGACATGCTTCCAATATTGTGTGTCTACATTAATTGGAGGCCCTGTAGCTCCTTTCAACTGCCACAGTACGTGCTCTTGATTTGGTTGCATAGAAAATTATGTGAAGTAAATATTAGGTTTGGAGCACCTATATTGGAGAGAGTTGAGCCACAATATATTTAATTTGTCGTGGATTCTCGTAAGCGTGAGCTCCCAAGGCTGGCAGCGTACCACTTGCTAGTGTTAGCGTACATCAAGAATCAATCAATCAATCAATCGCACAGGGGAATCACTCAAACAAATGATCTTTATCTGTGTACCATATAGTCTAGATTGCATTTGTTTGTGCATTTTGTAGGATATTTCACATGCTTGAGTATGCATAATGAATAGCATCAAGAAATCTTTTTTTCTCTTGCTCATGGAGAAATCTTGAGAAATGGTTGTGAATGGTCTTATTTGAATATCATAATAAATTGAAGCAAGAAAATCCAAAGTTGTATGGTCCAATCTAAAAACTTACCAAGTCCTAAGTATACATAGGTTTATGAAAGTTTCATACACAAAGGGACAAACCTAGATGCGTCTCGGATTGGCAAAACGCTCTTTAACCATGAAACGCACATCAACAACGCATTACAACGATCTTCAAAATACTAAATAGATTCAAGTAAAATTGAGGTCCTATTTTCAAGACATAGTAACAAAGAAAATTAGAAAATAAAACACTCCGATCATGCACTAACAACACCATAATGTTGATCTATGTACATCAATGAGTCAAATAATTTAGTTTACGAGCATATTTTGCACAAAGCTATCTCAAGAACATATTTTGGTCGAACACATTTGCGTAATCTTTTTGAAACAATCCAAACACATCATTTGTCTATTTTCATAATGTAATAACTTATTCATATTCATATTCATAATGTAATAATTAATTCATATTCACAAAAACAAAATGAGTATAGTCCACCGAAGAGATTAGATATGGTTTGTATATGGTATTACTGGAAATGAATTAAATAAGAAGTTCAATTCTAAAATAAATTGAAAGAGCAATATGATAACGCAAGTTCCTCAGGCGTCAAAGACAACCATCGTCTGCTCAGAAGTTGAGGAGTTGTAGATGTCCGTGTTCTGATCAAAGTGAGTGAACAAGTGTTATCAAACAACAATGAAGTGCATTCAAATCGCAATAAGCAATCATCTACGTTATACATAGATAGAAAAGCGTGTTGCTGCTATATTACACTGAAGCACAACAATGACATTTACAACCAAAATGACGGCGTAATTGGGAGGCTCAAAATCATTCGTCTCATGGACGGAGCATCACGTAGAGTGTGCCTGGATGATTCATTTATAGACTTCATCCATGTATTAATTACAATAAATGTTTGTCATCTAATTAGGTAAGCTGTTGTACTTGGAAGTATTTGCCTTGTGATGACAACTATACAGTGTGTACACAGTCAACCTGTAGGGAATGTTGACGAGGACGTCACATTCTCTCACTTCGCATTTTAGGAGAAGTGGCTTTCTCTCACTTCGCAAATTCTGAGAAGTGGCTTGGAACGTTCCTTGTTCAATATAGACGACCTTCGGCATTTTTTCTCTCTCTTCGAGATTTTCCGAAAAAGCCGAAGGTGCCCTAAAACAGTTCAATTCTTGAAAGTAGATGACCTTTGAAAAATTTCTCTATCTTCACATTTTGCGAAAAAGCCGAAGGTGTTGAAAACAGTTAAACTTTTCGAACTGTGCATAAGTTAACTTCTTCAAAATAATTAAACGGAAGAAGCCGAAGGCAAGTGTTGCAGTTTTCGAAAAAATGTGATAAACGCGAAATGTGCAACACTCTGTGTATTTTTCTTCAAACTGTTGAAGTGTTGCACTTTTCGGAAAATTGCGAAAAATGCGAATTGTGCGACACTTAGTGTATTTCTGCAGACTGTTGAAAAGGGGGTTTTGACATTCTGCGAGTAAATAATTTGCGAGTTTTGCGAGTTTCTTCCATGACATGCTCCAACAAAATGGTAGCACGTCTCTTTCTATGCCACTACAAGATTTTTTAATAACAAGAATGATGGTTTGATGCATACTTAAAAATGTGACTATCCATCAAACTCTAAATAGGTGATGCCTAGATATCCTAGAAGCAAAAAAGTTTAACTTATCCGATTCGACGAATTCGGTTTCCAAATGGGCGGTTCGAATCTGTTTGAGAATCGGGCCGATTCGAATCAGACATGAAACTATACTTGGAGCAAATGATGGTTTGATTCAAGCGGATGAGCTAGTTCAGTTAGAAGATCTGTCAACCTTTGTACTTTTAGAAGCATGTGCCAATCTTGATGTAGGTCAACGTGGGCTCAGAGACCGGGAGGTGACTAAGTACTTGGTTCGTTGGAAAGGTAGTTCTAACAACAAGGACACTTGGGAAAAGGAGCAAGACCTTAGTCCGAGATTCCCATATTCCCTTCCTTAAAAGAAAAGTCCTTTTAAGGGTAGGGAATGTTAAAGACCACCCAACCCCTTGGGTCCCACACCTAACTCAAAACTAGATGTTGGACTGGGCCTATTGACTTGAGCATTGACTCGTGGGCTACATGCATGCCACTTGTGATAATCAGGGATATGTGCTGGGCATGGATACTCCTACCTTGCAGGTGTACAAGGAGAGGAAATCTCAGTTACCCTTCGTTCTATCTACCTAGGTGTTGGTGGATGGTAGTGCGCATGTGCATAGCCAGGATCCTACGGCGGGGTGGATCGAGGGCGTTCGGTTTCTTGTGTTGATCGACACCTAGCAGTTTCTGGTGATTGCAAAACATAACAGCTTGTACCAAGCTCGGACCATATAAAAACTTGTACTGGGGAAGAAAAGAACATTCCCACTACTAAAACGTCAACCAAGTGCTAACACAACAATCAACTTATCATACAAGCACCTATATACTAGATAGCTATACGAAAACAGAACTCTACTTGTTAAGGTAATTGACCAAAATGTTTTTAACAGTGCCATGACGAGGGCAGAAGGTGGCCAAAATCCAGTGACCTCTGACGACAATGACAACATATTTGAGGCACTTTTTTTCTAGGGTTTTTACATACAATACAAAAGTCAGATAAAAATCTCAAATGCTCCATTGTAACCCAAAAAAAGACGAGGCTATGTAGATCCTAGCTGCAGCAGTATGACAACGATCTTGCTTTGATTCCAAGTTTCCCAAATTTACCAGCAGCAAGGAGTGGGTCGTAAATTGAAGTTTCACAGAAGGCTAAAATTAATTCTTACTTTCTGAGGCTCCATAGTTTTACACTTAATCTCGATGCTTGGATCACTTAGGATTCCGAAGAACAATAATAACAGAGTCGCCACGAAGGAACATTTTGCTGATAAATCTGTCTTTATTTACTGGTTTTGCCTTCTTCTTGCCTTTTCCTGTTTTTGGTACCTGGCAACGTCCGGATTTGCAATTAATTAATAATTGGAAGTAATCATAAAATTCAACGGTCCTTAACAGCATTTAGTTGGATAGTACGTAACAAGCTGCACTTCAAATTGAAACTAATTTCATCGTTCTTTCTGGTGAAAACGAGCATATTTGCCTTGTTACAATAACTTCAACAAAGGAAGAGAGCATCAAACCTCAGTCCACATTTCCTTGACATTTTCCAGGACCATGTTGCAGTGCCTATCAAAGGCTTTCACTCGCCCTAAAAGCTTCCGATTATTTCTGCAATTGATCAAAACCTAACATGAAATACAACCAGCTTGTCAGACATTGTACTGATTCAAACATACGATGTGAGTAACAAAATACAAGGGCAGTAACTTACGAGGAAAGTCCTACATTAAGCCAGTCTGGTAAAGGTAGCTGCAGTACGGTTCTCAAATACCAGAAACACTCCATTGTGAACAAATTAACAACAGTAAGTTCTGAACTCTTCATCGCAACTTTTGTGCTTCAAATTCAACACTGTTACTCATTAGTATGCAGACTCACCTGTGTGTTGTTCTTAACACTCATTGTCAGAACAGAAAGTGGCCCAGTGCTGAATTCGTCTGCTTCTGTCTTTTCCTGATTTAAACATGTACAACAAATAAAAATTTAGAAACATATGCATTCCACATACGTGCATCCAAGACGTCACAATAAACCAGGCTTAAAAGGTTACAATCGCCACTGGAAAGGATGGTGATTCTGCTCCTGATCATTTAAGTATAGTGGTATACTTACTTGTGTATCCTCCTCCATGGGCTTTACTCCACTGCAGATGGCGCCAGAGCACAAGCAACGTAGGTGAAGAGACTATTATTCAAAACTGATATATGAAAACCAACAAGACTTATATAAAGCATATATTCTAGATCGTATTTCTTTCTTTTCAAAAGTCGTATTGCAGCAACAGTAGCGACTGTTAATTTGAAATCTATTTCACTCGTTTAGGGTTTGTTCAGGCAGATTTGGTAAATGAACTGATGATGCTTATTAACAAACACACACAAACCATTGTCACAAATTCAAGTGTACAGCACAAACCTAAAAATCTAACAATGAATACGTGAAAAACACTACAGCACCACCACTTATTAACCTCAAATCTTGGACTAGAACAAGCTTGTATTAAAAAGTAAAAACCAAGGAACCCAAAATACTACTACTTCTAGATTGTATTAATTTTTTTCAAACCATATATTTTGTGGCCTACCGGTACGACGCACTTTGGCATGCTTTAAACAAAGGGCAAGGCTAAACCTAAATCCTAAAAAAGGCTATATGCATTGGACAAAGCTATGATTAACAAAACTACAATCCCATGAAGGACGTTGGTTACAACAAAACCATCAACGCAAAATCTCGATAAAAAGCTAAGCACAAAAATAAAGTCCTCATATCGGCAATACATAGTGCATCACAGGCAGGATTCTATCTGCTTATGCCCTTCTTGGTATGAGAATCTAACCAGATGAAAAACTTAGATGCAATGTTTATTTTCCTGAAAAAATCTCACTACATTTTTGCGAGGAGTTAGTGAATACAACCATACTAAACAATGAAATCAGTCACAAAACAGAAACAACAAAACAAACAAAAACAGCTGCAAACGTAAAACTAAATTGAGAAAACAGAAGAACCGAGCTCATGGTGTCAGATAGATGAGGCAAGCGTTTGGATCTTGGCGATGCTGGTGCACCTTCCTCGTTCTCGTATGCTTGCTGGAGAGAGTTGGAGAAGACGAGCAGAAAAGAATAGCGATCGCAAAAATATGAGAAAAAATAACCTACCTTTACTTGCAAGGGCACGTCCTTCATCTACGGGCTCTAACCCAGTTTCTAAGGATCCTTGGCCTTCTTGACCACCCTTTAAGATATACCCACTCAGTGTCAAGGGACAGTCCCCATTGCCCCTAAATCTGGGATTGGGCCACTTGGGCCCTTGAAGCACAACATTGTATCCCCCTTGTCGGGGCGTTATTGTTGAAGAGTCCCGTTGTTCCCACGCTTGCTTAGGGCCCGAATCTGAAAATCATGGGGGCCATCATTCCTCCCATCGTCAATGGTTGGTTGCGTAGCCTAGGTTGCCAAAACCCCAATGTTTAGCTTCATGAGCTCTTCCCAACCAGCCCCACTTGGTTCACGATGCCCTGCCATTGCTTGGTACATGGCGACCTAGCTTGGAAGATGGTGGATAGTGTGAGCTGCAACCAATGATTGATCCTCTGCAATGGCACAACAACCTACCCTTGTCATGCCAATCCCGGGTGGCCCATGGGCATGTCCCAAATCCAACGTCAATATGGATGGGTGAGTATTGTTTGTATCAAAACAACAATGTAAAAAAAAATCTTAACTGGGAGTATTTGCCCAAGCATCCACCCACGACACTCTCGGCTAGGAATAGAATTGAACCTAGACAAACAAGTCGAACCAACCATGCTACATCACCACAGCATGCATGTATCTGATCCCAAAACAATGATATCTACACACATGAGAATGGAGTTTACAGTGACCTTTCCCGTAAATTGTAGAGGCAAAATGCCCTAGAAATAAAGACTATCCCATCTTCCATTCATTTTGTTTTGCACAAATGATTTAACTAAGATATGATATCATATTTAATAAGTTTGATTTCTCAAAAGAATTCAGTGAGCGTGCAGAGGGATTGATCGCCTCTTTGGATCTTCTCTGCCATGATTGGGAATGGAGAACCCCTAGAAAAAAGAGCCTAGGAATTGATGATTCTTATGCAAGATAAGATGGACATAACCTAGACCCCCTTCCCTAGAAAGTTTGCACTTGGGTGAATTCCCAAGTTGTAACATAGAAAATTAAACTATATCATGACTAACATTAAATGTTGAGCCAACTACCTTCCTTGCATGTCAACAATAGCTTACCTACTTTTCCACATGGCTTAAGGGCTTATGGACACATAGGTAAGGCCCCTTCCTCCCCTCTCACTTGACAAATTCTAACTCCCATGCAACCTTCCCCCACCTTTACACATCATTCTTTCACTCCACTTACCCTTATTCCACTATAAGTCTCCTCCACACCTCACACACTTCAATTTGACACATCACCACCTTTGCCAAGCCTCCAAACTCCCTATAAAAGAAGTAGTGTGCCCTCCCACTATCCCCTAATTCCAATTAATGAATATTTTGCTTTTCTTTTGTTTGCTTGTATGTGTACCTGCTTGGAGAAGGTGATTTTGGAGCTATGGCTCAAGGAGACCATGCCAAAATTGATGGGAGCTTTTGGATGATCCACCATCTTCAACACACGCACTTTATCTCTTCTCTCTTCCCTTCCCCTCACACTCTCTCTCATCCCTATTCACCTTTCTCAAACCCCCTCTCTACCCTTTCCTCTCTTTCTCACCAAAAATGCTAATTCTCTCTCTTGTGCCTACACCAACAACTCTCTTACTCTCTCTCTAACTCGGCCTTCAAACTTTCATTTTTCCAGCAACTAAACACTCTTTCCCTACATGCAATAAAACTACTATCATTTTAGATCCATTCCCAAGCTTGCATGATCAAGAAACTTCCATTTTTGGACCAAGAATCACAAAACTAGTTGCACGCATGCATTTTCCACTTCTTAAACTTTGCATGTCTGCTTTCCTCATGATAAAACAATTTCATGCATAAGATCTCCATTCCTTTCTCTTTGCATGTCACTATTCTTGAGTCCTTTACCTTTGCATGCATGCAAAACCAATGATTATGTTTCCATGTTCAGAAAGTCTAGCTTTGATATTGAACAGTTACCAGCAACAACATCCCCACCAATAGATTTTTCTTTTTTGGGGGGAGAAGAGAGTGGATCTACTTGGATCCACTAGAGCAGCCACATTACCAGCAACAACATCAGCAAGATCGACAACCAAGGTCACAAGTCAAACATGAAAAAGACAAGACTAAAGAAGGCAGATGGGTAATCCAAAAAGACTCAATCAGAAGAAGTACCCCAGTCACGATGAAGATCCTTCAGAAAGGGAAACAAAAGCATTGGGAAATCAGTCTCCTTCTTCAACCAACCTCTCGTCACACATCTGCATCCATTCTCATGCCTATTGCCCAAACCATCTACCGTTGTCACTACCACCCTTCCTTCCATCTGTTTGTTTATCATCAGTTTATATTTCTTCTGAGAAATCCCTATTTTTTTATAGTCCTACCGAAGCAGTTGAAAGATCATTGCAAATGTCTTTCGAAGACCAATTGCCACCTACAATGGTTGATCAGTCAAACGAAGACCCGAGAAGCAGGCAAAACAGCTAGAAGAACTAAAGAGGAAGATCCAAGAAGCTGAGAAGGAAAAGACAAAACTTAAGAAACAAATGAGTCAGATCAACCTTGATCAAAAGAAACTCTTTGGAGTAATGATAGTTGAATCCTCTCTTATGAAGCCCAAAGAGATCCAAACTTAACGGATCAAAAGAAAGAGCTGCAGAAAAAAGAAAGATAAAGACAACGTGAACCTGCAAATAAAGTGAGCTCCTCACCTAGCAAGTGGTGGTCAAAGCTCGGCATTGCAAGGGTCCAAGGCTGCAACTGTAGAACTATCAATACTCTCACACTTCCACCAAGCCTTCATCATGTTTCCTTTATGTTATCAAACTGTCCATCCAAATCTGTTCCTACCACCAATTTATTGATGATGAGTCCATCCCCTTGAGACTGATAACCAAAGTTTGTGCAACCTGCAAATCAAAGGTTTTCCTTGAGACTGGAACTTCAACTGAGAGAATAACCACGGAAACACCCAGAGGCAAATGGAGGATACAGACCTCCCAGAAGATAGAATCTGCCAAGAAACCAAAGATGAAACTGTCAATGGCAAATACAAGTGACAAAACAAAGAAACACATGGAAAGCACTCGAGCATACAAGTTGTGAAATTGCTGAGAGCTCTCCAAATTTGAGAATGTCAACCAATTGCAGCAATAAGACATTCTGGTTAAACTGCGGCAATTCATGAAAAACAGGTTTTGTGATAAAGACTGGCGACAATAAGCACTTGGTTTTATGTAAGCTTTTCCAAGTGACGATCGAAGATGCCAATGCAAAGCTGAGCGACATCGTCCAATATGAGTTGCAATGGGTCCTATAACACATTAGGAGTGGGATGATGTTGGCTGATTCTGTCGAATTCCCAAGATACTCGGATAGAGCAACTCAAGAGCACCTCTCACCTTAGACCGAGGAGGTCTTTGAGAATACGAGACTAATGAAGACTGAGAGCCGAGGAATACTAGTTAGTAATGACAAGTAAGAACTGTGTAAGCCTCATGGTGAATCTCGAAAGATGGAATGACCATGTAAGAACTAGTATTTCTAGGCAAATGTAATAAATGCAAGTAGACTCCTCTTAAAGAAGGTAGAGTGAGCCACTATTCCACTTGTAATTTGTGAAATGTGGAAATTCCACTAGGATCCACCTAAGAAGCTCTCTTGCTTATTAAAGAGATTCCCTCTTTGTTTAGAGGAGTTTTTTGTGAATTGTATCAACTCCATGCTGAAATGAGAAGAGCCTTTACGAGTTTGGTGCATCCATTGAGCTCCTTGATCATGCTTGTTTTTTGAGTGATGCATTCATGATCTTGCCCTTCCTTCCCTTTGTGTGTGGTTGTGGACTGTAGAGTGGATTAGATTTGCTGCTTTCGTAGAGTAGATTAGTTTCTTTCCTTGTTTGTGGATTAATGTAGGAACCAGCATTCAAGTAAACTACATAGGCTGAATCTGTGGTGTAAATCTTGCATATCTCTGACATTCCAGTTCTTGATGTTCTTGGGGTGTCCAAGAATCAAAAGGCTGGTTGGTTTATTGATTCTTGGACTCCTAAAATGCTGTAGATTAGTTCTTGATTCTTGTTTTGTCAATTTATGTGATGAGAAAGCGAGTCAGAATCGTGAGGAGAAAACATTCGCGACTCTCCTTCGAGATTCGGATGGAGTTCAGACGCGTTTGCTGGGCACTGCCAGCTGAAACACTCCTACAATCCTCCAGAGGGTAGTCAGGTACTACTTATCTATGTTTAAGTGTGTATCCTATTGATATATGTCAAGTATTATTCAATAAGTACAGTCTCTCTATGCAAATCTAAGATTAGAGTGATTAACCATCTACAACTAACCAGAGAATTACAAGAGTGGTAGTTTAGCCACGACCTAGGGAGTATCAGCTGACGTCATGCCATCAGGTCAGATCTCTGTACTTTTGGTACTTGCGTGTTCTCTGGTGGTACTCCTTGGAGCGTGAGGACAGAGTAAACAGATCCTAGAGTGTAGCAGTGCCTATCAAAGCCCTTCACTCGCCCTAAAAGCTTCTGATTATTTCTGCAATTGATCACAACCTAACATGAAATACAACCAGCTTGTCAGGCATTGTACTGATTCAAACATACGATGTGAGTAACAAAATATAAGGGCAGTAACTTACGAGAAAAATCCTACATTAAGCCAGTCTGGTAAAGGTAGCTGCAGTACGGTTCTCAAATACCAGAAACACTCCATTGTGAACAAATTAACAACAGTAAGTTCTGAACTTTTCATCGCAACTTTTGTGCTCCAAATTCAACACTGATACTCATTTGTATTCAGACTCACCTGTGTGTTGTTCTTAAGACTCATTGTCAGAACAGAAAGTGGCCCAGTGCTGAATTCGTCTGCTTCTGTCTTTTCCTGATTTAAACATCTACAACAAATAAAAATTTAGAAACATATGCATTCCACATACATGCATCCAAGATATCACAATAAACCAGGCTTAAAAGGTTACAATCGCCACTGGAAAGGATGGTGATTCTTCTCCTGATCATTTAAGTATACCTGTAAGATGCATAGGTATACTTACTTGTGTATCCTCCTCCATGGGCTTTACTCCACTGCAGATGGCGCCAGAGCACAAGCAACGTAGGTGAAGAGACTATTATTCAAAACTGATATATGAAGACCAACAAGACTTATATAAAGCATATATTCTAGATCATATTTCTTTCTTTTCAAAAGTCGTGTTGCAGCAACAGTAGCAACTGTTAATTTGAAATCTATTTCACTCGTTTAGGGTTTGTTCAGGCAGATTTGTCGAATGAACTGATGATGCTTATTAACAAACACACACAAACCATTGTCACAAATTAAAGTGTACATCAACCAGATCCGTACGAATATGGTCTACACAAACCTAAAAATCTAACAATGAATACGTGAAAAACACTACAGCACCACCACTTATTAACCTCAAATCTTAGACTAGAACAAGCTTGTATTTAAAAGTAAAAACCAAGGAACCCAAAATACTACTACTTCTAGATTGTATTAATTTTTTTTGAACCATATATTTTGTGGCCTACTGGTATGACACACTTTGGCATGCTTTAAACAAAGGGCAAGGCTAAACCTAAATCCTAAAAAAGGCTATATGCATTGGACAAAGCTATGATCAACAAAACTACAATCCCATGAAGGACGTTGGTTACAACAAAACCATCAACACAAAATCTCGATAAAAAGCTAAGCACAAAAATAAAGTCCTCATATGGGCAATACATAGTGCATCACAGGCAGGATTCTATCTGCTTATGCCCTTCTTGGTATGAGAATCTAACCAGATGAAAAACTTAGATGCAATGTTTATTTTCCTGAAAAAATCTCACTACATTTTTGCGAGGAGTTAGTGAATACAACCATACTAAACAATGAAATCAGTCACAAAACAGAAACAACAAAACAAACAAAAACAGCTGCAAACGTAAAACTAAATTGAGAAAACAGAAGAACCGAGCTCATGGTGTCAGATAGATGAGGCAAGCGTTTGGATCTTGGCGATGCTGGTGCACCTTCCTCGTTCTCGTATGCTTGCTGGAGAGAGCTGGAGAAGACGAGCAGAAAAGAATAGCGATCGCAAAAATCTGAGAAAAAATAACCTACCTTTACTTGCAAGGGCACGTCCTTCATCTACGGGCTCTGACCCACTTTCTAAGGATCCTTGGCCTTCTTGACCACCCTTTAAGATATACCTACTCAGTGTCAAGGGACAATCCCCATTGCACCTAAATCTTGGATTGGGCCACGTGGGCCCTTGAAGTATCCCCCTTGTCGGGGCGTTATTGTTGAAGAGTCCCGTTGTTCCCACCCTTGCTTAGGGCCCGAGTCTGAAAATCATGGGGGCCATCATTCCTCCCGTCGTCAATGGCTAGTTGCCTAGCCTAGGTTGCCAACCCCCCAATTTTCAGCTTCATGAGCTCTTCCCAACCAGCCCCACTTGGTTCACGATGCCCTGCCATTGCTTGGTACATGGCGACCTAGCTTGGAAGATGGTGGATAGTGTGAGCTGCAACCAATGATTGATCCTCTGCAATGGCACAACAACCTACCCTTGTCATGCCAATCTCGGGTGGCCCATGGGCATGTCCCAAATCCAACGTCAATACGGATGGGTGAGTATTGTTTGTATCAAAACAACAATGTAAAAAAAAATCTTAACTGGGAGTATTTGCCCAAGCATCCACCCACGACACTCTCGGCTAGGAATAGAATTGAACCTAGACAAACAAGTCGAACCAACCATGCTACATCACCACAACATGCATGTATCTGATCCCAAAACAATGATATCTACACACATGAGAATGGAGTTTACAGTGACCTTTCCCGTAAATTGTAGAGGCAAAATGCCCTAGAAATAAAGACTATCCCATCTTCCATTCATTTTGTTTTGCACAAATGATTTAACTAAGATATGATATCATATTTAATAAGTTTGATTTCTCAAAAGAATTCAGTGAGCGTGCAGAGGGATTGATCGCCTCTTTGGATCTTCTCTGCCATGATTGGGGATGGAGAACCCCTAGAAAAAAGAGCCTAGGAATTGATGATTCTTATGCAAGATAAGATGGACATAACCTAGACCCCCTTCCCTAGAAAGTTTGCACTTGGGTGAATTCCCAAGTTGTAACATAGAAAATTAAACTATATCATGACTAACATTAAATGTTGAGCCAACTACCTTTCTTGCATGTCAACAATAACTTACCTACTTTTCCACATGGCTTAAGGGCTTATGGACACATAGGTAAGGCCCCTTCCTCCCCTCTCACTTGACAAATTCTAACTCCCATGCAACCTTCCCTCACCTTTACACATCATTCTTTCACTCCACTTACCCTTATTCCACTATAAGTCTCCTCCACACCTCACACACTTCAATTTGACACATCACCACCTTTGCCAAGCCTCCAAACTCCCTATAAAAAAAGTAGTGTGCCCTCCCACTATCCCCTAATTCCAATTAATGAATATTTTGCTTGTATTTTGTTTGCTTGTATGTGTAGGTGCTTGGAGAAGTAATTTTGGAGCTATGGCTCAAGGAGACCATGCCAAAATTGATGGGAGCTCTTGGATGATCCACCATCTTCAACACACACACTTTATCTCTTCTCTCTTCCCTTCCCCTCACACTCTCTCTCATCCCTATTCACCTTTCTCAAACCCCCTCTCTACCCTTTCCTCTCTTTCTCACCAAAAATGCTAATTCTCTCTCTTGTGCCTACACCAACAACTCTCTTACTCTCTCTCTAACTCGGCCTTCAAACCTACATTTTTCCAACAACTAAATACTCTTTCCCTACATGCAATAAAACTGCTATCATTTTAGATCCATTCCCAAGCTTGCATGATCAAGAAACTTCCATTTTTGGACCAAGAATCACAAAACTAGTTGCATGCATGCATTTTCCACTTCTTAAACTTTGCATGTCTGCTTTCCTCATGATAAAACAATTGCATGCATAAGATCTCCATTCCTTTCTCTTTGCATGTCACTATTCTTGAGTCTTTGCAAAAAAAAAATTCTCATTTCATATAGCACGCCGACGTGCTATCTTGTTTGGTTGCAAAAACTTTTTCTCATTTCATGTAGCACACCGGCGTGCTATCTTTCAGAATCCGACATCCCACTTCGGAGATTGCAACTTTTTAAATGGATGACGTCACCTATCCGTGCAAAAAAAAAAAGCGGACGTCGGATTTCGACGGATAATACAGATGTCGGAATCCGACGTCCGTAACCGAATTCTCAAAGCCGCGTCATTTTTCTAGTGTTTTCTTATTTTTTATTCTTGCAGGAGATTGTTGGAGATCGGCTTTTGGCGCTTCTTCTCAACTCTATCAATTCCATTTGTCTCATTCCAAGTACAATTCTTTTGTTTTGTTATGTGCAACTAAGATTTCTTTCTTTGTAACTTTTTCTTGTACACTATCTTCCTTGTATTGTATATTTTGTGTAGTTAAACACAAATATGTGTCTTAGTGATTTATGATGATGAGCGAATGAGAGAGGAAGAGATGGATGTGTGTGAGAGACATGAGAGAGAGCAACAAAATATAGATAGAAGAGTTTGATTTAATATTATGTTCTTTGTAAATTTTAGGATTTAGATTTAATGTTATGTTCTTTGTAAAATAGTGTGAGACTAAGAGCTCTTGAGGTTTGAATGAAGATCATAATCAGCTCCACCATCAAAGATGTAGAGCTACCACTTTTTCTCACTGATTGATCCAGTATCACTTTTTTTTCGTTTTTTTTTCCACGTGGACATCAAATTTCAACGTCCATGTGGCCGGGCCGTCGGAATCCGACATCCATGTGGCATGCTCTCTGGTTTTAGGCTTGGCGTCGGATTTCGTCGGATTTTAAATGCGACGGATTCCGACGACCTTATAGCGACGCATTTTTCGACGCCCATGTCGATTCAAAAAAAAATTAAAACGTTATTTCACGTTGGAAATCTCGTCGGAAATCGTGGCAATTCTTGTAGTGTCTCAACCATAAAACTCCATGAATGAACCTCCATCTCCATCTTGCCAGAAGAAACCATCTGTTGGCTGATTCTGTCGAATTCCCAAGATACTCGGATAGAGCAACTCAAGAGCACCTCTCACCTTAGACCAAGGAGGTCTCTGAGAAGACGAGCCTTAATGAAGACTGAGAGCCGAGGAATACTAGTTAGTAATGACAAGTAAGAACTGTGTAAGCCTCATGGTGAATCTCGGAAGATGGAATGACCATGTAGAAACTAGTATTTCTAGGCAAGTGTAATAAATGCAAGTATACCCCTCTTAAAGAAACTAGAGTGAGCCACTTTTTGATGGTGACCTCTAGTGGAGAGCATTATTCCACTTGTAATTTGTGAAATGTGGAAATTCCACTAGGATGCCACCTAAGAAGCTCTCTTGCTTATTTAAGAGACTCTCTCTTTGTGTAGAGGAGCTTTTTGTGAATTGTATCAATTCCATGCTGAAATGAGAAGAGCCTTCACGAGTTTGGTGCATCCATTGAGCTCCTTGATCATACTTGTTTCTTGAGTGATGCATTCATGATCTTGCCCTTCCCTCCTTTTGTGTGTGGTTGTGGACTGTAGAGTGGATTAGATTTGCTGCTTTCGTAGAGTGGATTAGTTTCTTTCCTTGTTTGTGGATTAACGTAGGAACCAGCATTCAGGTAAACTAGATAGGTTGGATCTGTGGTGTAAATCTTGCATATTCTCTGACATTCCAGTTCTTGATGTTCTTGGGGTGTCCAAGAATCAAAAGGCTGGTTGGTTTCTTGATTCTTGGACTCCAAAAATGCTGTAGATTAGTTCTTGATTATTGTTTTGTCAATTTATCACGTGTAGCTCAATGTTAGTAAAATGCAGACTTTGATTCACTCCGTTTTAAGTGTTCAATGTCAAACACATACCATCGACATTAAGACACCCCCACATCATCGCAACCTCATGCCATCCCATCATGACCGTTTACAACCATACCACTCTTCCTCTCTGCTAGACCTTCATGCTCCTTCCGTTTCCTCAAGCTAAAATCTCAACCGGAGCCAGAGCCTAGCTCTCAGATCTCGACCGACGGTGCTCTGTGACATCTCGACAGACGGTTTTCAGTTAGATCTCAATTGACGGTTAGTCCTCATTTTGACCCCTCATCATGTCTCATGTGGATGCTTGATGTGAATGAATGACTTACAGCATTTTTTATTTGTATTTGATTTCTTTGTTTAAAGAACCATGAATTCACCAAAAATTGACAATCTCCAAGTATTGGCACCAAGTAGCTCAACACTTGAGAATTTAGGCATGGATGAGTGATATAATGATCCATTAGCTTCATTTCCATCAGCAAAATCAGCCAAGAATGCTAGTATAACTCCATCATCAAAATGATGCAAACAAATATAGCTAGTTTTACCATATCTTGACAATTTGCACACATTCACATGAAATAGCTCAAACATGAGATAGAAGAAGTAAAGTAAACTTGAACAACACTTGCTTGTTGTTCCTTTGACCTTACTTGAGTCTTTAAACACCTAAAAAAATAGATCCAAAACATCTTTGCTAAATGCCCCTCATTTGATGCTCTTGACTAGCTCCAAATTGCCACTTTTCCTTTTGTGTTGTTGAAGCCATTTGCGACCAACCTCTTGATCTTCCACTTGACCATCAAAGCCATTGACTAAGGCCTCTTTTCCAAATCCATTACTTGATTTTATAGCATGAGAACCAATATCCATTTGGGTAGCATCATCTACACAAGAAGATTCTCCAAAACATGTGAATAAAGCAAAGTGCGTCACTTCCCACTTGCTTACCTTTCTCTTGATCATCAAAGATATCAAAGATATGGATATCTTCAGACCAGAACCTTTGAAAATACCCACTCTCAAACATATGATCTTGATCCAATAAGATCTCATCAATGCTTGATCTCGAATTTTCACAAAGGTTAGTGAAAACAATGTCACCATCATAAATCAAAAGATAGATTCCAAACTTTCCATCCAACATGAAGTAGAGTAGGTGAAGATGAGTATCAAACTTATTAAATTCAGCCTTCTTGAGTCCATAACAAACCTCAATAAGCTCACAAATGAGATATCCCTTGCCTTGAAGAAATTGCCTCTCGATTTGCTTCGAAATGTCAAATCTCTATATGATGCAATAATTAGTATCATTAGTATATTAAATCTCAACATTAGAAATTTTTTTGGGCTTGGGTCGGATGAGACATGAGTTGTGATAGGTTCAATATCTGGAAATGCAACCAGCCTAAAAGCAACATGTTATAATTCTATCAAGTATTCATTGTGTTGTAACATGTTATTTTCTATTAAGTATTCATTGTTTTGCACATAGGTGTGATCCAGTTTCTAAACTAGTATATTCTTGATGCACTAGTTAATTCAACTTTATTCTTATTTTAGATTGATTGCGAAGGGCAAACACACTACGATTATTAAAAATTAAAAAGGCCAACGATGTCTTGAAGTTAACATAGGTCATTATTACTAGGTGGCTTGGTCGACATGGTTTTCTTAATAGATTGTGATATGTTCTCCATTTATTGGACAAGTAATAAATTCTAAACTTAACAAGCTTTTGAAAAAGAAAAAAGAGAATGAAAGAAATTCTTTGAAATATGTTGATTGCATTGACGTAAAAAAAAAGATATCTTTGAAGCAACCCTACAATCTATTAGCAAATCAAAAATAGAAATTCCAGTTCTTGTTGCAAAAAAGCTTTTGAAAATCTTGTGCAATTTTTCAAATCTTTGTGGTTTGCACTTTTTTGTTGAATCTGTTAAAAACTGTCTATATTGACCCTTACATTTCAAATAGATTACATTGAGTTTGGAGCGATCTCAAGTATTATATCAAGTGAGGTTATCACAATTCACCTTGAGTTCATTGAAGATCCACTCACTAATCTAAATGTTAGAACATATTATAATAAGGGTTATCCTTGCTATGATGAGGTATGCAAACAACCCCACTCATGCACATTCCTTACAACTGAATATGATTTTGAAAAGGGGTATTTAAAAGATTACAAACTTGTTTTTGTCAAAATACGTAATATATATTGAGATTAGAAAATCTATGATAAGATTTAAAAACTTCACTCATGCTATAAACACAATGACCAAAAAAAAAGAGAAACGACCTAGACACCCATTTTATTAAAAAGTTGTAATTTTATTGAGAAAATGCCAATATTTCGAAAAAATTAAAAAATTTCTTATTTTGTTATAATTTACAAATATGAAAAATATAAGCTATCATTTTTCTTTTTCAAATTTGATCTTATTAAATAAATTCCAATGTGAACAACTTAATGATTTAAAAAAAAATCAAAATAATATCAAATTTTCAAACTTTGAACTTGAATATGAGAAAAACAGTTACGATTTTAAGTAATTTAACCAATTTGTTAATTCTGAGATTAACTTATTTGTTACAAACTTTTTATAATTACACATTTGGTTTGAGTAATTTTTATGACTAGAATGTTGAAATTTGAAATTGATTGTATTTGAAAAATGTATACAAGATCATGTTATATTTGGCTTGAGAAGATTTCAGAAAATGGGTGTCAACCGAATGATAATTGCCTGCATCACATAGCTTCTTTCAATACCATATATCTCATGTCATAAATGACCTGCCGTCAATGTGGTTCAACAAGCAATTTTCAAAGTAGAGAGAACAACATATGTCACTACATACATAAAATACACTAGCCATTATCATTACTACAAAACAAGCTCTTGATATAGCAATAAAAAAATATCTCTGATTTGTGGTCGCACCTCTTGAAAAGAGATTGAAAATGAAATACATGATAAAATCTTGACGTATGTGAAAAAATGGTAGAAAATTCATTGTTACTATTATGGCCAATTTTAAGGCCTATCTATGAATAGTGATTCATGCCCCTTTCTAATGACTGGAGCAAGATATTGTTAGCTAACTGCAATAAGTTCCTTGCCATTCAATCCTTGTCATTGGAAGACAAAATAACATTGAAATTGTATATTCTGAAACCAATTTTAGCTCGATTCTTTTGGTCAAATTATTGGTAAACATAGCATAACAATATCTTGAGGGTTTAGGGTCATGATTGATACTAGATAGGGGAGAACGAGTGTGCAAGGGAGAGAGTGTGAATGATGAGAGAGAGTTTAGGTGATAGGAAGTCTTCCCTGAGTCTTGAATGTAGTTAATGTTACATGTACAATGTTGAATCATGAATGTAGACAAAAGTATTTACTATGATCTATGGAGTTTGGACTGGACTCTGGAGTCTCAATCAAATCCACTGTCCACAATGTTGAATGCACTAATTGGCGATTCGAATCAGTTTGAACTTTGAACCTGAGGTTACTAAACGAATCAAACATGAATCATGAAACATTACTTAAATCATAAATGCTTGACAACCTAATTCTAGAATATACATCCTAAAATTCATGCCTAGATATCCTAAAAGCAAAAAAGTTTGAAACTTATCCGATTCGGCAAATTCGGTTTCCAAATGGGCGGTTCGAATCTGTTTGAGAATCGGGCCGATTCGAATTGGACATGAAACTATACTTGGAGAAAATGATGGTTTGATTCAAGCGGATGAGCTAGTTCAGTTAGAAGATCTGTCAACCTTTGTACTTAAGAAGCATATGCCAATCTTGATGTAGGTCAACGTGGGCTCAGAAACCGGGAGGTGACTGAGTACTTGGTTCGTTGGAAGTTCTAACAACAAGGACACTTGGGAAAAGGAGCAAGACCTTAGTTCGAGATTCCCATATTCCCTTCCTTAAAACAAAATTCCTTTTAAGGGGGAGGAAATGTTAGAGACCACCCAACCCCTTGGGTCCCACACCTAACTCAAAACTGGATGTTGGACTGGGCCTATTGACTTGAGCATTGACTCATGGGCTACATGCATGCCACTTGTGATAATCAGGGATATGTGCTGGGCATGGATACTCCTACCTTGCTGGTATACAAGGAGAGGAAATCTCAGTTACCCTTCGTTCTCTTGTGTTGATCGACACCTAGCAGTTTTCGGTGATTGCAAAACATAACAACTTGTACCAAGATCGGACCATATAAAAGCTTGCATCTATGTAGAATGGAAGTGCATTCAAGAGAGACGATCCTGAGTAGTCCTCTGGCAGGAAGGACAAGGACATTTACTACATCGATATCAGTCCCTTCTGTCTGGTTTTTGCATTGAATTAAGAAGCTAACATTCAAAAAAATGCCAACAAGCCTCTAAACAGGCAGAAAACAGTTCTTGTAAACAAGAAACAAGAAAGAACTAGTAAACATATTCTAGAGTGTAGAATCTGTCAACATTTGACACCGTTGCTACTCGAACTCCACCGCATTCTACATACAGAAGAACCGCAACATTGTCCACGTTCAGATCCCTGCACACAAACTCCCCATCTTTCACCACCACTCAGTTTCTACAAACTGGCCAGTGCCACATAACTGGCTGCATCATTGCCCAAACCCACGGGCTGATAGACACGGAAATCCATTGTTACCAAATGCCCAAGCAGACCTGGATTCCCTTCTATCCAAGCTTCCGGTCCAGTTTTCTCACGCTTCAAATCTCAACCGGAGCCCAACCAAAATTTCAACCGAAGCACCAGCTTACATCTCAATCAGAGTGCCCATTCAGATCTCAACCGATGCACTGACTCCCATCTCAACCGGAGTAATCTATCAGATCTCAACTGACACACACCAATTCCCATCTCAACCGGAGCCAATCTGTACGATCTCAACCGATGCACTGCCTCCCATCTCAACCGGAGGCTTGTGTCAAAGTTCAACCAGAGGCCTTTGTCAATTCTCAACAGGCGTGATCTCTGAAATCTCAACCGACGGACTTTGCTCAGGTCTCAACCGACGGGATCTGCTTCTGCATAGAAGGACTTCGTCACCTCCGCATTTGACCGCATACCGTCTCATTCAACATACCTTATGCACTCCATCGCAATAGCTGCCCTCACACCGTATCACTTCGCAACCATCGCATTTCATCGAACCCTTGCAATCACCCTACAACAGCATACCATCGCAACCTCCACACATCGCAAACACCGCACACATCCGCATAACGAAATACCCTGCATTTCACGACATACAATCGCCAACAGCCCCGCTTCCCATTCACCCACAATCAGTTGCTGACACCGTAATCAACCACTGACATACACTCAACCGCTGACACAGCAGCTGACCGCACTACCACCACAACCGCCGCAGACCGCAAACCAATCGCACCCACATACCATTGCGCCCCCATTCCATCGCCACAACAACACACCGCATTAGGTCGCAATCCACCGCAATTCGACCTGGAACGATCACCTCGACGTCAAACACATACCATCGACATTATAGCACCCCCATATCATCGCAATCGCATGCCATCCCATCACGACCGCTTACAACCATACCTCTCTTCCTCTCTGCCAGACCTTCACGCTCCTTCCGTTCCCTCAAGCTAAAATCTCAACCGGAGCCAGAGCCTAGCTCTTAGATCTCGACTGACGGTGCTCTGTGACATCTCGACCGACGATTTTCAGTTAGATCTCAACCGACGATTTTCAGTTAAATCTCAACCGACGGACTCAGTAAGATCTCAACCGACGGCCTCAGTCAGATCTCAACCGACGGCCTCAATCGGATCTCAACCGACGGCCTCAGTCAGATATCAACAGACGACCTAAGTCAGCTCTCAACCCATGACCAACTGTTAAAATCTTGACCGGAGCCAGAGCCTATCGTCAGATCTCGACCGAAGGGATCTCTCACACTTTAGCTAGACGACATCCACGCTAGACCATAACAAATTACTACGCATTTTCTTTGCATCCACCACCTTCTACCTTCGTTTGCATCTGACTCCGTCAATCTCCGTTTGCATCTTATGCACTCTGCCCCTATTCATCTCCCACGCCTCTCCGCCTGTACTAATCACACACCTACCCGCATCCACATTAGACCGCAAACATACTGCCTTCATTAGCAGTCGCAAACAAGAACACATACACCCATACTACCCGCACTACACCACAACTGACCACATTGCATCGCAGAACACCAATCTGCTAACTACCCCGCCTAACTCGCAAACACATCGCATTGGTCTGCATTCACAAACACCCAACGCCATTCATCCTTCATTCGCAACCCACCGCATTCACACCCCTTTCACCTTCAACCGCAATTGGCTGCACTCCACATCACCTAATCATCCACATCTAATCACAACATAGTCACTCCTCTACACCATCGCAACCGAACCCGAACACTACATGCATCCACCCTTAATCCCCTCATTACAACCGATTCCTCCACAGTCGCAACAGACCGCAATCAGACGACCCTATGACGACCCTCGACCACCTTCAACAGCCAAGAGACCACCCTCTACCCACATTTGCATATCGCCGTTGAAACCGCACCCAGCCGTTGAAATCGCAATCGCCACAACCGCTCCCTGTATATCGTAATCACCACATCCGCCATAATGACCACATCCACCATAACCCACCGCACAACTCCACAATCACCTCGTCTTTATTCTCACACCGTGGAAACCGCAAGCCATCTGATCTTCAGCCGTAGCAGTCTCTTTCCCCTACAACCAAAGAAATTCAAACCACGCACACATTAATCCATCCTGACTACCTTGCCCTGTAGATCCTAATTAACCACCATCACTGCACCAAATCCCACGTGACCAACAATCAACCATCCCGTAACTAACCACAACTAATTCCAATCCAGCAGACTGCAAAACATCGCTACCCACCGCAATCCAATTGTCTCCATTCTCACACCGTAGAAACCACATCACCATGTTCCAACGCTCACACACATTCAACCAAATCCACCGTTCAGCCATAGCGGCCTCAGTCACCTCCAACCTGAGCGTCTTCAAACCACAACAAACGTAACACCCGCATTCACATCTCTCCATCTCCATTTCTCCTTACATCCATCCCATTACCATCCCAACACACACGACCACTACATTCACCTACACCCATCTCCATTTGCCATCCTCGCAATAGATTCCAACTGACACCGCTCCAGACCGCAACCACCGCCAGTAGCCACATCACAACAACACATCCGTCACTTGACATAAACGTAACAACCGCATGCACTCGTTCCACCGCAATCACCCGTTGAAACCGTGTCCACCCATCGAAACTGCATTCAAACATTAACACCACATACAACTGTCGAGACCGTAATCACACCGCCTCCACCACTGCTCGCAATCACCCGCACCCCACCGCAAATCGCAAGATCGCATTATAATGACCACTTACAAATTCGACCGCTCCATTGTATTCCGATTATAATCAGTCACAATCTGCATACGTCCATTCCAAAACCATCCAAAAACACACAACCACTGCATTTAACTGCACCTTTCAACTGACACCACTACAGACAGCGATCACCACCAGCAACCACATTACAATCGCACATCCGTAACCTGGCATAAACTGCAGACATCCACTCCACCCGCACCCCAACTACATCAGCCTTTGATACATACTGACTGCCGTAAACTGTCACACACGCACTTAACTAAAACCAACTCACACTCCAATCGCACCCACAATAGAACCATAGCTACCGCAAATTCCCACAAACACCACCTTACGCCGGCACACGGACCCTTCGCCCACAAACGTTTGCTGAAACAGCATTCAACCATCTCCAACGTCATCAACCGCATCCCTCCGTCCTCAACCGCATTAGACCGCAATCAAACTACATCATTTCGTCACCCTAATCCAATCCCATCATTCCTCCACCCGTATTCCAATCCAATCCATCGTTGCCCTGTCGTAACCAACCACAACTCACCGCATCTCCTAATGCATTGACGTGACCATATTCAAACCCCTTCCACCTTCAGCAGCCAACAGGCCACCATCCGAATAGCACCGTTGACACCGCACACTGACACCACTAAAACCGTACTCAACTACTGCTACCGCAATCAACCACCGTCATTACAGGTACCCGTCGACACTACATATACCCGTCAAAACCACAATCATCTACCGCATTCACCCGTCTCCACCACAATCGCAACGGATCGCAACTGACCACAACGAAACACAGATCGCAACTAACCGCACCAACTAGATATCACCACTGACAGAAATCTACCACAAATAACCGCAACCCCCCGTAACCGTAAATCGTAAACCGTAGGGACCGCAAAACACCAAAAAAAAAAAAAAAAACCCTCCCCAAAAACACAAAAAAACTCGAAAAATCAAAAACACAATAAAAAAAACTCATACCCAACACAAAAACAAACACACCAGTCCTCAATGGACCAACAAAACGAGCCAGAAGTCCCAGACGATTATCCATACGAGATTCGGTCCCCTGTAGCTGAACAAATCAGACGTCATAGGCTCTACCGAATGAGAGCCGAACTCCAAGTGCCATCCACAAACCCGTTCGACAGACAAGAACCTGAAAGAGCCGAGTCTTCATGAGCAGGAGCCCATTTTTAAGGTACTGAGCCCTCACAGGTCAGAACGAACCCTAATGGAGTTTCTGCTACCCACGGAACTCATCTTGAGAGACGTATACCCAAACTAGATCTACCAAAGTTTGACGGTAGTTCGGACTCTCAAAGATTTTTGCAAATCTTTGAGAATGCATGTGATGTATATGGCGAAACATCCCCCGATGCTATGGTCCAACTGTTTTCGATGACCATGATCGCTAAAGCACGTGACTGGTTTTTCAACCTTGATCGTGAAGAGAAGACAGACTGGTCAATTTTAAAAGAGTCCCTTATGCCCTTTCGCTTGGTCGAGAGCCCTTTTGTCAAATTGAGTAACATCAAGATGGCAAAAGATGAATGTGTACGAGACTATATCAAGCGTTTCAAACGACTCAAAAGTCAAGTACAAGAACAGCCCTCCGAACAGATGCTCATCATCTGGTTCTTAGTCGGCCTTTCAAGATGGATTAGATGCGAGCTTAAATCCAATGATGAATACACAAGTCTAAAGTTAGCTATGTCTGAAGGAAGAAGACGAAGGATCAGATGTTGACGAATCTAGGGAAAGACGAGCACCACACGCTCCTGTCCATGAGTCAAAGCCGATCGACGACACCCGAGATCAACTTTGGAAATTCCAATTGGAGTTGCTTAATAAGCAACATCAGCTATAGATGGAGAAACTCACCAATGAGTTTCAAGCTACCCTGACGTCTATCCAAAGCAATATGCCTGGTCAGCCAAACCCTGCACAGGTACCTTATAGACGAAAAACAATATGGTGTCCACACTGACGAGCTACGCATCATGTTGATGCTTGTCCTTCATATCGACCTATCCAAGCACATACAGTTCAACAATATGAAGAACACCCATCACAATCTGGAAATGCCTTGCCTTATCATGAATATCCACCAGAAAGTCCAGAACCACTAGCCATACAAGATGGCTACGCCGTTATACAAGGGCCACTACACACCAGATGTTTCATCTGTGGTGAAATCCACCATTTCATGGTTGATTGTCCAATTAAGACCCAGTACCATGCTGAGTGTCCCGACTGTATTCAAAAACACAGTTTCAAAGACTGTCCAAAGCAACCAACTAAGATCCTACTTACCCGTCACGTTAGTTATGACTCCCGATAGGATCCTCACGACAACCACACGAGCACCATAGCACCCAACCGCTCAACCTGTTGCTCACTTGAGAAGTTTCTAGAAAACTTCTACATTACCGCACAATATACCAGCTCCAAAATGCCACAAGACACTAATATGAAATGAGTCATTGTTGCAAGAAAGTGAAACCGATATTCTGTCATCTGCTACAATGTCCAACCAAGAGCAACTTCCATAGGGAATTGACAGTTTTCCGCCCCTTCTGCAACTCAAATCTATTTGTCTTTCCACAAGCTGATAAGATTTTCAATGTGCCAATACACAATATTTCTCGGATTCGAAAATCGAGATAGAGATTCGGTTCTGAATCTCTTGTTCATAGAGGTCCTTAGGACATAGTACCTCAACCATACCTGCATGTCAAGCTATATCTTACAATATCTGCTATCAATGATGGTAGATTTTTGTGTCACCAACCCTACCTTGTTTTGACAAGGGCATATCAGAGTACGTATCATTACTCTACAAAGCAAATGAACTATTCCAACTATCAAGGTGTCTTATCAATGTTGATGAATGCAAGTTTTGTTCGACAAGTGCTATACAGTTCTCACTCTCTGTCACGTTTGTTTATTTCCTTGTTTCTCCTCACCTATTTTGTGTGATTGATTTTTGCATGAGGAATAGCTACTGCACGAGAGTCTTCTATAGAGCATCTCCAGAACACATTTTCATTCATCTATCCATCTTTAGATTACTTTGTATAGCAGTTTCAATTTTTTGAAAACTATGAGAAATCCATGACAAGTTAGAGTTGATTCTTGTACCTCATTGCCATATTCCTCTTCAAGTCAACTACAGCAAGATCGAAACAAATTTAGTTAAAATTTGTTCAATCTTTAGTCCAGTCGCATGTTCACCATGTTTTCAACTGCGTGTTCCACACGCCGCTCCAATCTTGAACATGAACAGTTACCAGCAACATCCCCACCAATAGATTTTTTTTTTTGGGGGGAGAAGAGAGTGGATCTACTTGGATCCACTAGAGCAGCCACATTACCAGCAACAACATCAGCAAGATCGACAACCAAGGTCACAAGTCAAACATGAAAAAGACAAGACTAAAGAAGGCAGATGGGTAATCCAAAAAGACTCAATCAGAAGAAGTACCCCAGTCACGATGAAGATCCTTCAGAAAGGGAAACAAAAGCATTGGGAAATCAGTCTCCTTCTTCAACCAACCTCTCGTCACACATCTGCATCCATTCTCATGCCTATTGCCCAAACCATCTACCGTTGTCACTACCACCCTTCCTTCCATCTGTTTGTTTATCATCAGTTTATATTTCTTCTGAGAAATCCCTATTTTTTTATAGTCCTACCGAAGCAGTTGAAAGATCATTGCAAATGTCTTTCGAAGACCAATTGCCACCTACAATGGTTGATCAGTCAAACGAAGACCCGAGAAGCAGGCAAAACAGCTAGAAGAACTAAAGAGGAAGATCCAAGAAGCTGAGAAGGAAAAGACAAAACTTAAGCAACAAATGAGTCAGATCAACCTTGATCAAAAGAAACTCTTTGGAGTAATGATAGTTGAATCCTCTCTTATGAAGCCCAAAGAGATCCAAACTTAACGGATCAAAAGAAAGAGCTGCAGAAAAAAGAAAGATAAAGACAACGTGAACCTGCAAATAAAGTGAGCTCCTCACCTAGCAAGTGGTGGTCAAAGCTCGGCATTGCAAGGGTCCAAGGCTGCAACTGTAGAACTATCAATACTCTCACACTTCCACCAAGCCTTCATCATGTTTCCTTTATGTTATCAAACTGTCCATCCAAATCTGTTCCTACCACCAATTTATTGATGATGAGTCCATCCCCTTGAGACTGATAACCAAAGTCTGTGCAACCTGCAAATCAAAGGTTTTCCTTGAGACTGGAACTTCAACTGAGAGAATAACCACGGAAACACCCAGAGGCAAATGGAGGATACAGACCTCCCAGAAGATAGAATCTGCCAAGAAACCAAAGATGAAACTGTCAATGGCAAATACAAGTGACAAAACAAAGAAACACATGGAAAGCACTCGAGCATACAAGTTGTGAAATTGCTGAGAGCTCTCCAAATTTGAGAATGTCAACCAATTGCAGCAATAAGACATTCTGGTTAAACTGCGGCAATTCATGAAAAACAGGTTTTGTGATAAAGACTGGCGACAATAAGCACTTGGTTTTATGTAAGCTTTTCCAAGTGACGATCGAAGATGCCAATGCAAAGCTGAGCGACATCGTCCAATATGAGTTGCAATGGGTCCTATAACACATTAGGAGTGGGATGATGTTGGCTGATTCTGTCGAATTCCCAAGATACTCGGATAGAGCAACTCAAGAGCACCTCTCACCTTAGACCGAGGAGGTCTTTGAGAATACGAGACTAATGAAGACTGAGAGCCGAGGAATACTAGTTAGTAATGACAAGTAAGAACTGTGTAAGCCTCATGGTGAATCTCGAAAGATGGAATGACCATGTAAGAACTAGTATTTCTAGGCAAATGTAATAAATGCAAGTAGACTCCTCTTAAAGAAGGTAGAGTGAGCCACTGTTCCACTTGTAATTTGTGAAATGTGGAAATTCCACTAGGATCCACCTAAGAAGCTCTCTTGCTTATTAAAGAGATTCCCTCTTTGTTTAGAGGAGTTTTTTGTGAATTGTATCAACTCCATGCTGAAATGAGAAGAGCCTTTACGAGTTTGGTGCATCCATTGAGCTCCTTGATCATGCTTGTTTTTTGAGTGATGCATTCATGATCTTGCCCTTCCTTCCCTTTGTGTGTGGTTGTGGACTGTAGAGTGGATTAGATTTGCTGCTTTCGTAGAGTAGATTAGTTTCTTTCCTTGTTTGTGGATTAATGTAGGAACCAGCATTCAGGTAAACTACATAGGCTGAATCTGTGGTGTAAATCTTGCATATCTCTGACATTCCAGTTCTTGATGTTCTTGGGGTGTCCAAGAATCAAAAGGCTGGTTGGTTTATTGATTCTTGGACTCCTAAAATGCTGTAGATTAGTTCTTGATTCTTGTTTTGTCAATTTATGTGATGAGAAAGCGAGTCAGAATCGTGAGGAGAAAACATTCGCGACTCTCCTTCGAGATTCGGATGGAGTTCAGACGCGTTTGCTGGGCACTGCCAGCTGAAACACTCCTACAATCCTCCAGAGGGTAGTCAGGTACTACTTATCTATGTTTAAGTGTGTATCCTATTGATATATGTCAAGTATTATTCAATAAGTACAGTCTCTCTATGCAAATCTAAGATTAGAGTGATTAACCATCTACAACTAACCAGAGAATTACAAGAGTGGTAGTTTAGCCACGACCTAGGGAGTATCAGCTGACGTCATGCCATCAGGTCAGATCTCTGTACTTTTGGTACTTGCGTGTTCTCTGGTGGTACTCCTTGGAGCGTGAGGACAGAGTAAACAGATCCTAGAGTGTAGCAGTGCCTATCAAAGCCCTTCACTCGCCCTAAAAGCTTCTGATTATTTCTGCAATTGATCACAACCTAACATGAAATACAACCAGCTTGTCAGGCATTGTACTGATTCAAACATACGATGTGAGTAACAAAATACAAGGGCAGTAACTTACGAGAAAAATCCTACATTAAGCCAGTTTGGTAAAGGTAGCTGCAGTACGGTTCTCAAATACCAGAAACACTCCATTGTGAACAAATTAACAACAGTAAGTTCTGAACTTTTCATCGCAACTTTTGTGCTCCAAATTCAACACTGATACTCATTTGTATTCAGACTCACCTGTGTGTTGTTCTTAAGACTCATTGTCAGAACAGAAAGTGGCCCAGTGCTGAATTCGTCTGCTTCTGTCTTTTCCTGATTTAAACATCTACAACAAATAAAAATTTAGAAACATATGCATTCCACATACATGCATCCAAGATATCACAATAAACCAGGCTTAAAAGGTTACAATCGCCACAGGAAAGGATGGTGATTCTTCTCCTGATCATTTAAGTATACCTGTAAGATGCATAGGTATACTTACTTGTGTATCCTCCTCCATGGGCTTTACTCCACTGTAGATGGCGCCAGAGCACAAGCAACGTAGGTGAAGAGACTATTATTCAAAACTGATATATGAAGACCAACAAGACTTATATAAAGCATATATTCTAGATCATATTTCTTTCTTTTCAAAAGTCGTGTTGCAGCAACAGTAGCAACTGTAAATTTGAAATCTATTTCACTCGTTTAGGGTTTGTTCAGGCAAATTTGTCGAATGAACTGATGATGCTTATTAACAAACACACACAAACCATTGTCACAAATTAAAGTGTACATCAACCAGATCCGTACGAATATGGTCTACACAAACCTAAAAATCTAACAATGAATACGTGAAAAACACTACAGCACCACCACTTATTAACCTCAAATCTTGGACTAGAACAAGCTTGTATTTAAAAGTAAAAACCAAGGAACCCAAAATACTACTACTTCTAGATTGTATTAATTTTTTTTGAACCATATATTTTGTGGCCTACTGGTATGACACACTTTGGCATGCTTTAAACAAAGGGCAAGGCTAAACCTAAATCCTAAAAAAGGCTATATGCATTGGACAAAGCTATGATCAACAAAACTACAATCCCATGAAGGACGTTGGTTACAACAAAACCATCAACGCAAAATCTCGATAAAAAGCTAAGCACAAAAATAAAGTCCTCATATGGGCAATACATAGTGCATCACAGGCAGGATTCTATCTGCTTATGCCCTTCTTGGTATGAGAATCTAACCAGATGAAAAACTTAGATGCAATGTTTATTTTCCTGAAAAAATCTCACTACATTTTTGCGAGGAGTTAGTGAATACAACCATACTAAACAATGAAATCAGTCACAAAACAGAAACAACAAAACAAACAAAAACAGCTGCAAACGTAAAAACTAAATTGAGAAAACAGAAGAACCGAGCTCATGGTGTCAGATAGATGAGGCAAGCGTTTGGATCTTGGCGATGCTGGTGCACCTTCCTCGTTCTCGTATGCTTGCTGGAGAGAGCTGGAGAAGACGAGCAGAAAAGAATAGCGATCGCAAAAATCTGAGAAAAAATAACCTACCTTTACTTGCAAGGGCACGTCCTTCATCTACGGGCTCTGACCCACTTTCTAAGGATCCTTGGCCTTCTTGACCACCCTTTAAGATATACCTACTCAGTGTCAAGGGACAATCCCCATTGCACCTAAATCTGGGATTGGGCCACGTGGGCCCTTGAAGTATCCCCCTTGTCGGGGCGTTATTGTTGAAGAGTCCCGTTGTTCCCACCCTTGCTTAGGGCCCGAGTCTGAAAATCATGGGGGCCATCATTCCTCCCGTCGTCAATGGCTAGTTGCCTAGCCTAGGTTGCCAACCCCCCAATTTTCAGCTTCATGAGCTCTTCCCAACCAGCCCCACTTGGTTCACGATGCCCTGCCATTGCTTGGTACATGGCGACCTAGCTTGGAAGATGGTGGATAGTGTGAGCTGCAACCAATGATTGATCCTCTGCAATGGCACAACAACCTACCCTTGTCATGCCAATCTCGGGTGGCCCATGGGCATGTCCCAAATCCAACGTCAATATGGATGGGTGAGTATTATTTGTATCAAAACAAAAATGTAAAAAAAAATCGTAACTGATAGTATTTTTCCAAGCATCCACCCACGACACTCTCGGCTAGGAATAGAATTGAACCTAGACAAACAAGTCGAACCAAGCATGCTACATCACCACAACATGCATGTATCTGATTCCAAAACAATGATATCTACACACATGAGAATGGAGTTTACAGTGACCTTTCCCGTAAATTGCAGAGGCACAATGCCCTAGAAATAAAGACTATCCCATCTTCCATTCATTTTGTTTTGCACAAATGATTTAACTAAGATATGATCTCATATTTAATAAGTTTGATTTTGCAAAAGAATTCAGTGTGCATGTATAGGTACTATTACCTAAAGATGAGAAATTCATGAAACTGTGATTCCTACTAACAGCTTGTGATGATGTATAGATTCTATTAGTAGAATCTAAAGATTTAAGAACTTAGAAAATTATATGATGAACCATTTCTAATGGTAAGATTTCACAACTAACCTTTCTTTAAGGTTTGTGCAGGTATGTGAAGAAATACCTAAGGAACAAGAACAAGAATTTGAAAGCTTATTAAAGCTTATGAAGGATACCATAAGAAGGCTCAAGGGAGTCTATATTGAAGGCTTTTTCATAAGTCTACATGAAAGCTCAAGGGAGTCTATAAGAATTGGGGACAAGCTGAGGGATTGATCACCTCTTTGGATCTTCTCTGCCATGATTGGGGATGGAGAACCCCTAGAAAAAAGAGCCTAGGAATTGATGATTCTTATTGGGGGGGGGGGGGGGGGGGGGGGGGGGGGGGGGGGGGG